>CM070558.1:30545946-30895173 GCA_036346405.1 Phyllostachys edulis | reverse complement strand
GTAACATCCCAATGTATAATTAGGGTTAATCAAGTATAATTATATGTAGAAATTAAAACTTTTTCTCACATCTTGAAAACCCTAAAATCTTATAATTATTGTCCAAGAGTTGTGTAATCCAAAACACAAAGCTCTTGTTGACCAAAAATCAAACTCATTCTCCAATTATCTTAAATCTTGTGTCAAACATTTGAATATATTTTCCTTGGTCCCAAAACTGATATGGGACCCTCTGAAAAATATCATGAGTTATAACACTTGTTGATAATTTTGGAGGCAAAACAACTTTTAAACAACCTTCATGAATTTCCTGAGAAAAATGCATTGCATACCTCTGGAAATTTTATGCAAGGTTGGTCTCATTGTCAGCAAGCTCCAGTTAAAATTTCATCAAATTTGGAGTTCATTTGCTATCTCAAATAATTCTGCTAAGTTTCAGCTGTTAAAACTAAATTTAAAAGCCTACACTGCTCTTGGCTAGCTATATTCAAAGTTGGTCCATTTCAACCATGTCCGCACTCCTCAACAGACTCATCTCCATTTGATCAGTCAGCAGTTGATTTACATCCAACGGTTTCCTCCGCGTCAACACTGGGCAGACCTCCCTCACCTCATGAGGGTCATCTGGATCGCTGATCCATGGTCATGACCTCCCCGTGTTAAACCTCAAAGACCTCCTCGAGTCTGTTAAACCATCGCAGCCGAGGTCATCCCATTTGTTGAGGTCGAGTCTGGATCAAATCCAAACCACGACCTCCTCCTCAACATACCTACCAAAGTCATCCCATTTACGAGGTCATAGCCCTGGATCCAAGATCCATGGCCCCACCTCCTCCTTCAACCTAAACTAAACAAACCTCCCTCTAACCAGGTCGTGAGCCATTGGATCAAATCCAACAAATTACCTCCCCTGTTATCAAGCACTCCCCCATCTTTGTTGTGCACCGCAGATTAAAATCTACTGGCCACGACTTTTTTGTCTCATGCGCATCAGACTTCCTCAACAAGACGTGAGATCGTAGAGTTCTAGATCTAAATCTAAAGGCCATGACCTCCCTTAGTGCTAGCGCAAGCTCAGACCTCCACCTTTTGATCTAACCCTTAGATCTAAATCTAACGGTCCCGACCTCCTTGCTCAAGGCGCATCATATCGATTCTCCCATCGTGTCAAGTTGCCCTTGATTTAAATCCAGGCCATGACCTCCTCATGTCTTTTTGATCGCGGCGTTAAGTCCTCACCGAGGTCCGCGACTGCTGGATGGAGATCCAACGCTTTGGACCTCCTCGCCCCTTTTCTCACGCGTGTTGCGACATGAAATCGAGGGCCACGACCTCCCCATTCTGATCGTGTGGTGGGACCTCCTCCCAGCCACTTAAAACATAACGGTTCAAAATGAGATCCGATGGTTAGACCTCCTGTGTCTTATCCAACGGTCATAAGGACCTCCCTGTTCTTCCTTCCTCCGATGTGCTCCGGAAGGGAGCATGTCCACCCTGTCCATCAGGTCCCTTTTGTCGACCAAGATGCACGTGCCGCTCACTTATCGTCAGATGTACCGCTTCCTTGTCAACTTTATGTCTTGTCCATCCCATGGACAAACCGTGGGCTAAGCTCACCATGGAGCTTAAAGCTCATAACCTTCACTGTGCTAAGGTCCTTGGGAGCCTCCTTGGCTTCCTTTGCACACAACCGGATCTCAGTTTCAGTGCGTATCGAGCCTCCTCACTCACTTCCTCACCGGTGGTCGCCATTGTTGAGTCCTTGAGCTCCTCAAGGGCACAAGAAGATCCAGTCCTTTCAAACCCTTGTTCGCTTTGCTCCCAACACCTCTTGGAAGTTATCCCCGACTTAGTTGTTTGGGCACTTTCAGAGGAGGACAAAGTCGAGCCGAGTCGGTGCCTGGAGCCGTGAAGCTTCATTGTCTTCCCCAACTCCGGCCATCCTTCACGACTCTCAAAGACCTTAGGACCTCCTGTACCTCCCTGTTAGTCCTTAGATGTCGGCACCAGATGAATGATTTTAGAGCTTTTTCTGGCACAAGCTTGAATGTTGCGCTGAGCCGCTTGCATTTTCGTGTTTGGCCGTGCCGTCATTTTTGCCCTTCGGCCACGGCTTCAAAGCCGCCGCCGCCGTCGGAGAGGTCCACCGGGCGCGCAACGTTATTGTGCACTCAGTATCATTGACCTCACCGCGAGCTCCATCACGCGAGATCACTTTTCACGCCGATTTTGCCTGACGCCCCGAGCGTGTCATTGTCGCTTTTAGGACATAAATTCACCGCTTTAAATGCCCAATCATCGCAATCATTGGTGTCTTAACCGCCTTAATCCACCCTTAATGTGCACATTTAAGATTCAGCTGGGCCGACCTCCTGATGTCCATACCATTTATCATGTCCAAGCGCTGCGCGCGTTAAGGCTGTTCGACGCCCGCATTCGGGAGATCCGAGCGCCCAAGACCCCTTGCGAATCAGGGCCGCCTGCATTCCCTGGAGGTCTGTGGACGTTAGGACCTCCTTAGACCTCCCTAGGTTATCTCAGCCGCTCATGACCTCCTGTAGATCTTGACCGCCAAGGTCCTCCTGGACGATCCGAACCATCGAGGACCTCCCTTGAACATCTCGACTGCCCAGACCTCTCGAGGTCTTGACGATGTAGATCTTCTTGGGGAGATCTTGATAGTTTAGATCTTCCTGAAGATCTCACCGCTGAGGACCTCCCTTTAGATCTGGTCCGCTCCTGACCTCCTCTTCTTGTGGTCCGCTGATTTCATCACGGCCACGACCTCCCCACCTCGCAGTGAGTTGCTAAGAGGTCCAGACCTCGACTTCACGTAAGGTGTGATGTTCTCCCGGGAGGTCTTGAGCCGCTGGATTTATGATCTCGTGGCTCACGCCCTCCCATGCTTGTGAGTTTTAGAAATTCCAAAGAAGGTCTTAGTTAAACGAAATAAGGTATAGACTTTAGAATTTCATATCTTTTTCATTTTAATCCAAATGAGGTCATTCAAATTGTGTTAGCTCTGTCTTGAACTTGACTTTAATCCAAAAATGATTGTAAGTTGAGTTCAGCCCAGAGCACAGTTTGCCATTAGATTTTAAAACCAACTTTAAAATGTGCACTTAAATCAATGCTTAACTTGTAAAATACATAACTAATGCTCTATAGTTATTTTTGGGTGAGACCAACTTTGTTGGTTTCTCTTAGTGAACTCACTGTGAAAATTAGTTTTGATGTGTTGTTGAGAAAATTGAGGACTTGTGCATTATAATTTTGTTCAAGTTCTTGTTTTTGAAAATTTGTAGAGAGTAATATAGCTCCAAATGAGATGAACTCAATTGTGTTATTCATCTCATGAGGTGCTGGTTTTACAGTAAAAATTTCAGCTTCACTTTTCTAGAAAATGTTGCCTCATAATTAAATTAGTGAATAGTAGTTTGGTATTTAATAGGTTGAGCAGAATTGATTTCATCATATCTTTTGCATTGAGAATCCAAATCAATTGGTTCTTGTTGCTAAATTCATGATAAATCATTGTCTTGCTGCTGTAAAATTTTCAGAGAATTTGGAGTTCGTTTGTTGTGCTGTCTTTGTTGTTTTTCGTCTTTTATCGGTTCTTTTCTCGCTCGTTAGGGTTTTACATTTGTGGTGATCCCAGAGCGACCCTCGCCACAATTCTGCCAGCAACAAGGCAAGCAGTTTGACCATTTCCATCATTGTCCCATTACTTTAAAGCTTAATACTTTGTTTTACTTCTATGTATGCATGCTACTTTGTGTTAAATGTCGCTAGCAGCCTATAGTTGCATGATCTGGGAATTGTTTATCCTCTACTACCATGAGCCTAGGTTATTTGTTGTGGTGGGAGCTCGTTGGATGAGCTTTATCACTTAGTAGTTTCGATGTAAATTGCTTAGACATGCTTAGTTATCGGTAGAATGGGCGATCATCGACTTAGTCGATGGTCTTGATCACCAAAAATGATTATTACTCCTATATGTCCAGCACTTGTGCTTTTGATTAATTTGTAAAATCAAAACTGAAAATAAAAGATTGATTTAGACTTGGGCATATTGGATGGATGGTGCGGTTTTGGATGTGGTGGTATGCCCGTCCCTAGGACCGAGTACTTGGGTCACTGGGTTGCGATTTCGACAGACTAACCATGCGAGGGGCATATGGAACCCTCTTGACTAAGTACTCTAGGAGGTGTTAATTATGAGCGAGCTCGTTGGTGTGTTTTCAAAACAAATGTATATGTATAGTGGAGGGAGCATTAGTCTGGAAGGTTGTGATGTCTCTCTCCCCGTGGGTTGTGCAGCTCGAATTAGCATTCATCCTTGGAAAGGTCTCAGAGGACTTAGTGCACAAAGACACCTTCTAAGTGTGTGCGTAAAGGAAAGGCTATTCGACGGTGGCATAGTGGTACACCTCAGGGATAAAACTATTCAATAGCCTCGCCCTAGGTTATGGACATGCTTGGTAAGGTCGTTCAAGACTAGACTACAACCTTTAATTAAAACTTGACATGGTTGGTATGAACGAGTTCATGCTATTGTTGTGGTGACTTGTTAGTCACTTCCGTGATTGTTCTTGTTGTTGTTATTATGTTATTATCGCTGTTGTTATTTCAACCATTAAAAAATGCTTTGTCAAATTGCTTCAATCTATTATGTTATTGCAAATAAATGTTGCTTTATGCTAAAATGAGTCCAAAGCCTCATCCACTTAAATAAAGCTTGCATGTAGCTATTTATAGTTCTCGTTATCTCACACGAAGTCTTATGGAGTACTTTATGTACTCATCTCGCCTGTGGTTGTGGCAATTTTTGTGGCTTTGTTGCAGAGAAGAGGAGAGCTCCAAGAGCCTCTCTTTTGTGCTACGGTTGCGCTTTCTTCGACGACTAGCTTGTGTGGTCCAGATGCCTAGGGTTAAGGCACACCGATTGGTTTTGTGTTATAGCCATCTTTATGGCACTTTTTCATTGTTATCTTTTGTAATTATTGCTATTGGCCTAAGGGCCTCTTTTGTAATATCTATTCCATATTAATGTTAACTTCGTTTGTTGCTTATGTTCTATGTGTTGTATGGAATTGATACATTCTTTGTTGTGAGGTATGTATATCGCATTCTCGGGAAGTATACATCTCGAGACCGGGTTTATTTGGTTGATAATACTAGGTCAATCGATGACTAAGTATTATGAGCCTAATAAACGCCTGTGGTCTCACAAAAGAGATCGTGAGCCATAATGCGTAGTAACGCAAGCTTGGTCGTCCTTAGATATTTTGAAAACTATTTTCAAAGCATCAAATGAGTTTGGAAAGCTTAGGTAAATTCTTGATTTTATTCTTACCTATCTTAGCTTTCTTCTCACCTCACTCTAATTTGAGTTTTAAAAGTTGTTTTCCTCCCTTCTACAAAATAGTTGTTATCGATTAACACTGGTTTTTGGGAGAACCAATGGATTGGCAAATTGAAGTGTGAGCTGCCCACTACAAGGTTTTGAAGTTCTCGAGTCGGTGATTCGTTAAGAGCTTGATGCAATCGGACAGCAAGCATCAAATTTCCGACAGCAGTCCAAAGGTTTCTAATTAGGATAGATAATGAGAGGTTAATCAACTAAAACTTGTGGGAATAAAAGGTAAGATGTGATACTAGTTAGCTAAGTATCTAACACTTATTTCGCTGATTTAACCTTGCTCTTTAGTAGCATTAGCTCTCACCCTCTGATTTTGATCTTCTACCAATTACTCGCTCATTCAATACGGGTTAGTTGAGTTGAGAAGTTGAGCCTTGCTGGTGTGTTTTTGGCTGTTTTAGAGTCTTTAGAAGCTTTTTAAAGTTTAAATAACCGCTGATTTTGGCTTTCGCTTAGGTGATATTCCATTCCCTAGTCGATCTTTTGCTTTTTAAGGCTTTGTTTTTGGGTCTAGTTGCTAACCAAATTTCATTGTAACAGATGGCCGGACGACTCAGAAGGCCAAGGCTGGCCACCGTCCGACGAGAGCTTCCTCCTCCACTATGCCGAGGTTCTTTTCAGATCGAAGAACCGCGATGACCGGAGAGTTCATCGACGCCATCGCTGCAACACCACCGCGACTTACCGGAGCCAGGATTCGGAACTGCCCATCACCAGTGGAGGACTCGCGGAGTTTCTTCGACTCAGCCCCTACTTTTCCCGGCCGAGGACCTTGATGCGACGATTACTTCTTGCCGTGAGCGTGAAGCTCAGATCGCAGCAGTGCTGGAGCACGAAGGCGCTGTTCAGATCGCACCAAATTGGAGGGTGCGCTTTGTCATGGTGGGAGAGCTCGCCATGCAGCCCGTGGATCACACCGCCTCTGGGAGGAGCCAGACGCTTCCGACGGGCTCACATCCTCGCCGCTTTGATGGAGATCAAGAAGCAGGAGTTTTTTTGCGCCAAGCAAGGCGCGAGCTCACCATGGAGTATGTCTACGAAGTTCAACCATCTAGCTCGTTATTCCGAGGATGTGGCCACCGATATGGCCTGCCAAGTTCGTGCATGGCTTGTCCGGGAGGAGTCAAGGACAAGCTATCCATTGTCGATTTTCTCGATTTCCGACCTTGGTCGACAAGGCCATCGTCAGCATGCGGCTCGAGAGCGGACTCCTCGCAGCGCAAGGGGAGGCCCATAAGTCATCCAGGCCAATTCTTTCCCGCCCCGCCGCAGCCTCAGGTACCACTTCACTTTGGCGCCCCGAGGTCACTCCGCTCGTTCTTTCGCCCTTCGCAGTCGGTTCACCACGCACCGCGAAGTCGCCAGAGCGCCCGCAAACCCGGTCGGCCGGTCACATGTTTCTTAACTTAAGGGGCATTATGCTAACCAATGCCCTAAGAAGATAGATACTCGCCCTAATGGAGGACGCGGGCCAGAGGTGGTGCGTACCAGACTAGAAGATCGCCCCGCTACCCAATGCGGGTAGTGGTCGCATAACGCCTATCACCACAGAGAGGCTCAGAGGCACCACGCCGCAGTTAGGTACACTTTCTCGTTAACTCTCATCCCGCCATCGCTTTTGTTTGATTCAGCAATGTTGTCTCAGTCTTTTGTTTCGAGAGCTTCCTCCATTGTTGCCGAGCACTCATTCGCTCTCCGTTCGAGTTGAGGGCTAATTCGAGTGTAGGGATGTCCTTATCGAGATCGGCGAGGTTTCTAGCAAACCTTATCCTTCTCCATTCACGAAGTCTTGATGTGATTCTTGGCATGGATTGGTTGTCCCAAGACATGGGGCAAATCGATTGCGCCAGAAGCTTATCTCTATCTAGTCTTCCAAGTAGCAGTTCGCCGGTCGCTAGATCCAGATCTTCGCTTTGAAGTTAAGCCCGCCTAGATATTAGCGAAGTCCCAGCGTGACTTTGTTGATGTCTTTTTCCAGATCTTCCGGGAATGCCACCGCTCGAGACCTCGAAGTCATTGAGTTGGCTCCTGCACGCCTCTATCTCAAAGAGGCCTTATCGGATGCCACCGAACGAGTTGGTAGAATTGAAGAAGCAGCTAATGAGTGCAAGAGAAGGGTTTCATTCGCCTTAGCTCATCTCCGTGGGTTGTCCAAATAATCTGTAGAAAGAAGAAGGATGGTACTTTGGCGATAAAAGGCCGATTATCGCCCACTTAATGAAGTGATTGGGAAGAACAAGTATCCATTGCCCTCAAGACGCATTCTGAGAGCGGATTTAGGATAAGTCTAAGGATCTTCGCTGCCTTCTACTGCCACGGCTTGTACGTATTAATCGTCATGTCGCGTCGGCTTAACCAATGCTCCTCGCTTTGTTCATGAACCTCATGAATTCGGTATTCATGGAGTATTTGGATAAGTTTGTCGTGGTCTTCATCGATGATATTCTTATCTATTCCAAGAACGATGAGGATCATGCCGAGCATCCAAGCTTGTGTTAGGGCAAGCTACGTGAGCACCACCAGACGCCAAGTTCAGCAAGTGTGTGCTTCGCTGAAGGAAGTGGCTTTTAGGCCATATTCTTTCAATGAGGCGAGCTGCTGATCCTAGCAAGGTCACCGATGTTCACATGGAGTCCGCCCACTTCCACCGGCAAGTGAGTTTTCTTGGTTTAGCGGATATTATCGCCGCTTATCGAGAACTTCCAAGATCGCTGGGCCGGCGACGGAGTTGCTCAGAAGGACAAGAAGTTCTTGTGGTCCGATGCTTGCATGGCAAGTTTCATATACTCAAGAAGCTGCTGACCACCGCCTCCCGTCTTGTTCTTTCCGATATCCATCGCAGCCTTCGATATCTTTGCGATGCTTCGTCGAGGCCTTTGCTGTGTCTTATGCAAGAAGGCAAGGTAGTGGCTTCTATGCATCAAGGCAATTGAGACCTCATGAACTCAACTACCCTACTCATGATTTGGAGTTGGTCAGCGTGATTCATGCACTTAAGATTTGGCGACATTACCTAATCGGAATCGCTAGAAGTGTATTCGATCAAGAGCCTCAAGCATTGTTCACCCAACCTGACCTAAACCTCGTGCAAAGGAGATGGTTGGAGTTGATCAAGGATTATGATATGGGTATTCACTACCATCCGGCAAGGCTAATGTCGCTCGATGCGCTTAGTCGCAAGCGCATTGTAATGCCTTAGTGCTCATGCATATCTTCTCTTCTCAAGGAGATAGTTGAGCATGGATCTTCGCTGCCATGGTTGTGCAACCAACCTTGGTGGATCGGATCAAGTCCGCCACAATGGATTTGGAGTGAGCCACATCAAGGCAAATGTCAAGAACGAACGCACCAAGTGCTTCTCCCCGAGGATGAGCATGGCCGGAGGTTCGAGCAACGCTGTGGTTCCAAAGGACATGGAGTTGCGGAATTTAATCCTCCGCGAAGCCCATGATTCGCTTTTATCCATTCATCCCGGCCACAAAGATGTATCAAGATCTCCGCGAGATTTTGGTGGACCAATGAAGAGGGATCGCGGTTCGCTGTCGAAAGTATGTGTGTCGCCGCGGTCAAGGCAAGAGCATCGCCGCCTCCGCCGATCGCCAAATTTGCCAATTCCCGAGTGGAAGTGGATTCGATCGAATGGATTTCATCACCGGTTCCACCCACAACCCCAAGAAGAATGATGCCATTTGGGTCGCCATCGATCGATTGACTAAGGTAGCACTTCTTCCCGCCAAGATCTAACTGTAGGTTTTGGCGGAACTCTATATCGCCCGATCGTGAGTTTGCACGGCAGCCAAAGACGATCGTGTCGATCGTGGATCCTTTTCACGCCTCGCTTGGCATAGCTTGCAAGAGGCTATGGGCACTCGTTTGCTTTTAGCACGCATATCACCTCAAACCGATGGTCGACCGAGAGGGTCAACCAAGTTTTGGAGGACATGTCGCTTGTGTCCTTTCATATGGGAAGCATTGGGAGAAATGCTTGCCATTCGCCGAAGCTTATAACAACAATGCCAGCCTAAGATGGCACCATTTGAGGCCTTATACGAGAAAGTGTAGAACCCCGCTGAACTGGTTAGAGACCGTGAGAGATCTTTTGCCCGGACTCAATCAATGAGGCCGAAGCGCAAGTCCAAATTTTTGTTTGCTGAAGCGGCTCACATCCAATCCAGTAAAAGAGCTATGCGATCGCCGTCCGACGTGAGTTACATTTGAGCCTAATGACTTTGTTTATCTCAAAGTCTCTTTGAAGGGCCATCAACGCCGCATCAAGGGTAGTTGGCTCTCGATATGTCGGTCCCTACCGCGTTATCGAGAAGAAGGGAGCTGCTGCCTATAAGTTGGAGTTGCTACTGCACTTGAGGGGTACATGATGTTTTCCATGTGTCCCACTAGTGCCTCCGTTCCAACCGAGGAAGCCTGGAACGTCCAACCCGATTTGACCCATCGCGAAAGCACTTCTCAGCAGACTCGATGAGTCCGAACGGGACAAGGAATAAGACCATCAAGTTCCTTAAAGTTCAGTGGTCAAACCATTCGAGGATGATACTTGGGAAAGAGAAGATCGTTCAAGGCGGATTCATCCATCTTTCATCAAGGAGCCAAATCTCGACGAGATTTGTAAGAGGAGAGATTTTGTAACATCCCAAATGTATAATTAGGGTTAATCAAGTATAATTATATGTGTAGAAATTAAAACTTTTTCTCACATCTTGAAAACCCTAAAATCATGTAATTATTGTCCAAGAGTTGTGTAATTCAAAACACAAAGCTCTTGTTGACCAAAAATCAAACTCATTCTCCAATTATCTTAAATCTTGTGTCAAACATTTGAATATATTTTCATTGGTCCCAAAACTGATATGGGACCCTCTGAAAAATATCATGAGTTATAACACTTGTTGATAATTTTGGAGGCAAAACAATCCTTAAACAACCTTCATGAATTTCCTGAGAAAATGCATTGCATAATAACCTCTGGAAATTTTATGCAAGGTTGGTCTCATTGTCAGCAAGCTCCAGTTAAAATTCCATCAAATTTGGAGTTCATTTGCTATCTCAAATAATTCTGTAAGTTTCAGCCGTTAAAACCAAATTTAAAAGCCTACACCTGCTCCTTGGCTAGCTATATTCAAAGTTGGTCCAGTTTCAACCATGTCCGCACTCCAGCCTCATCTCCACTTGATCGTCGCAGCTGCTGGATTTACATCCAACCGCCACGACCTCCTCCGCCATGTTAACACCGCAAAGACCTCCCACCTCATGAGGTCATTACCGTTGGATCGCTGATCCATGGTCATGACCTCCCTCGTGTTAAACCTCAAAGACCTCGAGGTTAAACCATCGTGCAGGTCATCTCATTTGTTGAGGTCGTGAGCTTGGATCAAATCCAACAACACGACCTCCTCCTCAACATACTCAGTCAAATCCATCCCACGTGAGGTCATAGCCCTTGGATCCAAGATCCATGGCCCCGACCTCCTCCTCTCAACCTAAACTAAACAAACCTCCCATTCTAATTCAAGGTCGAGCTATTGATCAAATCCAACACTACACGACCTCCCCGTGTTATCAAGCACTCACAACCTCCCCCATTTTGTTGTGCACCGTTAGATTAAAATCTACTACACGACCTTTTTTGTCTCAGCGCACTGCACTTCCCAACAAGACGTGAGATCGAGTTCTTAGATCTAAATCTAAAGGCCATGACCTCCTTTGTGCTATGAAGCTCAGACCTCCACTTTTTGATCGAACCTTAGATCTAAATCTAACTGGCCCGACTCCCTTGCCTGCAAGCATCATATCGCATCTTCCCATCGTCAAGGTTCTTGGATTTAAATCCAAAGGCCATGACCTCCTCATGTCTTTTGATCGCGGCGGTTAAGTCCTCACCGAGGTCCAAGACTGCTGGATGGAGATCCAATGGACCTCCTGCCCCTTTTTCTCACGTGCGCTGCTGACATGAAATCGAGGGCCACGACCTCCCATCTGATCGGTGGCTGGGACCTCCTCCCACCACTTAAAACATAACGGTTCAAAATGTGATCCGATGGTTAGACCTCCTGTGTCTTATCCAACTGGCCAAGGTGCTCTCTTCTCCGATGCGCATGCAGCTTTCGAAGGGAGTTAATGTCCACTGCCCATCAGGTTCTTTTCAATAGTTTTCTTTCTTGCCGACTCCGTGCAGTGCCAGCCTTTTTCGCCATTGTCAACAGCCTCTAGTTGTCAACTTTGGACCAACCCGCTAAGCTCACCATGGAGCTTAGCCCCGCCTGATAACCTTCACTAGCTATAAGTCACCCGGGATCCTCCCTTGGCTTCCTTTGACACAACCGATCTCACCTTGCACTTGGTGGGTCAGCTCCTCCTCACTCACTTCACCGTGGTCGCCATTGTTGAGTCCTTGAGCTCCCGCTGGCACAAGAAGATCCAAAGCTTCCTTTTCAAACCCTTGTTCGCTTTTGTTCAACACCTCTGGAAGTTATCCCCGACTTAGTTGTTTGGGCACTTTTCAGAGGAGGACAAAGTCGAGTCAAGCTGTGCTGAGTCAGCGGGTTGTCTTCCCAACTCCGGCCCTCCTTCGACCTCCCTCAAAGACCTTAGGACCTCCAGTACCCATTAGTCCTTAGATGCTGGCACCGCATGAATGATTTTGCGGAGCTTTTCTGGCACAAGCTTGAATGTTGCGCTGAGCTGCTTGCATTTTCGTTTGGCCGCAGCGGTCATTTTGCCCTCTCACGCCGCCGGCGCTCGTGCCGCCGCCGAGGAGGTCCACTGCGCGCAACGCTATTGTGCACTCGCGGTATCATTGACCACCGGCGAGCTTCCGCCAGGATCACTTCTTCACGCGGATTTTGTTTGACGCCCCGAGCGGTCATTGTCGCTTTAGACATAAATTCACCGCTTTAAATGCCCAATCATCGCAATCATTGGTGTCTTAACCGCCTTTAATCCACCCTTTAATGCGCGATGAAGACCTCAGGGACCTCCTGATGTCCAATACAGATTTATTCATGTCCAAGCTGCAGGCGCGAAGTTAAGGCTGGTTCGACGCCCGCATTCTCCGAGATCCGGAGCGCCCAAGACCTCCTCAAGAATCGCGGTCACCCGAGGTTCGCTAGACCTCCCTTAGACCTCCCTAGGTTGTCTCACCGCTCATGACCTCCCGTGTAGATCTTGACTGCCAAGGTCCCTGACGATTCGAACCATCGAGACCTCCTTGGAACATCCGGGATCGCCCAGACCTCCTCTCGGAGGTCTTGACTATGCAGATCTTCCTTGGGAGATCTTGATAGTTTAGATCTTCCTTTGGAAGATCTCACCGTTGAGGACCTCCTTTAGATCTGGTCCGCTCCGACCTCCTCTCTATGTTGTGGTCCGCTGATTTCCCATCTACTATCACCTCCTCACCTCGACAGTGAGGCTAAGAGGTCCGTGACCTCCGACTTCATGTGCGCATGTGATGTTCTCCTGGAGGTCTGGAGCCGCTGGATTTATGATCCGTGGCTCACGCTCCCATGTTGTGATGTTTAGAAATTCCGTCTTAGTTAAACCTAAATAAGGTATAAACTTTAGAATTCCATATTTTTTCATTGTTAATCCAAATGAGGTCATTCAAATTGTGTTAGCTCTGTCTTGAACTTGGCTTTAATCCAAAAATGATGGTAAGTTGAGTTCAGCTCCAGAGCACAGTTTGCCATTAGATTTAAAACCATCTTTAAAATGTGCACTTAAATCAATACTTAACTTGTAAAAAATACATAACTAATGCTCTATAGTTTATTTTGGGTGAGACCAACTTTGTTGGTTTCCTCTTAGTGAACTCACTGTGAAAATTAGTTTTGAGCATGTTGCTGTTAGAAATTGAGGACTTGTGCATTATAATTTTGTTCAAGTTCGTTTTTGAAAATTTGTAGAGAGTGCAATATAGCTCCAAATGAGGTGAACTCAATCTGAGTGCAGAATTGATTTACCATATCTTTTGCATTGAGAATCAAATCAATTGGTTCTTGTTGCTAAATTCATGATAAATCATTGTCTTGTTGCTGTAAAATTTTCATGGCTTTTGGAGTTCGTTTGTTGTGCTGTCTTTGTTGTTTTTCGTCGCTTCTATCGGCTTTTCGCTCCGTTTCTACATTTGTGGTGATCCGAGAGCGACCCTCTGCCAACAACTTGGCCAGCAACAAGGCAAGCAGTTTGACCATTTCCATCATTGTCCCATTACTTTAAAGCTTAATACCTTGTTTTACTTCTATGTATGCATGCTACTTTGTGTTAAATGTCGCTAGCGAGCCTATAGTTGCATGATCTGTAGGAATTGTTTATCCTCTACTACCATGAGCCTAGGTTATTTGTTGTGGTGGGAGCTCTGATGAGCTCTTATCACTTAGTAGTTTCGATTTAAATTGCTTAGACATGCTTAGTTATCGGTAGAATGGGCATCATCGACTTAGTCGATGGTCTTGATCACTCAAAAATGATTATTACTCCTATATGTCCAGCACTTGTGCTTTGTTTAATTTGTAAAACAAAAACTGAAAATAAAAGATTGATTTAGACTTGGGCATATTGGATGGATGTGCGGTTTTTGGATGTGGTGGTATGCCTGGGTCCCTAAGGACCGAGTACTTGGGTCACTAAGTTGTTTATTTCACAGACTAACCATGCGAGGCATATGGAACCCTCTTGACTAAGTACTCTAGGAGGTGTTAATTATGAGCGAGCTCGTTGGTGTGTTTTCAAAACAAATGTATATGTATAGTGTGGGAGGGAGCATTAGCTTCCTGGAAGGTTGTGATGTCTCCTTCTCCCGTGGGTTGTGCAGCTCGTAATTAGCATTCATCCTTGGAAAGGTCTCTAGAGACTTAGCTGCACAAGACACCTTCTAAGTGTGCGTGAAGGAAAGGCGGTCTCTCGACGGTGGGTACAAAGGGTACACCCTCGCAGGATAAAACTATTCAATAGCCTCGCCCTAGGTTATGGACATGCTTGGTAAGGTCGCTCAAGACTAGACTACAACCTTTAATTAAAACTTGACATGGTTGGTATGAACGGGAGTTCATGCTATTGTTGTGGTGACTTGGGTTAGTCACTTCCGTGATTGTTCTTGTTGTTGTTATTATGTTATTATCGTTGTTATTTCAACCATTAAAAATGCTTTGTCAAATTGCCTTCAATCTATTATGTTATTGCAAATAAATGTTGCTTTATGCTAAAATGAGTCCAAAGCCTCATCCACTTAAATAAAGCTTGCATGTAGCTATTTATAGTTCTCGTTATCTCACACGTAAGTCTTATGAGTACTTTATGTACTCATCTGCTCGTGGTTGTGGCAATTTTTGTGGCTTTTGTTGAGAGGAAGAAGGAGAGCTCCAAGAGCTTCTTTTGTGCTACGTGTTGCGCTTCTTCATCGACTAGCTTGGCGGTCCTGGCCGATGCCTAGGGTTAAGGCATAACGATTGGTTTTGTGTTATAGCCATCTTTATGGCACTTTTGCTTCGTTGTTATCTTTTGTAATTATTGCTATTTGGCCTAAGGGCCTCTTTGTAATATCTATTCCATATTATTGTTAACTGTTTGTTGCTTATGTTCTATGTGTTGTATGGAATTGATTCATTCTTTGTTGTGAGGTATGTATACGCATTCTGGGAAGTATACATCTCGAGACCGGGTTTATTTGGTTGATAATACTAGGTCAATCGGATGACTAAGTATTATGAGCCTAATAAACGTTTCCAAAGGGTCTCTCACAACATCCATATTGTTCCATCGAAATGTAGCGACAGACGTTTCCATTGTGAACAATGAACGGTTTATATTGCTAAGCTTTTGGTCAGCCCCAAGAGCAAGTGACACACACCCACATAGGCACAACATCGCATCCACAAGACGTACTCCCAATAGAGAACCACACACACCATATAGTTCACCTTCACTTCTTTGTCGCCAACCATTGCACATGATAAGGACGCGGATGTGGCAAATACTAATCCCAACTTATGACACATGTCCTGTCGGCCATTGTGACAACTCCCGCCATCAATAATCACTTTGCACACCTGCCTTATCGCTTTGCCCAAGTCTTCAAACAAATTGCATCGCTGTTTGAGTGTGACGGCGATGGCATCGTTAATTAAGCACCATGCAAACATGGAATACCGCCGTTAGAAACTCCCGATCGCACTACATTGCTCTATGTCATCAGCAGCAGCAAGATCCTGTTGTGCATCAGCGCATCGTCATCACTAGTCGAGACATAACCGCCTCTCGTGATAGCGTTCTCGACATTCGGGCAGCCCTTCAAAATGGCCAACACCCTGCAATTGTGGCAACGGTCGTGTTGATCCTATAGAAGAGGCCACACTAGCACGGGCGCCGCAGTTTCCGCACCGGCAGTGATGTACTGCCGCTTCGGGTTGCGGAACAACACAGACGCCGGTTCGTTTCCCACCGAGTGTTTTGTTTGGCCGAGCTGTATATGGTTGTCCCCGATCGTCAAGAATGTGAACTGCAAATGTAACCGCAGCATCTTAATTACTTGGCGCCGGTTTCGCAAGGTTGGTGCAGCAACCTCATCATATCATTGTAGGGATGGTGATTGACAATGCGCTGAAGATAATTCATGCTAGCTAGAAATCTCGCCATAACCGCTTTCTTCATTCTCAAGGGACATTCAGATGTATCATGATAGTCTCCATGTTCTTTATGATATTCATCAATAGATTCATACCTGTCGCAGCCCCATAATCTCAAATAGTGAACGCCAAGGTAGTGGTGAGAAAACGTGTCCGCGAAATCGCTTCATCTGCCTCAGGAGACAATCGCAAATGATGATGCTCCATGCGCCATTTAACAAACCGGCTTCCCACCAATGTGGCATAATCATCTGCCATTGACGCGAAGTAAGAGCTGGGAATAGTTCATCCAAAACAACTTATCAACTTTAGCTCCCAAGTGAGGTACTCGCCACATCTCTGCATTAATTAAAAATATAGGAAGACTAAATTTGGCTTAGCGACAAAATCTCAAATAACATCATGTCAATCTGTGATGCATGTTGTTGGCAAGGGTAATGTTTGGCCATGGGTGGTCGCCGACGGTAGCTCGCCATCACCCTGCAGCTCGGCCTCATCTCGCCAAATTACGAGGTGCACCATTAACACTTCCTCCTTCGGCGCCTTCTCCACCATGGCTACCGCTAGGTTCGCCCTCATTGAGGGCGGTTGCCATGTCACCCTGGCTACAAGACCGCCAAGCCGATAGTTCGGTCATGTCGCCGCTTCCTCATCTGACGCCGAATAGCACGCCCTCCGCGTCTCATTGTGTAAAATATTGGAGGTCCATGCACACTGCTGTCACTTTGCGCACCCCACGATTGTGTTGTGCGAACATGGCAGTAGCTCTAGGGAAGTTATTGTTATTTGGTCGCACGCGCCAGTGACCTCTCTCAGGCTGTTCACCCAAATTTCAACTTCCCCAGCTCAATAGCGTTGACGCCTATCAAGTTACCATCATGAAGCAGCTTTTGCAAAGATCTGCTAAATCGTAGTGTACTCCACGTAAATCCTGCTCCTGGGAGAAGGATCAAATAGAAAAGAGATTAGCGAGAAGGAAAAAGGGGGTTTTATGCAAATCCTCGCAACTTTGGGCCTCGGGTGGCCTATGAGGGGCGACCACCAATCAAAGAAGGAAAACCCTAGCACTACTGTAGCACATGAGCTACAGTACCCCCATAAATGCTACAGTGTCATGCTACAGTAGACACCCCTTGCACTCTATTGCTATTCCCCTCCCTCTTGGTGGTGCTCCCCATTGCGTCGACCAAGAAGAAGGAAGAAGACGGAAGAAGAAGGAAGGGGAAGAAGGGAGGGGAGAGGGATCGTGTGGTGTTCATCATGTTCGACAACGGGTTCTTCAAGGGTAATCCCAATTTCCCCTCGATTAGTTGCGCAATTAGTTAATTAAGCAATGTCGGTATTTAGGGCTATTCAGGACAGATTAGAGAGGATCGAGGTTTTGATATGTTTAAAGGCAGAATTAGTTCTGGACGTCTCCTAGGGTATTTTAGAGGATGTTGACCTCTTTCCGTGAAGTGCTAGAACACATAATTTGGACCTCTGTAGTAGAAGTTATGATTTTATTAGTGGGACTGTTCTGCAGAATCGTTGGTTTTTTGACAGGTTTTAGAAATCTGGCTGAAACGATTAGTTAAAGGGGAAATCGGAGAAGCTTAGTATAATGAAAGTTGTAGATCATTGTCTCAGATTTTCATAAAGCACAAGAACTCGAGATGTGGACACTCGTACTGAAAGTTATTGTATTTTTAGTGTTCTATCCAGAGAGCTTGACGTAAAAATCGATGTTTCATTAACTGGCTTGGTAGGGGTATTATTTGGCTGATTCAGAGAGGCTCACCAACAAGACTTAGTTGGAGAATTTAATTACCTTTCCAAAAAGTTTAAGAAAACCTTAATAGGACTCTTATAACAATAGATATGGATTTTACAAGTTGACTGTCCACCGAGGGGACAGATCGACGTTTACGAATTAGGGTTAGGATCGAGTTCGACGTTTTGCGAGTTAGTGATTGTTGTTATATAGTTTGTTTTGGTCCACTACTGTCGTCTTAGCGTGCGTTATAACTATTTATTCAGGTGGTGGACTAGTCCCAGGGGCAGCACCTCTTACACATCCCTCGTTCTCTCGCGGTGAAGGCAAGTATAATGATGGTTATAATATATATTGTTGAATGGCAGGGTTTGATATAAATTATGAGAAATTGTGTGTTCATGAGTTGTGATGTTGGTATAGTTGGTAATGTTCATGGTTGCTAGAGATATGAGTTATGTGTTAATCTTGGATGCTTGCTAGTTGTGAAGTCTATGTTTATGAGCTTTGTAGTATGAATGGGATATTCATATGCAATGTTGTTGCAGATGCATATTTGTATTAATTTGAGAAATTCATACATATGCATCATGTTGGCTTATTAAAGACTTGGTCATGAGATGACCAAGCAACTCTTGAGGTCCCCGTCATGTTGATGACGGGCTAAAGGTCCCCATGCTTGTAAAGCATGGGCTTTGGTCCCCATACTTGCAGAGTATGGGCAATGGTCCCTGTGCCAGATGGCACAGGCATGGGTGTGCATCAACGGATGCATACTTTGCATTACCGGTAAAATGCAAAAGGGAAAGAGAAGGAAAAGGATCATTCTGAGCATATTGCATAGCATGTGTGTGTAAGGTGATTGATATGTAGATTTGTGAAGTATAGTTGATGAATTACATGCTTGTATGTTGTTGACGCCATTTATTATATTTGCTGAGTCTTGGACTCACCTCTTGTTGTTTGTTGTGTTTTAGGTACTTATACGAGATCGGCATGCATGGGGAAAAGGAAGAATTAGACTTCTTGCATTCGCACGAACTACCCACCATAGAATGAAAGGAAAATTAACTAGGAGATGAATGAACTGCTTAAAGTACTCATATTGATTATTGCTTGATTGGATTAGTCTGTAAAAAATGAATAGACGTTTTGGATGCTCATGATCTATTTCTTAGATGTTTAGTTACTATGGATGTCATAGTAACGAATAGTCGCTTTTGATTACGTCATGATCAAATTGCGATTTGGATTATTCTTTATATCTTATAATCATGCATTGGAACCTCCAAAGATAGGTAACTATACAAAGGAGGTTCTGCCAAATTTTGTAAGATGTTTTAATTTGATTACGTTTAATTTATTTAATTTAGTAGCATTCCGTGCCTTTCTTTGGGTGGGGTGTTACACATATACGGTATTGCTAGTGAGACACCGTCGGTGTTCACTTAAGCCCGATCTTAACAAAAATACGGATCTAAGTCCCGTATGAAGAACATTTCATACGGTGTCCCAAAACGCCCACATTGGAATAGTGGGGCCCACATTGGAATGGTGGGTCTTACGTGCCCATCCTGGAATTGATGGGTCTTTTTAATCCACTCCGTGGATGGAACATGAATAATGAATGCATGGACTGAAATATGTATATTGAAAAGACACGCTCTCTAATCATGGAGATAACACACATATGAAAGAAACATGAACTTAAATATTATCATCTCTAATCATAGATTCAACACATATGAAAGACCGTAGACAATCCAACTTCTCTTCAATCATAAGAACTCACAGTATAATCATAAAAGCATTCATCAATCACAATCATTAAGATAAGCAATGTACTTGCCTTCGGCGATGTGACGCGTTAGCAGGAAAAAGTGGTGCTCCTAAACCCGAAGCTTCACCTCCTAAACAATTAAATAACTAAAATAAGAACACGATGAACACGACAATACTTAACAACGTTCTACATCGCTTCCCCGGTGAATCAAGATTTATCTAGAAACCCTAAACTGAAACCAACGCATTCAGTCAAATAACGCCACTAGACAGCAGCACGGTAAACAACATATCTCTTGATCTGGAACTCCGAATGAGGTGAATCTAGTTTCTGTGGATTTTTAACTAACAAATCTACAATACTCTAGATGACAAGATGATCCAATTCGACCAAATTAGTACGCTAACAGACAGATGAACTTTCAGCACAAAAACTGTCACAGCATAAACAGAAGCACTAAAATGATCATAACTTTTAATCTATAACTCCGAATTGATCTTTCTTTAACAATCTGGAAAGGTTATCAAATTATCTACAATAACCTAGTTGGATAAAAACCCAGATTCTTCCAATTACATTTCATATTTTACGAAATAACAAAACAGATTAATCTCATCAGAAATCTGGACAACAGATACTAAATCTATCATAACTTTTGACTCGAGCGATGGAATCAGCTGAACTCAGTGGCCACAGAAATTTAAGAACATAATATAGATATCTCTAGGAGATCAACACTTCTGATTTTGCCTCTAAGATATCGAAACAGCCCGCGCAACATACTGGACAGATTTGATCTACTGCAGACAGACTTTGATCCAATCAAATCTAATCGGTTTTGCATCTATTCTTAATGAAACAGCGAGGAACGACTCTTGTTACCCTTGAAGAACCTTAGGGAGACGCTGAATGATCCCCCACGAAGAAGATCCTCGTCCCTCCTTTCGCCAACCAATCTGCAGTCCCTCCTTCTCCTTCCTTTGCTAACACCAAGCGCGGAAGGGGCGGCTCCAAGAGGCAGGCATCAGAGCATCCAAGACTGTAGCGGTGGCTACTTTAGCTACATTGCCGGCCTAGGGTTTTCCCTTCTTTTGTAGGTGGTCGCCCCCATAGACCTCTGGGCCAAGGCCCGAGGCCCAGTTGTCAAGAAAAATGAAAAACTCCTCTTTCCTAATTCTATTCTTCTCTTTTGAATGATTTCTTCTTTAGAATAAATCGGGGTATTACATAGAGTTTCTCCGGCAGTTATACATATTGCCGGCAGTTACTACGCCCTTGATTGTCTTTTTCCCGGTAGTTACTACGCCCTCGATTGTCTTTTTCCTGGCAGTTACTATGCCCTTGATTGGCTTTTGCACCATTTAACCATAAGCAGCTCCATGGACCTAAGACGGTCCTAGCGATACGCCAACTAGCGAAAACAACCCAACGTACCTTGGGCTAACCTCCCCAATGGTACCGAAGCACACAACAAGCACATAGATCACAGAACTCTTGTTCCACCTCTCAATCGAACTCTTCACTGCAGCAAGGATCACCTCCTTTAACCAGAAACACACAACAGACTCTCTTTAAGCAAACTCTTTTACCGACAAAACCCATCTGAAAATGAAAGATTCACATCGCAACTATGCGTTACCAGCTTGGTACTAAATAGTCAAATCTAGAAATCGGAATTTCATCACGAAAACCTTTCCACCTTCCAAGTGGTACTTTGCGAATAAACGTCACGAAATCCAAAGGAGAAAAACACTTGAATATCCAAATCAGAAATTTCTTTTATTCTTTCTGAATCGATAAGAACCACACATGCCAATATAAAGTCAAACTCCAATTGCGAAAGACATCCGTCATAAACACATAGCTCAAACAAGAATCAAGAAAACGTGTCACTACTTGAGGAAGCATCAATTTCTCAGTTTCTCTTTTAGGAATAAAATCTCTCTCAAACTTTGGAATTCCAATTAATCGCATAACACACTAACTCATCTCTCTTAACTTGGCATTCTCAACGTTACGCTCAAGTCGAAATACATCATCCACACCTCTGTATAAAGGCTCTATCGACTCCACCAAAACTTTCTCTCAACAACTCCTCTATCGACATGATTAATTTGACAGATGACTTCCAATGCATCTCAAAATAGATCGCTACATAATCACATCATCTCAATCTTTTAAGAATAAACAACTTGGAATTCTCAGCTCACACATTCATATACTTCATCAAAAGGGTTCTATCAATGATCATCCCACTGTTCGAAATTCACCCTTAATCTACTTCCTCTACACATAATCATTGGGCGACCAAAGTCCTAGCATAAAAATGCGAAGCCCAAATTTAGATTCCAAGACTCCTACAATGAACTTCTCATATAGAAGATAGGGAATCCTCGATTAAATCCTAAAATTCTCTTAATCCAAACATACTTGCGCCTTAACATCAACACAAAAACATTTCCTCGATCCAATTATCTTTATAAAGAGTCTAACTCTTAGAGTTTTACTTACTAACTCCTAGTCATTCCTGACAATAATCCAACAATCTCGGCTATCTCATTAATCGCTTTAACGATCAGATTACTTCGCTAATCTTACTCTCATTACAACACCATCATAATTCATCTACACAACCGTGCAGGGTACTCAATCGCGACACTCTAATACATTGATCAAGATTCCCATCCTTTCGAAAATTCTAATGTTCCACCCGAATTGAACAAAGGATCTTGGATCTCAAATCTCCATAGGTTCTAATGGTTGCAACAATGCAATCAGTTTAGCCTCAAAGGCAAACATTATGTATAATTAAAACTCTCTCCAAGAATTATACACGAAAACAGTTCATCCTCCAATACTCCTCGAATAACTTACAACCCAAGGTTTCACAACTACAATTAATAAACACCTCAAGAGACTCCTTGAAACGAATAGGTTGATTCTTTCTCAAAAGAAAGAGCGAATGGAAACAATTTTCATCAACTAGGAAATCATGTGCCACCGTAGTGAACACAGGACCAAGGAAAATAGTCACTTAGGCAAAGTACTCGAAAACATAAGGGAAAGTCAGCAATGAGGGCTCAAGCCCTCTTGAAAGCGTAATACCAAACCACAAATGAGAAGAAGGTACGCCTTTGAAAATTGATAAACTCTTATGGAACAATCGCATAAGGTCTAAGCATACTCAAATAAACTGCAAGATGCGAAACGTGACTTACATCTCAAATACTTATACTTCACTCCTTCTTTTAACAAAGAAAGACATTTCCTGTGATTACTACATCACTTTGCCAGCTTAAACAAGATAAGCTCTTAAAACCCAAATCACAGGATCCACTTAGGAACCAATAAAATCTTTCAACAGGTCACCTTGCTCGAAACAAACTCAATCACCACAATACTCAAGAGGTCCAAATGATCACAACCGCAGAACTCGAAACACTTTTACTAAATCAAAATTATGAAAGACGATCAAATTACTTTATTTCTAAAAGAATCATCACCACACACCCAAGTCACAATCTCTTGCGATAATCTTACTAACATTAAGAATAATACACTCAACACAAATCTTTATCATCAACTATTCCATTAGAAGGCCCCAAAGTTCCACCAAATTGTTTCATACTACCTTTTCATCTCATCATCAAAACGAGAGTATACCAAAACCATACTACCTCACTACATCAACCTCTTAAGTTTAGAAGGGGTCTACTACACAAATGAAGAGGTCCTACCAAAACCCTTTCATCAAGGACACATTATCATCCGATGATTTCACAATCATGTGGGCATAAGCCCCCTATTATAACATATCAGTTCAACTTTTAGTGATGCTCAAACTTCAACACACAACAGTTATACTCCAACCATTGTTGTTATCAACTGTCTTCATTATGAAATCTAGTTGCTACCTACTTTCCTTCCCAAATCACATGGATATTTACAAACACATATTCAACTGTTCCTCCTCACATTTGGGTTTCGGCAAAGATACACTAAAACTTCAGAAATCGAAATCTTCTATCGATCAAAAGTCTTAACAACACTACAACCAAATTCATCGTGTCATTCTATATAGAGGAACTATATAGAACTCCTCCCATAAATTCTAGATCCACCGATATTCAATCCCTTCAACCGGTTGTACACAATTCCAATAATTAATCATACTAGGGAATATGTAAATATAGCATTTCCTCTAGTTTCCCTTTCCACACATTTAAATTAATCCATTGGAACCAAAGAACCCAACAAGTTTAGCAACTTAAACAATTTTAATGACCAGATTAATTCATCAATGTTCTATACTTCTTAATATCTCTTTTGACTCCAAATAGTTATGGACATACTCACAATACTACTCATAAAATACAGTTCATCAAGAACTAGTAGAAGATAACATCAACTTAATCAATTTCACTTCCAAGGTTACTAATTAATATTAATGATGCACCACACCAATGACTCAACTTGATACCCATACCATATCAAGTTATTTGATTACAATCTCTGACTTAACCATAACAAGGCATCACAAAAGGCTTTTAACAATTTCCATCAGAAAGGAGATGCATTAATCTTCAACACTCGGAATAATCCAAAGGAAATACATAGAGTCAAAGCTTTCTCATGCTAACAAACTTGCAACATTAAACTCTCATTACCCAAACTATCAAACGAATAAATGAGTCATTCTTTTCAATGAGAAAGAAGGAACAACCAAGGAATTATCAATATTGCCAACCGAGCGAAGATCGCAAGAAATAAAAGCAACTCAACAATGGAAAACAATAATTGTTTCAGAGAACGATTAGAGATATTTCTGAGCTTGCCCACTTCATTATGACCCCCATTCAAAAGAAGTTCATCAACCGCAAGAATCTACAACTAGGAAACCAGATTCAAACTCGAGGAAGACAACAACTTTGTCAAAGAACTCATGCTCAACGATAACTATGTAACGGGGTAAGTACTCCTCTATTCCCCTACCACTTAATGGTGGTGTAGCCAGTGAATCCTGTGGCAACAACCACGACCTCAACTTCTTAACATCCTTTATCATCACACATAACCAATATAATCAATTATGAATATAAGGTCATCTCATAGTAATCATAGAATAATTTCATGGATATAGAAGATCATAGCAGATCATAGATTAACAACAAGAAAGACAGTACAAAAGCAATTCAACAATTTCTCAACGAATGAAACATAGTAATAGAAATGCGGAAGCAATGAATTACCCATCCCACCTACTGTGCACAGTGTGTCATTTTAATATATTTCTACTAACCATGGACCTAAAGCCCGCTCGATACCAACTGTAACACCGGGCTATTTGGAAGCTAAGATGTCACTTAAATACTCTAACATACTGACCACATTGCGGAAGAATCGAATGATATAACATCTATAGGCATAAATAAAACAACCCAACATGGAGAAGGTATCCTTCCTTCACCATTTAAATGTATTTATTACAGTTCATCGTTAAACAAGGTTCACAAGCAATAATAAATCAACCGTATCAAGGAGAAGGTATCTTTCCTTCTCCATCTACACTTATTTATTACAGTACGTCAATAATAAGTGAAAGATAGAACTAATTTATAATCTTGAACTTGAATAAGATGCTGTGAATGAGTAGTGCGTGTCTACTCCCTCCCAAATGAGCCAACATCGTGATTACCTAAAAAAAAATAAACAAATAAGTGTGAGTCCAAGACACGGCAAGTACAAGTGAATAAATGGAACATACCACAAACATTAACAAGTCAACATCATTGAACCATATGAAGAAATCACAGAACGAGTATGTGAATGAATGGATTGAATGAAGTGAATGGAATGGAGGGACTGAACACATGCATATACAGGTATTGCTAGTGACACACCCATCGGTGTTTACTTAAGCCCGCATCTTAACAAAAATGTGGGGATCCAAGTCCCATTTGAAGAACATTTCATACGGGTGTCCCAAAACGCCTACATTGGAATAGTGGGGCCCACATTGGAATGGTGGGTATTATGTGCCCATCCTGGAATTGATGGGTCTTTTTAATCCACTCCCGTAGATGGAACATGAATAATGAATGCATGGAATGAAATATGTATATTGAAAAGACACGCTCTCTAATCATGGAGATAACACACATATGGAAGGAACATGAACTTAAATATTATCATCTCCAATCATGAATTCAACACATATGAAAGACCATAGACAATCCAACTTCTCTTGCATCATAAGAACTCACAGTATAATCATAAAAGCATTCATCAATCACAATCATTAAGATAAGCAATGTACTTGCCTCCCGCGATGCGACGCGTTAGCAGGAAAAAGTGGTGCTCCTAAACCCGAAGTTTCACCTCCTAAACAATTAAATAACTGAAATAAGAACACGATGAACATGACACTACTTAACAATGTTCTACATCGCTTCCCCGGTGAATCAAGATTTATCTAGAAACCCTAAACTGAAACCAACGCATTCAGTCAAATAACGCCACTGGACAGTAGCACGGTAAACAGCATATCTCTTGATCTGGAACTCTGAATGAGGTGAATCTAGTTTCTGTGGATTTTTAACTAACAAATCTACAATACTCTAGTTGACAAGATGATCCAATTCGACCAAATTAGTATGCTAACAGACAGATGAACTTTCAGCACAGAAACTGTCTAACAGCATAAACAGCAGCACTAAAACGATCATAACTTTTAATCTATAACTCCGAATTGATCGTTCTTTAACAATCTGGAAAGATTATCAAATTATCTACAATAACCTAGTTGGGTGAAAACCCAGATTCTTCAAATTACATTTTCATAAGTTGCGAAATAACAAAACAGATTAATCTCGTCAGAAATCTGGACAACAGATACTAAATCTATCATAACTTTTGACTCGAGCGACGGAATCAGGTGAACTCAGTGGCCACAGAAAGTTAAGAACATAATATAGATATCTCTAGGAGATTAACACTTCTGATTCGGCCTCTAAGACATCGAAACAGCCCGTGCAACATACTGGACAGATTTGATCTACTGTAGACAGACTTTGATCTAATCAAATCTAATTGGTTTTGCATCTATTCTTAATTAAACAGCGAGGAATGACTCTCGTTACCCTTGAAGAACCTTAGGGAGACGCTGAAGGATCCCCCACGAAGAAGATCCCTCGTCCCTCCTTTCGGCCAACCAATCTACAGTCCCTCCTTCTCCTTCCTTTGCGAACACCGGCAGCGGGAAGGGGTGGCTCCAAGAGGCAGGGCACTGTAGCACCACGCACTGTAGCGGCGACTACTTTAGCTACAGTGCCGGCCTAGGGTTTTCCCCTTCTTTTATAGGTGGCCGGCCCCCCAAGGGCCTCCTAGGCCAAGGCCCGAGGCTCAGGTTGCCGAAGAAAAGCGAAAAACTCCTCTTTCTTAATTCTATTCTTCTCTTTTGAATGATTTCTTCTTTAGAATAAATCGGGGTATTACATAGAGTTTCTCCGGTAGTTATACATATTGCCGGCAGTTACTATGCCCTTGATTGTATTTTTCCCGGCAGTTACTACGCCCTCGATTGTCTTTTTCCTGGCAGTTACTATGCCCTTGATTGTCTTTTGCACCATTTAACCATAAGCAGCTCCATGGCTTATCAAGCACTTAACAGCAATATCAAATGCTAGACCTAGCCATCCATACTCTTTCAAGCATACACAAAAGCTTAAAGTAAGTAATCAAGAGGAAATAAGCTATAATATTTGTAGGAAATGCCTACAGTTAGTGTAAAGAAATGCATAAAGATGTCCATTGATGTTTAGGGATAACTGTATGTTGGAGCTCTAACAAATGAATAAATTAAGTGAAGTTAATAAAAAGTGCATTGAGATCTCCAAGTATCCTTATCATAATATGATAACACCAATCTATTTTACATACCAAAATCTTGTAGTCAGAACAATAACAACTAAGTATCCTTACCATAATATGATAACATCAATCTATTTTACATACCAAAATATGCTTTTATTTTAGTAACACTCCAAGAAATGCGCGCTCCTCTAGATTCTTTAACTGCTTGCTCCAAGAGAGTGCATGCTACGATATATGCTCCTGCTGATTGACCCATCAAGTAGATCCTATAGGTTGGTGATAAATTAGTTTATTAATGTAGTGAAAGCTTAAAGGTGCCTAAACCTTGTAGTGCACTTAAAAGACAACATCTAAAGCAGAGCAATTGTAGAGCCCAAACAGATGAATTGCAAGTCTTGACAAAAATCATTAGTAAAAATAGAAGTTATGTTATTACTAGAATGCATGGGAATAATGCTATCATCATTTAACTAAACACGGTTAGGCAAAACAAGAATGGTAATTAAAAGTGCACAAAGACACCTCAGAAATCAAATACAAAGATGGATTTTACTCGCACTATTTCATCAGCAAACTGTACCAAGTACCATGCACAACCAGATTAGAGCCCTTTGATCATAGGTCAATTCTTTACCAATTAGATTTGTTCTTCGTTATTTTAGGGACATAATTACATATAGTTCACAAGGACAAATGTCAGATCAAATAATTTCTATCGTTCATATTAATTTTCTAGGTTAAAGCAAAGACACTCAAACTGGGATTACAAACTACATCAATAATTCAAATCCATATTTCAATCATTCAAAATTACACAAAAGAAGAGAAGGAAGACAATTCGATCAGCAGATATATCATGCATTTATTCACCAAAAACAGGGTCATCAAGCATACAACAAAGTAGAAGGAAATGCCTTTTGATTATAAATAATGAAAGTTGGTAGCATTAGCTTGAACTACATGACAATGGTAACATATTGCAAAGAATGAGGCAATAATGTGCGAAATGGCAATAAGTGATACCGAAATGGGCCAGATCGACATTAGAACAAAGTTTCATCACCGAACAAGATTGTGCCTCTACAATCACAAGTAACATGATGCCGACCTGTCTTCTTGCTCAGCAATCTGAGTTGCTTTGTTTAGATCAAATTCTTCACTTTCTCCTAAGGCTGTCGTGCCAAGCATCTTCGGAACCATCTTTGGTTATGAATATATCTCTGTCAACAAATTCATTACACTGAAATAGAAAAGAAATTCGGACATGAGCTGAGCAGAATATTTCATGTGACATGAATATAGTCTACTTTAAAAGTAATAGAACAATTTCCTAAAAAAGTAATAGGACAACAACATGAAAGAACAGTCGAAAGTAAATTGGTCGAGTAATATTTGGCATGTCCAGTATCTTTATGAGAGCATCTGTTTGCGGATGAGGAAAACAAGATTGAAGTAATACCGCTTGTAGATGGGCTTAGATCATTAAGGTCAAGTAAAATATCCCAAAGCAACATCACGATCGAATGCGACATTTGATCATTTAGTCTAACTAAAGAAGCGACTCTGACGAGATGAAGGCAAAAAGAAATAAGACTAATAACCAAGAGAAGAAAATATACATGTGTCTATCTAGAAGTCAAGAAATACATTCCAGCAAAACCTTCCAAAAGCAAGCTCAGACGTTGTAGTATCAGCAGGTTGCAATCCTGACCCAACATCACCAGTTCCATTAGACAACCCAGAAGCATGTTTTACGCTTCCACAGATGCAAACAAGTCTTGCAATGATGTATGTTTGACATTCTCTGCTATGGCACCAATCGTGTGAGTCTTTGCAACCCTTGTGTCCCAATTCTTACTACGAAGGTATTGAGGAACCTAAAGTCGTCACATAAGAGCATAAATTTCAGCCAACCATTATATGCGTAACGCATACAAGAAAAAAAGGCATCGATTGTCCAATAGACTACGTACAACATGTTGATATCATAGATGAGAAGGGTGGGAGTTATTATTTATCCTTGAATAAACACTGTCACTCAAGACATGAGAGGACATCACATATCAAGAAGAATGAAAGAAAGAAAACAGCGGTGAGTAGGGGTACAAATGGAGCAGATCTGAGCAGATATCGCTCATTTTGTATCCTTTTCCATATTTTTCTCGGATTCGAATCGAACACGGATAGTGCGAGATCTGAATACGAATGTAGATAGTCTCGGTCACGAATCTGAACCGAATACATGCCTAACCGAATACGGATCATCTCGATCCACGAATACTTATTAGGATATTGGGCTAAAAACAAAACTATATATGTCGCACAAATAAAGATCAATCAACCATACTACATATCCAAAATACAACTAGATTAGTAGTTTAACAATCGAATTTAAATACATCACACGATAACAGAGGGTAGTTAACTAGTTAAACAAGTAGTAGTAACTAATAACTAGCATGTAGCAAGTACATGGTAGATTGAGAGGGCTAGTTAATCAAGTAGTAACTACTAACATATCAACAAAATAATACACCCAAGCCCTAAGCAAATAAGATTTTTTTATTGGAAAGAATATTGTTTTGACTCTTGACAAACTTCTAGTACCACCTCATGACCATTACTTCTCTCGCTTTTCTTAGCACCAATCTAAGCAATAGACTATAGTATCTGCTAACACCGAACTAAACCCCAAAAGCCACTCGATACAATGTCTTATTAATTTTCTCACTACATGAGACAATCATCTTATAGTCATTAATTTTTCACCATGTGAGAAAATATGTTTATAATCATTAATTTTCTCAATGCATTTTCCTCTCGATCAAAGTTTTTGTAGGAAACTTGTTGATATTCACAAAATTTGTAACCAATAAAAGCAAATGCCTTTTCTTGCTCAATATATGTCTACGCTAATGCTTGTCAATTAAGAAGTAACAACAGATTCCTCAAATATTTCAAAATCTTGGTTGCTACACATTCCCAATATTTTTTTTAACTCATTGCTAATTATCACATAAGATCAGATCTATGTACAAAAACAAAGAAAGCACAAGAAAATAGTAATATTGTCATACCTTCGCAAAATTCATTGTGAATGGGACAGTCATAACAGCCATTCCTCTAGAAAATGTAATACCCCGTTCAATCTTTAGAACAATATTTGAATTTCAACTGTTTTATCAGGAATTAAAAAGGGATTTCAAAATTTCTCTTGAAGGAGGATTAAATCTTGGGCCATGTTTGATATATATCCCGGGCAAGACTTTTCGCATGTCCCTCGTTCCCTCGTGGTTAAGGCAAGTATAATGATGGTTATAATATATATGGTTGAATGGCAATGTTTGATATATATTATGAGAATTTGTGTGTTCATGAATTGTGATGATGGCATAGTTGGTAATGTTCATAGTTGCTAGAGATTTGTGTTATGTGTTAATCATGGATGTTTGATAGTTGTGAAGTCGACGTTTATGAGCTTTTGTAGTATGAATAGAATATTCATATGCAATGTTGTTGCGGATGCATGTTTGTATTAACTTGAGAATTTATACATATGCATTATGTTGGCTTATTGAAGTCTTGGTCATGTGATGACCAAGCAACTCTTGAGTCCCGTCATGTTGATGGCGGGCTAAAATCCCCATGCTTGTAAAGCATGGGCTTTAATCCCCATACTTGCGGAGTATGGGCAATGGTCCCTGTGTCAGATGGCACAGGCATGGGTGTGCATCGACGGATGCACACTTTGCATTACCGGTAAAATGCAAAAGGGAAAGAGAAGGAAAAAGATCATTTTTGAGCATATTGCATAGCATGTGTGTGTAAGGTGATTGATATGTGGTTTTGTGAAGTATAGTTGATGAGTTACATGCTTGTATGCTGTTGATGCCATTTATTATATTTGCTGAGTCTTTGGACTCACCTATTGTTGTTTGTTGTATTTTAGGTATCTTTACAAGACCAGCATGCATGGGGGAAAGGAATGATTAGACTTCTTGCACTTTTGCACGAATTACCCACCATGGAATGAAAGAAAAATTAACTAGGAGATGAATGAACTGTTAAAAGTACTCATATTGATTATTGCTTGCCTGGAGTAATCTGTAATAATTGAATAGACGTTTTAGATGCTCATGATCTATTTCTAGATGTTTAGTTGCTATGGATGTCATAGTAATGAATAGTCAGTTTTGATTACGTCTTGATCATATTGCAATTTGGATTATCTTTATATGTTATAATTGTGCATTGGAACCTCGGTATAGGTAACTATACAAAGGAGGTTCTACTAAATTTTGTAAGATGTTTTAGTTTAATTACAGTTAATTTATTTAATTTAGTAGCATTCCAGGCCTTTGTTTGGTTGGGGTGTTACACTTGATCATCGTCTTCTCGCGGGTCTACAAGTGTAACTAAGTGTTTTCCCTGCTGTTTGTTGTTGATTAGAGGCGAATTCAATGATTTGGGTTGGATTGTTTTGCTGCTAGTAGACGTTTAATTCTGTCCAGTACCTTGCGTGGTCGATTTTGGGTTCATAGAAACAGAATTCGAGATGTCCATCTGCCAGAGATAGTTAGATAATGTTTTTAGCTTTCCGTGGCCGCCAAGAACACCTAATTCCGACATACGGATCAAAAGTTATGATAGTTTCAATCTTGCTGCCCAGAATTCTGACGAGATTGATCTGTTAATTTGTCTTTTAAGTTAAGTTTATGTTAGAGGAAAATTCAGGGTTTCCACCCAACTAGATTGTTTTAGAAAATTTCATAACCTTTCCATAATGATAAAGAATGCCCTAATCGGATTTGTAGATCAAAAGTTGTGATCTGTTCTTTACTGCTGTCCGATTCATCTGGACAGAATCTGTCTTTTAAGTTCAACTGCCTGTTAGATATGTTCGTTAAGTTTCGTTAGGAACTGGGCTCACCTCGTTCCGAGTCCCAGGTCAATAGTTATGGTTATTTCCGTTTTGCTATCCAGATTCGATTCTGTGGTTGTGTTTCCTGTTTTCATAATAGGGATTATGGCGATTTCTTGGGAGTTTGGGAAGGTGTTGTAGAGCGTTGCTGGTAGTGTCCTATACCATGTTGTTCTTATTTTGAGTATTTACTTGTGTAGGCGGAGAGGCTTCGGGTTTAGAGGCATCTTCATTGCCTACTAACACGTCGCAACGCGAAAGGCAAGTACTTTGATGTTCTTATGATTAGTGAATGTTGGATGCTTAATGTTCGTATTGTGCTTTTCTGTGATCCATGAGAATATTCAAAGTTTATGTTCCTTTCTTATGTGTTAATTCCATGTGTAGGCATGACGTCTTTCATAATTCATATTTCAATACATGCATCCACTTTCATGTTCCTTCCACGGGAGTGGATTATAAGACCCATCAATTCTAGTATGGGCACGTAAGACCCACCATTCCAATGTGGGCAGATTTGGACACCCGTATGAAACGTTCTTCATACGGGATTTGGATCCCCGCATTTTGTTAAATGCGGGCTTAGGTGAACACCGACGGGTGTGTCACTAGCTATACTGGCATAAGCACGTGTGCAGTCCATTCCTTTCATTCAATCCATTCATTTCATTCATTCATATATTCATTCAGTGTTATCTTCATATTCATAAAAGATGTTGCCTTGTTCATAATTGTTGTATGTTCAATTATTCACTGTATTTGCTGAGTCTCGGACTCATTCTTGCTTTGTTTGTTTATTTTAGGTGATCATTGATGATGGCTCTATTGGGAGGGAGTAGACATGCACTATTCGTTCACTTCACCATATTTCAATTCAATAATAGGACTTGGTTCTAGCCTTCATTCATTAATTGATGAACTGTAATAAATAAATTTAGATGTGGTTGATAACTCTCTCTATGTTATGGTTGATTAAGTATTACTTGTGATCTTTGATCACCCTTTGATATACTTGCTTGAATTCAGACTATTTTCATGCCATGGTTCTATTAAATAGTGATCTCTTTATGTCATTAGATGATATTATTCAAATTCTTCCGCATTATGGTTGCATATTAGATGTTTTAGGTGACATCTTGGCTTCCGAATAGTCAGGGTGTTACAGAAAAGTTCTTTATTTTACCGGCCATGGGATTTCCCTCCATTCCTTCTTGCAAGTTAAGCTGAAATAGTACAAGTTTTTTGCTCGATATGACTGCAGTATTGGCAAACAAATGAGTCAACACAGTAGATGTTTCAAGTTACAAAAATTGCCTGCTTGAATTTTTGGATGTTCAATAAAGGAGAAGGCGTCCATGAAAGCAGAGTAGTTAACTAGGTGCATAGTCATAAAAAGTGTAATTACCTTCATAAATTTTACAAATGAATGCACAATTTGACAGTTATACATGCTTATGAGCACAAGATGGTATAAAATGGAAGTAAATTCAGGTCCGAATTATAAAAACAAATAACATGTTCACCTCACAAGGCCACAACTGCTTATGCCTTATGTGGGCAATTCTATCACACTACCATTCCATTCTACCATACGAGCAAGAAGCAGCGGTACACCATGTTATTTGCACAATGATGAACAGACACCACAATCGCACCAGACAAAATGCATACCTCCACTGTAGCCAAGAAAATCAGTGCTGTTAACACAGGCAAGATGTAAAGAGGATCAAGAGTTATCAGATCAGAAAACGAAAATGCTCCACCTCCTTTCAATGAAGGGACTTTCTCAACCATGTTTGATATCTACAATGGGAAGAAAATAAGGATACCATTATAGAAACTAAGGTAAATAATGTACACGAGAAGAATTGGAGGGGCAGTGTAATACTCCAAATTAAATTAATTGAGAAGAAATAAATTAGAGAGAGGGACCAATCACAAAAGTGGTTTTAACAGAAAATTAGAGGGGAGTTTATGCATAATTTGGACAACCTGGGCTGCGGGCTTTTGGCCCACAGCATTTAGGCCCAAGGGGAAAGGGCAGCCGGCCACATAAGAAGGAGAGGGGGCAACCCTAGGGTTGCTACAGTACCACGGCTACAGTACCACCACCATGCTACAGTACCCTCCCACGATTAGCTTTCGCTGCCGGCCAAGAAGAAGGAAGGGAGAAGCCTCCGCGGGTGGTGTTCGGCCAAAGAGGAAGGAAGAGAAGGGGGGAAGAAAAGAAGGAAGAGGGATCACCAGCGGGAGCTCGTGATCTTCAGCTGCTCGTCGAGGGTGACATTCGTTTCCCGTTGATTAGATGTTTAATTAGCTGTTTTAGCAATATTGGTTGTGTAGATTCCAATCTGTCCAGCAGATAGAACAGCGGTTTTGATGGCTTTAGAGGCAGATTCCGTGTAATACCCTGATATAACCCTCTTGAGGGCTTGTGCGTATTTAACCAAAAAGGGATAAGTAAAAAGGGGATGTTTTGGTTTTTTTTAAGGGTGGTTGTTCTCTGTGAACCAGTCGTGCGAGGAAGTTAAGAGTCCGAGTCAAAAAGATGCTGTGATAATAGGATCATGGGGAGAGAAATTCAAGAACCCTAGAGGCTTGGTTTTCTTTTTCTTTCTTTCGGTCTTGCTGTCGCCACACGCCGAGCGTCATCGCCGTTCTGATCGCGATTGGCCCATACCACAGCGTAGCCGGTGATCGTCACTCCGCGCCCGTTGCCATTGCCGCCGCATCGGCGCTTTGCCGCGTGGCGCGCCGTCGTCGCCCATCTGCCGTGTGTTTGCGTCGGTTGCCTATCGCTGCGTGATAGCTGCTGCCGCGCTAACGCCGCCATTGCTTGCACATCTTGCATCTACTAGAAAAACTAGTTCTGCCGATCCAATGCGGTGCGTGGAAACTTTTTCCTTTTGAAATTTCTTCTGCTTTGTTCATCGTTAGGTAAGTGCATTAGTAGTTAATTAGTTTTGTCCTCATTGTGCTTTGTATGCATGCAGCAACTAGCGTTAGAATTATGTTTTGTATGCATGCATCTGTTGCTTTGGTAGTAATTAGCTAATGTTGGCAACATTGCATTGCAAGGCATGCATGCAGGCTGAATAGTGAAGGTGAAACAATGGCTAATTAGTGCTGCATTAGGAGATAACTAATTTGGCCACGTTGTTTTGTATGCATGCATCTGTTTCTTTGGTAGTAGAGCAACTAGCAATATAAATTAATTAGTGTAAGTTTGCTTTGTATGGATGCATGCTGCCTTGAACAGTAGATAGGGAGAGATTTAATTAAAGGTTTGAATTGACATTAATTAGAGAGGGGTTTTAGAATTTTCTAATCGAGGGGCCGATTAGTATATCCGTGTAGTCTGCTGTTCTGTTGTACGATTATTTCGGGCACCTTAATGGCGAATTTTGGCAATGTCATCTACTAATTAATTGTAGATAATTTCAGTATCTTTCCATAGAGTATTTAATCATGTCGAGCGGACGAGTAATTTTCAAGTTATGAATTTAGTAAGGCTCGCTGTCCAGAAGATGACAGATCGGTCTTCTGGAATAAAAACGAGGGGTTAGATGATTTAATTAGAAGTCATGGTAATCTAAAAAAATGTGGAGAATTTTGTGTAGATTCCAAAATGGGGTGGTCTTCCATGATTGGACTTATGAGTCAAAAGTTGCGCCCTTTTTAGTACCAGGACAGCAAGGGGTGACTATTCGGTATTGGGGAAGCGTTGTGGATTTGGGGAACGTGTAGGAGCGATGTCAATTAATTGTTGTTCTTGTGATGCTATAGCTTGTATTGAAATTTGAGTGTTTAATGTAGGAGAGACGTCGTGCTTGTTGCCATCTTCTAAGCCAAACCGTGCGTCACAACTAGTATAAAGGCAAGTGCATGGTAGACATCGATCAATGATTGATCCATGTATTTCTTTATCGTTCATTACCATTATTGTTCTGCTTTTACTCTTATTTAATTGCAAGCAATGGAATGGTATGACTATATCTTGTTGACGAACATGAAGAAAATTGGATATGATGAAAATGATGAAATTATGCATTTTTGCATTTATAAGCATCTTTGCATATGAGCAAGTGATCATGATTGATCACAACTCCACGGGAGTGGAGGAGGTCCCCAATCCTTGAGGAGGAGCGGGCTTGAGAGTGAACGTTGTCACGAGCGTTCACTCACGTATACCGGTATACGCGAAAGAAGTGCATGTGGACATGTAGAGTAGAGTTGCATTGAGATATGAGATGAATGTGTGTGAAAATAAAGAGAAGAGAACGGCATGAGAATATTAATAGAAGGACATGTGATGATAATGAAGTTATTGAATACTGTTGATTTATCATTGTTCGTTGTATATTGATGTATTTGCTGAGTCGTGGACTCACCCTTGCTCTTTTGTTGTTTTTAGGTGATCGTTGAGGGTGCCGCAATTGAGAGGGGATAGTGCACATGTGATAGTTTTATACTTCAGACACATGATTATTTGCCATGAGAACCATTTGATTCATTATTGCTGGACTACTTTTAGGACATGTTAGAAATTGAATAAGCTTAGATGAATGTTTTGGACTAGTCTATTCATTCCAAGGTTTTGGATTGTTTGTTTGGTGTTGTTTTAGACTTTTTATCTTGCTATGTTTCCCTCGCTAAATTATTCATGCTTGACATGTCTTTATTCATGTTTTATTGTGACCCATGAATGGGTTTTATTAACGCTTTGGTTGCTGTAATTTTATAGTGTGTTGAAGAATATTAGTTAGAAGAGTAGTTTTGTGGCATTTCACGCTCAGTGTTGGGCTGAGGTGTTACAGTTGGTATCAGAGTGGGCTTTAGATCCGTGGTGAATAGATGAACAACTTAGGTAACCTAAAATTGCTAAAATTTGTTTTAGGACTAGTAAAACAACTAAAATTTGCTAATGGTTAATTAACTTAAAATTTGACACACTAGTTCAAAATAGGATGGGTATGGGACGAGCACTGCTTTTACGCTTCCGATATGTTATGTATGAGTTGATATTGGTTCTATGAACTTATTGTGTGTTAATGATTGTTGTTGATAGCTATGCCAAGAGGAAGAGATCGTTGTCGTGGCCATAGGCATGGCCAGGTTGTACCACTGTTCATGGTATGGGAATAGTGATTGGTTTTTCTTGGGTATTTGTAACATCCCAAATGTATAATTGGGGTTATTCAAGTATAATTATATGTGTAGAAATTAAAACTTTTTCTCACATCTTGAAAACCCCTAATCTCTTATGTAATTCTTGTCCAAGAGTTGTGTAATCCAAAAACACAAAGCTCTTGTTGACCCAAAAGTCGAATTCATTTTTCCAATTGTCTAAATCTGGTGTCAAACATTGGAATATATTTTCCTTGGCCCCAAAACTGTGTGGGACCCTCTGAAAAATATCACAAGTTGTAAAACTAGTTTGATAAATTTTGGAGGTAAAACAATCCTTTAAACAACCTTAACGAATTTCCTGAGAAAAATGCATTGCATAATAACCTCTGGAAATTTTATGTCAGGTTAATCTCATTGTCATCAAGCTTCCGTAAAAATTTCATGAATTTTGGAGTGGAATTGCTATTCAAACAATTTTGCAAAGTCTCACTGTTAGAAAATTAAACTTAAAAGCCTACACTGCTGTTCCTTGGGCTAGCATTTGTGCAAAGTGGTCCGGCCAACCGTGTCTGCACCCAATGAGACCTCTTCTCCACCTTGAGCAGGTCGCGGTACCGTTGGATTTACATCCAACCACCACGACCTCCTCCGCGTCAACACCGCAAAGACCTCCTCACCTCACCAGGTCATAACCGTTGGATCAAAGATCCACGGTCATGACCTCCCCTGTGTGTTAAACCGCAAAGACCTCCCTTCGATATCTATCACCTTGTCCAGGTCATAGCCCTTGGATTAAGATCCAACCGCTCTGACCTCCCCTTGTTATCAAACCTCAAAAACCACCTTCCACCTTGGCGAGGTCATAGTGTTGGATTTACATCCAACCGCCTCTCGACCTCCCTCACCATTAAGCTAAGCAAACTTCCCACCTACATGAGGTCACAGCCATTGGATCAAAAATCCATGGTCGCGACCTCCTCCTCTTAAGCTAACTATCGAGACCTCCTTTGCACTCACTCGAGGTCGTGGAGTTGGATCAGATCCAACAGCCCACGACCTCCCCTTAAAATATCTAGCGACAAGACCTCCCCTATCTCATGTTGTGCACCGTTGGATTTGAAATCCACGGTCACGACCTCCTCTGGTCTCATGCGCATCAGATCTCCCCCGCGCCGCGTGAGGTCGTTGCCCTTAGATCTAAATCCAAAGGCCATGATCTCCGTGTGTGTTGTGCAAGCTCAAGACCTCCTTTGCGCCACGTGCGAGGCTCAGGACCTCCCCTGTCTTGATCAACACCGTTGGATCAAAATCCAAAGGTCTTGACCTCCCTCGCACTTCACGCAAAGCCTCAGACCTCCCTTTGGTTGTGTGCCCTTGGATTTTAATCCAAAGGCCATGACCTCCCCCTCATGTCTTATGTTCGCGTGCGGTTAAGACCTTACGGGAGGTCCGCGCCGTTGGATGGAGATCCAACGCTTTGGACCTCCTGTCCTATTTCCCCTCGTGCGCTTACACATTAAGGAAATCGGAGGGCCTTGACCTCCCCCTCATGTCTTATGTTCGCGTGCGGTTAAGACCTTACGGGAGGTCCGCGCCGTTGGATGGAGATCCAACGCTTTGGACCTCCTGTCCTATTTCCCCTCGTGCGCTTACACATTAAGGAAATCGAGGCCACGACCTCCCATCCTTGATCGTGTGGTGGGACCTCCTCCCAGTCATTTAGGCGAACGGTTCAAAATTGTCATCCGATGGTTAGGACCTCCCCTGGTCTTATCCAACGGTCATAAGGACCTCCCTGTTCTTCTCCTTCCTCGCAAGCTCGCAAGCTCTGGCGGTGAGTTAATGCACGCTGGCCACTGTGTACTTTTCAACACTCTTTGTCGACCAAGATTTAATGCAGTCACTTTAAAATCTCGGGTCGGCTCAGAGCTGCACCTTGTCAACCTCATGTCCTTGCCACCCCATGGACCAACCCGTGGGCTAAGCTCACCATGGAGCTTAGCCCCAGCTCATAACCTTCACCACAGGCTATAAGTTACCCTTTGAATCCTCCCTTGGCTTCCTTTGCACACAATTGCTCTCGGCCTTGCACTTTGTGCGTGGTGAGCTCCTCCTCCACCATCGACCTCCTCACTTGGCGGTTGCCATTGTCAAGGTCTTTGGAGCTTCTCGGTTCAGAGTTCGGTGGCTCCTTTTCAAACCCTCGCTCACTTTTGCTCCCAAAACCTCTTGGAAGTTAACCCTAACTTAATTTGTTTGGGCATTTTTCAGAGGTGGACAAAGTTGAGCTTGGAGCTGGTGCCTTGGGCTGTGAAGCTTCATTGTCTTCCCCAACTCCGGTCATCACCTCCACGACCTCCCCAGCACCTTAGGACCTCCAGGTACTCCTCCTGTTAGTCCTTTAGTCGCTGGCACCCGCTTGAATGCATGTCGCGGAGCTTTTAAATTGGGCGCACGCTTGAATGTCGCATGAGCTTCCCTTTGCGTTTTGGATTTTGGCCGTGTCTTTGGCCTTCATTTTGCCCTCTCGGCTCGCCGGCATTCAAAACCGTCGCCGCCGTTGAGAGAGGTCCGTTGGAGTGCGCATGGTTATTGCGAACCCAACGGTATTATTGATGTCGTCGGCGAGGTCTACATCGCGGCGAGAACCAAATCCTTGAACCCGGTCTTTTGTCGGACGAAGCGGCGTGTATTGTTGTCGTTTTAGGACAAAGATCACCGCGATAGCACGCGCCATCATGTGCTCAAATCATTGAAATCATTGGGCGTCTTAAATGCATTTAATCCTCACTTTGCGCGTATTTAAGACCTCCCGCGCGCGGACCTCCTCGTTGTCCCGCGCGCATTTATTCCATGTCCGAGCGCGTGGTCGTGAGCTCTGGGACGTCCATGACCTCCTCCGAGGAGATCTGGAGCGTCCAAGACCTCCCCTTGCGCGATCGTGGCCGTCCAGACCTCCCTGGAGGTCTGTGACGTTAGGACCTCCCCTAGGTTATCTCAGCCGTTCATGACCTCCCCGGGTAGATCTTGACCGTCAAGGTCCTCCCTCGGACGATCTGAACCATCGAGGACCTCCCTTGGAACATCTGGACCGTCCAGGACCTCCCCTGTGAGGTCTTGACGATGTAGATCTTCCTTAGGGAGATCTTGATAGTTTAGATCTTCCTTTGGAAGATCTCAACCGTTGAGGACCTCCCCCTTTAGATCTGGTCCGTCCCGGACCTCCCCTCATCGTTGTGGTCCGTTGGATTCTCCATCTGCGGCCACGACCTCCCCTCACCTCGCGCATGTGCGTTGCTAGGAGGTCCAGGGCCTCTGGACCTCGCGAGCGCGTGTGTGCGTTACCTCCTGGGAGGTCTGAGCCGTTAGATCTATGATCTGTGGCTCACGTCCTCCCATGCCTTTGTGATTTTTAGAAATTCCAGTGAGCTCTAGTATAAACTGAAATAAGGTATAAACTTTAGAATTTCATATCTTTGTCGTTTTAAATCCAACTGAGGTCATTCAAATTGTGTTAGCTCTGACTTGAACTTGACTTTAATCCAAAAATGATTGTAAGTTGAGTTCAACTCCAGAGCATAGTTTTGCCATTAGATTTTGAAACCAACTTTAAATGTGCACTCAAATTAATGCTTAACTTGTAAAATACATAACTAATGCGCTGTAGATTATTTTTGAGTGAGACCAACTTTGTTGGTTTCCTCCATTAATGGTTTTACTATGAACATTAGTTTTGAGCATGTTGCTGCTAGGAAAATGAGGACTTGTGCATTATAATTTTGTTCAAGTTCTTGTTTTTGAAAATTTGTAGAGAGTGCAATATAGCTCCAAATGAGATGAACTCAATTGTGTTATTCATCTCATGAGGTGCTGGTTTTACAGTAAAAATTTCAGCTTCATTTCTGTTCTAGAAAATGTTGCCTCATAATTAAATTAATGAATAGTGCAGTTTGGTATTTTAGGGCTGAGCAGAATTGTTTTGCTCATAACTTTTGCATTGAGAATCCAAATCAATTGGTTCTTGTTGCAAAATTCCTAAAATCACCCTCTTGCTGCTGTAGAAAATTCAGAGAATTTGGAGTTCGTTTGTTGTGCTGTCTTTGTTGTTTTTCGTCGTTCTTATCGGTTCTTTCTCGCCTTCCGTTAGGTTTCGACATTTGTGGTGATCCCGAGAGTGACCCTCCGCAACAAATTGACCAGCAATAGCAAGGCAAGCAGTTTGATCATTTCCATCAATGTCCCATTACTTAAAGCTTAATACTTTGTTTTACTTCTATGTATGCATGCTACTTTGTGTTAAATGTCGCTAGCAATCCTATAGTTGCATAATCTGTAGAAATTGTTTATCCTCTACTACCATGAGCCTAGGTTATTTGTTGTGGTGGGAGCTCGTTGGATGAGCTCCTATCACTTAGTAGTTTCGATTTAAATTGCTTAGACATGCTTAGTTTTCGATAGAATGGGCGATCATCGACTTAGTCGATGGTCTTGATCACTCAAAACTGATTATTACTCCTATATGTCCAGCACTTGTGCTTTGATTAATTGTAAAATCAAAAACTGAAAATAAAAGATTGATTTAGACTTGGGCATATTGGATGGATGGCGTGGTTTTGGATGTGGTGGTATGCTGGGTCCCTAAGGACCGAGTACTTGGGTCACTAAGCCAAGCGATTTTGCGTGCTAACCACACGAGGGCATATGGAACCCTCTTGACTAAGTACTTTAGGCGGTGTTAATTGGGGTCGCTCGGTTGGTGTGTTTTAAAGATAAAATGTGTGTGTGATGTGGGAGGGAGCATTAGCTTCGGGTAGGTTGTGTGATGTCTCCTTCTCCCGTGGGTTGTGCGACTCAGAATTAGCATTGTCCATTGGAAATGTCTCAGAGGACTTAGCCGTGCTTGGCATACCAAAGGTAGTGTGCCTAATGGAAAGGCGGTGCGACGTGTGGGTAAAGTGGTACACCTGCAGGATAAAACTATTGAATAGCCTCGCCCTAGGTTATGGACATGCTTGGTAAGGTCGTTCAAGACTAGACTACAACCTTTAATTAAAACTTGACATGGTTGGTATGAACGGGAGTTCATGCTATTGTTTGTGGTGACTTGGGTTGGTCACTTCGTGTTGTTCTTGTTGTTGTTACCTTGTTATTTATCTCGTTGTTATTTCAACAATTAAAATGCTTTGTCAAATTGCTTTCAATCTACTATATTATTGCAAATGAAAACTTGCTTTGTGCTAAAATGAGTCCAAAGCCTCATCCACTTAAATAAAGCTTGCATATAGCTAATTTATAGTTCTGTTATCTTACACGTCGTTCTTGCAGTACAATAAACAATTTATTGTACTCATTTGCTTTCTTAACAACTTTGTTGCAGAGGAGGTAGAGCCCAAAGGGCTTTACTTTTTGTGAGTCTTGCGGTGGTTGGGAGAAGCGACTAGCTTGGCGGTCCGGTGGATTGCCTTGTGGGCTAAAGGCACCTTTGGTTGGCTCTTATTTTGGGCCATCTTTATGGCACTTTTTGCTTCATTGTGTATCTTTGTAGTTTTGTTGTTATTTGGCCGAAGGCCCTCTTTGTAATAACCTATTCCTTATTAATATTAACTTCTGTTTTGTTGCTTATGTACTATGTGTTGCATGGAATGGATACATTCTTTTGTTGTGAGGTATGTATACTGCATTCTAGGAAGTATACATCTCTCGAGACTGGGTTTATTTGGTTGATAATACTAGGGTCAATTGGATGACTAAGTATTATGAGCTTAATAAACGTCGGGGTCTCACAAAAGTTGGTATCAGAGCTATACTGACCGTAGTAACGCAAGCTTGGTCGCCTTTAGGATATTTTGAAAACCTAATTTCAAAGTGTCAAATGAGTTTTGAAAGCTTAAGGAAATTCTCAGATTTTACTCCTTATCTATCTTAGCTTTCTCTTCTCATCTCACTCTAATTGAGTTTTAAAGTTGTTTTCCTCTCTTCCTTCTACAAAATAGTTGTTATCGATTAATGGGGTTTTGGGGAATCAATGAGTTTGGCAAATTGAAGTGTTAGCTGCCCAGCTACAAGGTTTTGAAGCTTCTGGAATGGACAATTTTGACTGGAAGCTTGGATGCAAAATCAAAGGTTCCAATTAGGGTAGAGAATGAGAGGTTAAATCAACAAAAACTTGTGGGAATAAAAGGGTAAGATGTGATACTAGTTAGCTAAGTATCTAACACCTATTTCGCTGCATTAACCTTGCTCTCTAATAGTTTTAGATCTCATCTCACAATCTGATTTTAATCTTCTCGATCAATTACTCGTTCATTCAATACGGGTTAGTTGAGTTGAGAAGTTGAGCCTTGCTTTTGGTGTTTCTTGGCTGTTTTTAGAGTCTTTTAGAAGCTTCTGAAGTTAATTTACTCGCGGTTTTGGCTTTCGTTTAGGGTGATATTCCATTCCCCTAGTCGATCGCTTTTGTTTCTCTTTAAGGCTTTGATTTTCGAGTTTAGTTGCTAACCGAAATTCCTTGTAACAGATGGCGGGCCTTTTCGTAGCAGCCAAGGCGATCGGTGGTCCGACGAGGAGCTTCCTCCTCCTTCGACCATGGCGAGGTTCTTCTTCGATCGGCGCAACCGCGCGGATGAGCGAGAGTTCTCTATGGGCGTCATCGCGCGCAACACCACCGCACTTACCGGAGCTTGAGGATGCAGGCAAGGAACGCCCATCACCGCGTGGAGGACTCGCGGAGTTTCTTCATACTCAGCCTCCTACCTTTTCCGGTCGAGGACCCGTTGGATGCGACGATTGGCCGTCTGGTGGGCGTAAGCTCCGATCGCGCATGCCAGGGAGCACGAGAAGGCGCTGTTTGCATCGCACCATTTGGAGGGTGCAGCTTTGTCATGGTGGGAGACTTTCTCGCCATGCAGCCCGCACCACACCGTCTCTTGGGAGGAGTTTCGTCTTGCCTTCCGTCGGGCTCACATCTGCGCGGCTTGATGGAGATCAAGAAGGGGAGTTTCTTGCGCTCAAGCAAGGCGTAGCTTCGATCATGGAGTATGTCTACGAGTTCAACCATCTAGCTCGTTATGCTCTCGAGGGCGTGGCCACCGATATGGCTAAGAGGCCAAGTTCAGCGTGGCTTGTCCGAGGAGTGAAGGACAAGCTATCCATTGTCGACTTTCACGATTTTCAGACCTTGGTCGACAAGGCCATCGTCACGAGCATGCGGCTCGAGAGCTTATGGACTCCATAAGTGCAAGTGGGAGGCCCATAAGTCATCGAGGCGATTCTTCCTGTCCCGCTTGAGGCGATCTCAGTACCGATCTCATTCTTGGCGCCCCGAGGTTACCCGCCTGTTCCTCGTTAAATCATGAGCCGTGTCTCGACCACGTGCACTGCGAGTCGTGAGCGGCCCCGCAACCCGGCTGCTGGGGTCACGTGCTTCTCATGCAACCAGAAGGGCCATTATGCAAATAATTGCCCTAAGAAGACAGGAGCAGCCCCTCGTCCTAATGGAGGGCGCGGGCCAGGAGGTGGAGCATCGCAGGACCAGAAGATCGTCCCGGCTACCCAAGGCGTGGGTAGTGGTCGCGTTAACGCCACATCGCTGCAGAGGAGGCACCGGCGCCGTGCTAGGTACACTCTTTCGTTAACTCTCACCCCTTCTTTGTCTTGTTTGATTCAGAGCATCTCATTCCTTTGTTTGAGTCTTTTCTCTGCTGTTGGAGAGCTTCTTTTCTCTCCATTGTCGGTCCCGCTTACTCATTCGCTCTCTGGTTCGGAGTTGAGAGCTGAATCGAGTGTAGGGATGTTCCTATCGAGATCGAAGGGTAGGTTTCTTAGCAAACCTTATCCTTCTCCATTCAGCGAGTCTTGATGTGATTCTTGGCATGGATTGGTTGTCCCAAAGACATGGGGCAAATCGATTCGCCAGAAGCTCATCTCTATTTAGTCCCTCCGTGGCAGGTTAAGCTTTCGCCCGAAGTCGCTAGATCCGCATCTCTTCGCGCTTGAAGCGAAGCCCGCTCTAGATATTAACGAAGTCCCAACAGTTTGTGACTTTGTTGATGTCTTTCCCGCAGATCTTCCAGGGATGCCACCCGTTCGAGACCTCGAGTTTGTCATTGAGTTGGCTCCCGGTACCGCCCCTATCTCAAAGAGGCCTTATCGGATGCCACCGAACAAGTTGGTGGAGTTGAAGAAGCAGTTAAGTGAGCTGCAAGAGAAGGGTTTCATTCGCCCTAGCTCATCTCCTTGGGGTTGTCCAGCAATCTTCGTAAAGAAGAAGGACGGTACTTTATGATGTCGTTGATTACCGCCCACTTAATGAAGTGATGAAAGAACAAGTATCCATTGCCCCACATTGACGATCTCTTCGATCAATTATTTGGAGCTCGAGTTTTCTCCAAGATTGATTTGAGAGTGGGATATCATCGAGTTCAGATTCGCCCGAGGATATTCCCAAGACGGCGTTCTCTACTCGCCACGGCTTGTACGAGTACCTTTGTCATGTCATTTGGCTTAACCAATGCTCCCGCCTTGTTCATGAATCTCATGAATTCGGTATTCATGGAGTATTTGGATAAGTTTGTCGTGGTCTTCATCGATGATATTCTTATCTACTCCAAGAACGATGAGGAACATGCCGAGCATGAAGCTTGTGTTAGGCAAGCTACGTGAGCACCATTTGTCTGTGAAGTTGACAAGTCGCGATTCGTTGAAGGAAGTGGCTTTCTTAGGCCACGTTCTTTCAGCGAGGCGAGCCGTTGACCCTAGCAAGGTCAGCGATGTTCTTTCATGGAGTCACTGTTTTGGTCACCGATGTACGGAGTTTTCTCGGTTTAGCGGGATATTATCGCCGCTTATCGAGAACTTCTCCAAGATCATGGCCGATGACGGAGTTGCTCAAGAAGGACAAGAAGTTCGTGTGGTCCGCTGAGTGTGAGGAAAGCTTCCAAATACTCAAAAGCGTTTGACCACCGCTCCGTTCTTGTTCTTCCCGATATCCATCGAAGCCGATATCTTTTGCGATGCTTCTCGTCGAGGCCTCGGGTGTGTCCTTATGCAAGAAGGCAAGGTAGTGGCCTATGCATCAAGGCAATTGAGACCTCATGAGCTTAACTATCCTACCCATGATTTGGAGTTAGCTGCTGTGATTCATGCACTTAAGATCTGGCGACATTACCTAATCAGAATCGTTAGAAGTGTATTCGATCACAAAAGCTTAAAGTACTTGTTCACACAGACTGACCTGAACCTTAGGCAAAGGAGATGGTTGGAGTTGATCAAGGACTATGATGTGGGTATTCACTACCATCCGGGCAAGGCTAATGTCGTTGCCGATGCGCTTAGTCGTAAAGCGCATTGCAATGCCTTGTTGTCCAGGAGCTTGACCCGCTCTTCGGGAGAATTTCAGCGTCTCAACTTGGGGTTAGTTGAGCATGGTTCTCTCATTGCCTTGGTTGTGCAACCAACCTTGGTGGATCGGATCAAGTCCGCCAGCGATCGGATGTTGGAGTGAGCCACATCAAGGCAAATGTCAAGAACGGAACAACCAAGTGCTTTTTCGAGGATGAGCATGGTGTTGTGAGGTTCGCAACGCTCGTGGTTCCAAAGGACATGGAATTGCGGAATTTAATCCTCCATGAAGCCCATGATTCGTCTTTATCCATTCATCCGGGGCCACAAAGATGTATCAAGATCTTAAATCGAGATTTTGGTGGACCCGAATGAAGAGGAGATCGCGGTTCATTGCCGAAAAGCGGCGTGTGTCGTCGTGTCAAGGCCGAGCATCGGCGTCTCTTTGGATCGCTTGACCTTTGCCAATTCTGAGTGGAAGTGGGATTCGATCGAATGGATTTCATCACGGTCTACCACGCCCCGAAGAAGAATGATGCCATTTGGGTCGTCATCGATCGATTGACTAAGGTGGCACATTTCCTTCCGTCAAGACCGAACTTGGTAGGTCTTTTGGCGGAACTCTATATCGCCCAAGATCGTGAGTTTGCACGGTGTGTCAAGACGATTGTGTCGGATCGTGGATCCTTTTCACGTCTCGTTTTGGCATAGCTTGCAAGAAGCTATGGGAACTCGTCTTGCTTTCAAAGACGGCATTTCACCCCAAACCGATGGTCGGACCGAGAGGGTCAACCAAGTTTTGGAAGACATGCTTCGTGCTTGTGTCCTTTCATATGGGAAGCATTGGGAGAAATGCTTGCCATTCGCCGAAGTTTCTTATAACAATGACTTCGAGCCGGTCTCGGCATGGCACCATTTGAGGCCTTGTACGGAGAAAGTGTAGAACCCGTTGAACTGGTCGAGACGGTGAGAGACCTCTCTTTGGCCCGGACTCAATCAATGAGGCCGAGCGCCAAGTCCGGCTTATTCGTGGCGTTTGCGCCATGACAGCTCAATCGAGCAAAAGAGCTATGCGGATCGCCGTCGGCGTGAGTTGCGTTTTGAGCCTAATGACTTTGTTTATCTCAAAGTCTCTCCTTTGAAGGGCCATCAACGTTTGGCGTCCGGGGCAAGTTGGCTCCTCGATATGTCGGTCCCTACGCGTTATCGAGAAGAAGGAGCTGTTGCCTATAAGTTGGAGTTGCTACTGCACTTGAGGGGTACATGATGTTTTCATGTGTCGGCTTAAGAAGTGCCTCCGTGTTCCAAGCGAGGAAGCTCCGTTGGAAACCCTCGATGTCCGTGAAGATTTGACCTATCGCGAGCACCCGTTCGCGTGCTCGATGAGTCCGAGCGAAGGACAAGGAATAAGACCATCAAGTTCCTTAAAGTTCGATTGGTCGAACCATTACGAGGATGAGGCTACTTGGGAAAGAGAAGATCGCGTCTGCGCGGACTATCCATCTTTCTTTATCGAGTGAGCCAAATCTCGGGACGAGATTTTTGTAAGGGGGAGATTTTGTAACATCCCAAATGTATAATTGGGGTTATTCAAGTATAATTATATGTGTAGAAATTAAAACTTTTCTCACATCTTGAAAACCCCTAATCTCTTATGTAATTCTTGTCCAAGAGTTGTGTAATCCAAAAACACAAAGCTCTTGTTGACCCAAAAGTCAATTCATTTTTCCAATTGTCTAAATCTGGTGTCAAACATTGGAATATATTTTCCTTGGCCCCAAAACTGTGTGGGACCCTCTGAAAAATATCACAAGTTGTAAAACTAGTTTGATAAATTTTGGAGGTAAAACAATCCTTTAAACAACCTTAACGAATTTCCTGAGAAAAATGCATTGCATAATAACCTCTGGAAATTTTATGTCAGGTTAATCTCATTGTCATCAAGCTTCTGTAAAAATTTCATGAATTTTGGAGTGGAATTGCTATTCCAAACAATTTTGCAAAGTCTCAGCTGTTAGAAAATTAAACTTAAAAGCCTACAATGTTCCTTGGGCTAGCCGCTGTGCAAAGCTGGTCCGGCCCAACCATGTCTGCACCCCAGCAGACCTCTTCTCCATTTGAGCAGGTCGCGGCCGTTGGATTTACATCCAACCGCCACGACCTCCTCATGATCAACACCGCAAAGACCTCCTCACCTCACCAGGTCATAACCGTTGGATCAAAGATCCACGGTCATGACCTCCCCTGTGTGTTAAACCGCAAAGACCTCCCTTCGATATCTATCACCTTGTCCAGGTCATAGCCCTTGGATTAAGATCCAACCGGCTCTGACCTCCCCTTGTTATCAAACCTCAAAAACCACCTTCCACCTTGGCGAGGTCATAGCTGTTGGATTTACATCCAACCGCTCCTGACCTCCCCTCACTGTTAAGCTAAGCAAACTTCCCACCTACATGAGGTCACAACCATTGGATCAAAAATCCATGGTCGCGACCTCCTCCTCTTAAGCTAACTATCGACCTCCTTTGCACTCACTGAGGTGAGCCGTTGGATCGAGATCCAACGACCCACGACCTCCCTTAAAATATCTAGCGCACAAGACCTCCCCTATCTCATGTTGTGCACCGTTGGATTTGAAATCACGGTCATGACCTCCTCTGGTCTCATGCGATCGAGATCTCCAGCAAGACGTGAGGTCGTTGCCCTTAGATCTAAATCCAAAGGCCATGATCTCCGTGTGTGTTGTGCAAGCTCAAGACCTCCTTTGCGCCACGTGCGAGGCTCAGACCTCCTGTCTTGATCAACACCGTTGGATCAAAATCAAAGGTCTTGACCTCCCTCGCACTTCACGCAAAGCCTCGAGACCTCCCTTTGGTTGTGTGCCCTTGGATTTTAATCCAAAGGCCATGACCTCCCCTCATGTCTTATGTTGGCGTGCAGTTAAGACCTCACAGGGGAGGTCGCGCCGTTGGATGGAGATCCAACGCTTTGGACCTCTGTCCTATTTCCTCGTGGCGCTTACACATTAAGGAAATCGGAGGGCCACGACCTCCCATCCTTGATCGTGTGGTGGGACCTCCTCCCGATCATTTAGGCGTAACGGTTCAAAATTGTCATCCGATGGTTAGGACCTCCCCTGGTCTTATCCAACGGTCATAAGGACCTCCTGTTCTTCTCCTTCCTCGGCGCGCTGCAAGCTCTGGCGGTGAGTTAATGCACGCCCGCCGTGTACTTTTCATGACTCTTTCTTGACCGCATTTAATGCAGTCGACTTTAAAATCTCGGGTCGGCTCAGGCTGCACCTTGTCAACCTCATGTCCTTGCCACCCCATGGACCAACCCGTGGGCTAAGCTCACCATGGAGCTTAGCCCCACTCATAACCTTCACCACAGGCTATAAGTTACCCCTTGAATCCTCCCTTGGCTTCCTTTGCACACAATTGCTCTCGGCCTTGCACTTTGTGCGTGGTGAGCTCCTCCTCCACTCTCGACCTCCTCCTTTGGGGTTGCCATTGTCAAGGTCTTTGGAGCTTCTCGGTGGTTCAGAGTTCAGTGGCTCCTTTTCAAACCCTCGCTCACTTTTGCTCCCAAAACCTCTTGGAAGTTAACCCTAACTTAATTTGTTTGGGCATTTTTCAGAGGTGGACAAAGTTGAGCTTGGAGCTGGTGCCTTGGGCGTGAAGCTTCATTGTCTTCCCCAACTCGGTCATCACCTCCACGACCTCCCAAAGACCTTAGGACCTCCGGTACTCCTCCTGTTAGTCCTTTAGTCGCGGCACCCGCTGAATGCATGTCGCGAGCTTTTAAATTGGGCGACGCTGAATGTCGCATGAGCTTCCCTTTGCGTTTTGGATTTTGGCCGTGTGTGGCCTTCATTTTGCCCTCTCGGCTCTTGGCGTTCAAAGCGTCGCCGCCGTTGAGAGGAGGTCCGTTGGTGCGCATGGTTATTGCGAACCGCGGTACCATTGGATGTCGTCGGCGAGGTCTACATCGCCGGCGAGAACTAAATCCTTGAACCCGGTCTTTGTCGATTTAAAGCAGCGTATTGTTGTCGTTTTAGGACAAAGATCACCGCGTTAATGCGCTCATCATGTGCTCAAATCATTGAAATCATTGGGCGTCTTAAATGCATTTAATCCTCACTTTGCGCGTATTTAAGACCTCCCGCGCGCGGACCTCCTCGTTGTCCCGCGCGCATTTATTCCATGTCCGAGCGCGTGGTCGTGAGCTCTGGGACGTCCATGACCTCCTCCGAGGAGATCTGGAGCGTCCAAGACCTCCCCTTGCGCGATCGTGGCCGTCCAGACCTCCACGGAGTGCAGCGGCGTTAGGACCTCCCTAGGTTATCTCGGTGCTCATGACCTCCCCGGGTAGATCTTGACCGTCAAGGTCCTCCCTCGGACGATCTGAACCATCGAGGACCTCCCTTGGAACATCTGGACCGTCCAGGACCTCCCCTGTGAGGTCTTGACGATGTAGATCTTCCTTAGGGAGATCTTGATAGTTTAGATCTTCCTTTGGAAGATCTCAACCGTTGAGGACCTCCCCCTTTAGATCTGGTCCGTCCGGACCTCCCTCATCGTTGTGGTCCGTTGGATTCTCCATCTGCGGCCACGACCTCCCTCACCTCGCGCATGTGCGTTGCTAGGAGGTCGGGGCCTCTGGACCTCGCGGCGCGTGTGTGCGTTACCTCCTGGGAGGTCTGAGCCGTTAGATCTATGATCTGTGGCTCACGTCCTCCCATGCCTTTGTGATTTTTAGAAATTCCAGTGAGCTCTAGTATAAACTGAAATAAGGTATAAACTTTAGAATTTCATATCTTTGTCGTTTTAAATCCAACTGAGGTCATTCAAATTGTGTTAGCTCTGACTTGAACTTGACTTTAATCCAAAATGATTGTAAGTTGAGTTCAACTCCAGAGCATAGTTTTGCCATTAGATTTTGAAACCAACTTTAAATGTGCACTCAAATTAATGCTTAACTTGTAAAATACATAACTAATGCTCTGTAGATTATTTTTGAGTGAGACCAACTTTGTTGGTTTCCTCCATTAATGGTTTTACTATGAACATTAGTTTTGAGCATGTTGCTGCTAGGAAAATGAGGACTTGTGCATTATAATTTTGTTCAAGTTCTTGTTTTTGAAAATTTGTAGAGAGTGCAATATAGCTCCAAATGAGATGAACTCAATTGTGTTATTCATCTCATGAGGTGCTGGTTTTACAGTAAAAATTTCAGCTTCATTTCTGTTCTAGAAAATGTTGCCTCATAATTAAATTAATGAATAGTGCAGTTTGGTATTTTAGGGCTGAGCAGAATTGTTTTGCTCATAACTTTTGCATTGAGAATCCAAATCAATTGGTTCTTGTTGCAAAATTCCTAAAATCACCCTCTTGCTGCTGTAGAAAATTCAGAGAATTTGGAGTTCGTTTGTTGTGCTGTCTTTGTTGTTTTTCGTCGTTCTTATCGGTTCTTTCTCGCCTTCCCGTTAGGTTTCGACATTTGTGGTGATCCCGAGAGTGACCCTCCGCAACAAATTGACCAGCAACAGCAAGGCAAGCAGTTTGATCATTTCCATCAATGTCCCATTACTTAAAGCTTAATACTTTGTTTTACTTCTATGTATGCATGCTACTTTGTGTTAAATGTCGCTAGCAATCCTATAGTTGCATAATCTGTAGGAATTGTTTATCCTCTACTACCATGAGCCTAGGTTATTTGCTGTGGTGGGAGCTCGTTGGATGAGCTCCTATCACTTAGTAGTTTCGATTTAAATTGCTTAGACATGCTTAGTTTTCGATAGAAATGGGCGATCATCGACTTAGTCGATGGTCTTGATCACTCAAAACTGATTATTACTCCTATATGTCCAGCACTTGTGCTTTGATTAATTTGTAAAATCAAAAACTGAAAATAAAAGATTGATTTAGACTTGGGCATATTGGATGGATGGCGTGGTTTTTGGATGTGGTGGTATGCCTGGGTCCCTAAGGACCAAGTACTTGGGTCACTAAGCCAGCGATTTTGCGTGCTAACCACACGAGGGCATATGGAACCCCTCTTGACTAAGTACTTTGGGCGGTGTTAATTGGGGTCGCTTTCGGTTGGTGTGTTTTAAAGATAAAATGTGTGTGTGATGTGGGAGGAGCATTAGCTTCGGGTAGGTTGTGTGATGTCTCCTTCTCCCGTGGGTTGTGCGACTCAGAATTAGCATTGTCCATTGGAAATGTCTCGTAGGACTTAGCCGTGCCGGCATACCAAAGGTAGTGTGCCTAATGGAAAGGCGGTCTGACTTGTGGGTACAGTGGTACACCCTGCAGGGATAAAACTATTCGAATAGCCTCGTCCTAGGTTATGGACATGCTTGGTAAGGTCGTTCAAGACTAGACTACAACCTTTAATTAAAACTTGACATGGTTGGTATGAACGGGGAGTTCATGCTATTGTTTGTGGTGACTTGGGTTGGTCACTTCCAGGTTGTTCTTGTTGTTGTTACCTTGTTATTTATCTCGTTGTTATTTCAACAATTAAAAATGCTTTGTCAAATTGCTTTCAATCTACTATATTATTGCAAATGAAAACTTGCTTTGTGCTAAAATGAGTCCAAAGCCTCATCCACTTAAATAAAGCTTGCATATAGCTAATTTATAGTTCTGTTATCTTACACGTCAGTCTTGCGAGTACAATAAACAATTTATTGTACTCATTTGCTTTGCTTAACAACTTTGTTGCAGAGGAGGTAGAGCCCAAAGGGCTTTACTTTTGTGAGTCAGTGCTTGGTGGTTGGGAGAGCGACTAGCTTGGCGGTCGGTCGATTGCCTTGTGGGCTAAAGGCACCTTGGTTGGCTCTTATTTTGGGCCATCTTTATGGCACTTTTGCTTCATTGTGTATCTTTGTAGTTTTGTTGTTATTTGGCCGAAGGCCCTCTTTTGTAATAACCTATTCCTTATTAATATTAACTTTTTTGTTGCTTATGTACTATGTGTTGTATGGAATGGATACATTCTTTTGTTGTGAGGTATGTATCTTGCATTCAGGAAGTATACATCTCGAGACTGGTTTATTTGGTTGATAATACTAGGGTCAATTGGATGACTAAGTATTATGAGCTTAATAAACGTCGAGGTCTCCTGATATTATTATATCGAGGTTGGGGATGAGTTTTTTTTTGGAAAGTTGTTGTCTTTCTTGAGTTTGTATTTGGTTTTCTGGTGGTAGCTTCTTGTGGTTGATGAACTTTCTTTGGATAGTGGTTTCAATGCACTTGGTGAGTTTCTATTGGTCTTTATTGGTTCCATAAGGCGATTATTTGTTTTCCTGACTATCGAACTACTTGTGCTGTTGCGAGGATTATTAATGGACAAGGTGGATCTTTTCATGTGAGTTATATTTTTTTTGTTGGAAAACATGACTCATTTGTTTGCTTGGTATTTGGATAATGGAAATTTTATTTTGCAAGTTTTTATCATGTGGAAGCTTTGACCTTATGTATTTCAGTTGGAATAATTTGGATGTTGACGTTTAATGCCTCACTTTTATGAAAGGAGGTGTCCAAATTCTTTTGTGGTGTCTTGTTATGTTTAAGTGTGAGGATGTAATTATAGCAATTAATTGATATGGTATGAGTTATCAGGTTGGGTCAGTAGCGTGAGGCATAATTAATCTTAAATGATGTCCTTGGTAGTGTCGTTGATTAATCTATTGCTATCATGTAATATTTGCATGATGAATTGTGATTAAGAGTATATTTATTCCTAATTGGAATCAATAGGGCAACTGAGAAGTGTGGATCATTGATGAAATATATTAAGTTGCCCCGTAAAGAAATCAATGTTTTCCCAACCGATGAGTTATTCTTGCGGCGGGTGAACTTGGTTGATTGTCATGTTTGACCTTTATAGTGGAGTTTTGTCTTTCTTATTGGAAAACCACGACCCGCTTATTCGAGTGATGTTTTTTGTTAATTAAAGCTTCCTTTTGCAAGTTCTTTAGTACGTGGAGGCTTTGACTCAATGTATCTCTATTGGGTATTTTGAGTGTTGAATATTAATGGTTCTCCTTTATGGAAGAAGATGTTAAATCCTTTAGCGATGTTTTGTCTTGGTTAAGTGAGAGGTTATAATCAAAGCAATTAATGGGTATGATATGGATTATCAAGTTGGGTCTGCAAAGTGTGCATGATTGATCTTAACTAGGATTTTTGAAAGAAAAGTTGATTAATCTGAAAATGTCTTTCAGTAGTTCCTGATGAACTGTGATTAAGGGTATGGCTATACCTAATTGAAGTTAGAGGAGTTATTAAGAAGTGTGGAAATTTGACGAACTGGTTTGACCACAAAAGTTTGAAGGGATAGAAACTAGTGGATGTAGAATATTATGGGAAGAGTTCTGGATAGCTCTTCTATAAGGAACAATGTGATGAATTTGATTGTAGTGTTGCTGAGACTCTTGAATGATGAAAGATTTCGATTCTTGAAGTTTTATTGCGATTTTGTACCAAATTATGAATGTGAGGTAGAACGGCTAAATATGTGGTTGTAATTGCTCATGTGATTTGGCAAGGAAAGTAGGTAGCATATAGATTTCATCATGAAGCCAGTCGATAGCAACAAGGGTTGGAGTGCAACTGTTGTGTATTGACGTGTGGTGTTGAACATCAATAAAAGTTGAACTCATGTGATTTAATAGATGGCTTACGTTGACTTGGTTGTGAAATAGTCGGATGACAGCATGTTTATGACGAAAGGGTTTTTGGTATAACCTTTAAATGGTGTAGTAGGTTCCCTTTTAAAATAAAGTGGTTGTGTAGTGAGGTCGTAAGAATTTAGTTTACTCTCAATCGAGGATGAGATGTTAAAGTAGTATGTACCTTTTTGGTGAGGCTTTGGGGCTTTATAAAGGAAGAGTTGGCGACAATGAATCTTGTTAAGAGTGAATTATTCTGGATGTTAGTAAGATATTCCACAAGAGCTTCTGACTCGTTGAAGTGGTGATGATTCTTCTAGAGAGAAAGTAAGTTAACTGCCTTTCGAAAAATTAGTTAAAAGAAATGATTGGAGTTTTGCATTCGTGATCTTTTGGGAAGTTCTATGTGGCTCTTAAGTGATTAATGTGATTTGGCTTAAAAGGCACTTCTTGTCTGGGATGGCAAGTAACGATATAATCAAAGGAAACCACTTTCTTTGTTAACGAAAAATGTGTACCATCAGTATTTGAGGTTGGAGTTAAGAGTTATAATCTGCAACTTTTCTGTTGTTATAGCTTAAGAGTTTCTTGAGTTTCAATAGCAATATTTTATCATGATTTATGGAGGTTTGATATCCCTTCTTGTGGGACATGTGCCCTCAGCTGTGGACTCGTATTTTGCTTTCCGAGATCATTGCTATTGGACTTTTCTTATTGGTCTCGTGCTCACTCCGAGGAGCAACGTTTTCTTGTGCGTTGAACTGTTTTCGGTTTGTTTCTTCCTTTTGAGAAAGGAATTAACCAACTTGTGTTGCCAAGTTTAATAAAGTGTAATATAGCGACTGGTTGTTGGTGGTCAATTATTTGGTAGTGGAGAGATTTTGGGAACCAACATATTTGAAGTATAGAAGACAGTGATTTGGATTTGACCTATAACATCTGGAGGGAGTTCAATTTAAAAGGAATGTTTGTCGATGAAAAAAAAAGTTGATTAGTGTTACAACTAGTGGAACCTATGGAGAATTATGATCCAATAACCTTTGTCCATGTTGGGATGTTGGGATTATCGAAAGTATGGACTCTTGATAAATGTATTAGAGTATCACAATTGGATACTTAGTAATATTGTGTAGAAGAGTTATGATGGTGAAGTTTATGAGAGCAGCGGTGTGGAGAAACCTAAGCGTTGTGCTAATTAATGGGATAGCAGGAATTATTGAGTTATTGTCAAGTATGACTCGGCCACAGTGAGTAACCCTATGGGGGTTAGATTATCTCAAATGATAACTTGGTCAAGAATATAATTATTTATTGACGTTAATGATTGAGTATGTTTAAATCTTGGTCAATCAGTTAGGGTATTGCGAAGAGGTATATTGCGGTTGTATAGTTGGATTGGATTGGTGTGGATTAGAGAAGGTCTAAGATTGGTGAAATAAATCGCCTTGGGGCAGTTACTTGATTAGTGAGGAATGTTGATTCTAATGACTGAGGTTATTGTCGAGCTGTGCGAAATTTTAGTAAATGAATGTGAGGATTCCCTATCAACTAAACCAGAAATTCATGGTAGGAGGCTTGGAGGTTGAATTTGGGCCTTTGCATTTTATGCTAGGACCTTGGAAACCCAATATTATATGTAGAGGTGGGTGAACAGAAGCGAATTTTGAATAGTGTGTTGATCTTTGATAGAATACTTTTGGTAAAGTAAATGAGTGTGATTGTGGTGAAGTTCAAGTTGATTATCCATAAAGATTGAGGTGATGTGATTGTGGATGAAATCTATATTGAGGAGTGTCGGGAATTATTTGTCAAAATAATTCCTTCGGTAGAGAAGTTGATCAGAGTATGTTATTGTGGATTGGAAGACATAGGTGTGGATTTTGTGTTCAGTTTGAGCATAGCTTTGAGATTGCCAAATTAAAAGAAATGAATTAGTGCGTTATGCGATGATTTGGAATCTCATGGTTTAAGAGAAAGTTAAATTCTTAAAAGAAAGTTTGAGGAAAAGGTTGTATTATCGGATATTGAAATGTTCTCCTGGTTTTTTTTCTTTGAGCCTTGCCTCTATAACAGATGCCAATTACAAATTGAGTTGGTTCTTCTTGTTATGCGTGATTCTTTTCGGTTAAGAAAAAGAAAGGAGATGGTGTTTTGGGCACTCGAGTGATTTCGCCTTTGGCTTATGTGGTGTTCATTGGCAAACCGCCCACTTGGAAAGTGGAAGAGTTTCATGATGAATCTTTTGGTATTGGATTTAACCCTTTTGGTGGGGAGTTGGTAATGCGTGTATGCGATGAGAATCCTTTATTTTCAGTTGGGTTCTGTTTTTGAAAGAATTTGTTCCAAAAGGGTTCTGTTGTGCGTCCCTGGTTAAAAGAGGTGCTCATTGTTAAAGTGAAGAAATCGAGTGATATAAGGAACAAGAGTTCTGTGTGTTTTGTGCATGTTGTGTGGTTTAGTACCAAAGGGAATGTTGGCCCAAGGTACATTGGTTGTTTCTGCAAGTTGCGAAGAATTGGGGGATAGCGTATCACTAGGACCGTCTTGAGTCTGGCGCGTAAGCACGATTCGCTTTTCTTGACCTAGCGTCGAGGGAGTACTGGAGAAATCTGGAGTATGAAGTTTCGTTAAGGCCGTTGACCCACGAGTAAGTTCGTGCCTTCGAGTCATGTCCGTTGAGTGGCTCGTGAAAGGTTGGGATGAGTAATAAGGCGTAACACGTCAGTTGCATCAAGGTGCGGTGCTCCCATAAGTCTGAGAGGAAATGACCCAGGAAATGAAGTCTCGCATGCACGAGCAATATCTGGAATTATTCACAGCAGGTGTGTGGTAATGTTAGTAAGTTTATTAGCTGAGATTGTTCATTGGCGTTAAGCGTGGTTAGAATTCGGGATCGAATTCTGTTTAAGGGGAGTAGAATGTAATACTCCAAATTAAATTAATTGAGAAGAAATAAATTAGAGAGAGGGACCAATCAGAAAAGTGGTTTTAACAAAAAATAGAGGGGGTTTATGCATAATTTGGACAACCTGGGCTGTGGGCTTTTGGCCCACAGCATTTAGGCCCAAGGGGGAAGGGCAGTCGGCCACATAAGAAGGAGAGGGGCAACCCTAGGGTTGCTACAGTACCACGGCTACAGTACCATCGTCATGCTACAGTGCTACCCGTGCTACAGTGCCCTCCCACGATTTAGCTTTCGCTGCCGGCCAAGAAGAAGAAAGGGAGAAGCCTCCGCGGGTGGTGTTCGGCCAAAGAGGAAGGAAGAGAAGGGGGGAAGAAGAGAAGGAAGAGGGATCCCAGCGGAGCTCGTGATCTTCAGCTGCTCGTCGAGGGTAACATTCGTTTCCCATTGATTAGATGTTTAATTAGCTGTTTTAACAATGCCGGTTGTGTAGATCCCAATCTGTCCAGCAGATAGAACAGCGGTTTTGATGGCTTTAGAGGCAGATTCCGTGGATCCCATCTCTTAGAGATAGTTTGCTAATGTCCTTAGCTTTCCATGGCAGCCAAGAACGCCCAAATCCGATAAACGGTCAGCGAGTTATGAATTCTTTAGTGTCGCTGTCCTGCTAATCTGTCAGTTTTCTGACAGTTTGTAGAAAACTGGGTTAAGCCATTAGTTAACGACGAAATCAGAGGATTTCGATATAACGAAAAATGTAGGTAATTTCCGTACCTTTCTAGAAAGCTAAAGAACGCAAGATTTGGATACTCGTAGCAACCGTTATTGTGGTTTTAGTGTACTGTCCAAAGAACCCGACGTGAAAATTGATGTCTTTTAATTTGGCTTGGTAGGGGTTTTAGATGGCCAATTCAGAAGGGCCCCCCAACTAGGTTTAGTTGGGGAATTTAATTACCTTTCCATAAAGTCCTATAACACCTTATTTGGACCCCTGTAGTGAATGTTATGATTTTTATAAGTTGACTGTCCACAGAGGGGACAGATCGATCGTTAGAAGTGGGACATTTGGAAGACGCTTGAGAGTTTGGCTTTTTTTTCGTTTGAGATATTAATTATGTCTTGGGTCCAGTATGGCTGTCTTAGCTTGGTTCATAATTATGTTCAGGTGGGGGATTGGTCCTGTGGGCGCCCTCTTCGGATCACTGTTTCCGCACGGTTGAGGCAAGTATCATGTTTGTAGCACAATTATGATTGGTTGATGTGATTGCTTGCGTTTATTCGTATTAGTCATACATGGACGATAGTCGTATTAGTCATACATGGACGATAGTGTGATGAATATGAATAGAATTTGGTGAATGCATGTTTATGGCTAAAGCTTTCCTATGTATGTTGTTAATACCTTACATGCTATGTGAAATCTAAAGTTGTGGTATGTACTTGTTGATTCATATGTATGAAAGATAGGGTCATAGTACATACGCATACTGAAAGCATACTTGAGACTTGGTCATGTGGTGACCAAGTATATACAGTTGAGGTCCCCGTCATGTAAATGGCGGGCTTGTGGTCCCCACATTCGTGGAATGTGGGCATTGAGGAGAGGTCCTTATCATGAAGATGATGGGCAATGGTCCCTATACTCATGGAGTATAGGTCTTGGTCCCCGTGCGGAGGGCACGTGCAAGGGTATACATCGACGGTTGTATACCCGCATTACACGTAAAATGCTAAAAGAGATAAAGATTAAAAGATGCATTGCATGTTCGCATTACATAAGCATGGGAGTTATTTTTAGTGTAATGTGCTTTTGACATGTTGATGCCATATCGTGTGTTTAATGCTTTTTATAGATACTTGCCGAGTCATTAGACTCACCCTAGCTTTGTTGTGTTTTAGGTACCACAGCAAGAACGGCATGCATGGGAGGGAGTAGTTTTGTTGGAATGCACTCACTACCATTCATCCTAAAGGAAGAATATAATTTAGTTCTATCGGTATTTTCGAACCGAACTTACGTAAAGAATGTTTGATTCGGGGGGTCTCCTAGAATGGAATCACGCAGAGATTGACACGGGATTTTTATCTGTGTTCAGCCTTCTCCGGAGAGAATAACAACCCTACTCCTGTGTGTGTATGGTATTGAGTGTATTCTGAACAATCAGGGGAAAAACTAAGACTATTACAGATAGTGCTTGTCTTCCTGATGGCTTGATTGATCCGCCCTTCCTTTCTCTGATTGTCGCCTTTATATAATACGTGAAGGAGCGGCAGTTCCTCCAGGTGAAGCGGCGCCTCATCACATCCTGTAACGGGCGCACGCTGGTAGTAATCACCGGCGTATTAACTCCTCCACGTCGCCCAACAGCTATATACCAGAGATAATGGAGTATTACGTGCCATTACTTCAGAGAGTAACAAACAGATGATGATTGTTTGAATCCCTTAATCAATAAGGCCCACTTGTCTGTAGGTTTAATTGATCATAAGGTGGTCGTAGCTGACCTAGTCGTAGAAGAACCTACGACTATGAGGTAGTCGTAGCAAGACTTACGACTATGGGGGTGGTCGTAGAAGAACTTACGACCACCCAGTAGGCTCTTGCCTCATAACATTAAGGGGTATACTCAGGGTCCACATGACGTCATATTTACCTATAATAAGAATTATAGATAAAAGATAAAATGAGGATTATTATATCCTCATCATCTAGCCCCCCAGCTTCAAGTGAAAGCAACTTACTTGGTAAAGGAGTTATAGATGGTCTTACGACCACGAGAGGGTCGTAGAAAGATAGTCGAAGGAAAAGCTCTTCGATATTATTGTATGCTACTTTGACCAGAAATATGTTTGGTCAAGAAGATTACTTACGACTATCAAATAGTCGTAAAACACTCCTACGATCACGAGGTGGTCGTAGTATAGTGATCGGAAGAAATAACTTTCCGATTATCATTTCCTTTGGTTGAAAAAGAAAAGATCTAACCAAGGAAGTAATTTCGCTTGAGGTGTAAAAGCAAACCTGATTTTCTCGAACGGACACACTGGGGAATCTCAAACGACGCCTCGTTAGCTTCGTGCATTAAAAAGTTCCTCGAGACGGTGGCGACCCTTGGAATGTCACGCCTCCGGCTCAAGGTACGCGGTTATAAATATCTACCGGGGGTAAAACCTAAGTTCTTACTTTTCCCCAAATCATTCTACTGTTCATCAAGTTCTTGTCTTCTCCGCCACCAACTCAATCGAAAATCTCCTCTTTCTGAGAGAAATGGCCGAGAGAGTCTCCGAATGGGTCGAGTTGGAGATGGATACGGCGAAGATGGAAGCCCTTGTCAAAGCTGGGAAGATTCCTGAGAGCATTCTTGTGGAGTGGTTCCCAAGACAAGCAAAGATGGCCATCGGGGAGGATGAACAAATCCCGCCTTCCAAAGCGACAGAGTGTGGTCTTGACACCGCCACCCTTTCTCACACTCATACTCGAACATTTTGGAGTGGAATTGGTGAACCTTGGTCCTAATTCCATCACAATGCTGAGCGTATTTGTGTATCTGTGTGAGGCATACCTAGGAATTCCAGAGGATCTTGAGCTCTTTCAAGATTTCTACGGAATGGCTCGACAATGCAGGATAGCCGAAGTTGCGGTCCAAGCTCCATGACGGAAGTCAAGGAGTATATTCAGATGTTCACTCGGTCCTCATGGCGTTGTAGGAGGAAGAGGTGGTTTTATCGAAAGTCACCTCCAAGACACCTTTACCTTCGAGGGAAGGCCGCCAAAAGAAAGCTTCCTCGATTCGACTTCCGATATCGGAATTGCCCCTATATTCAAGCCATCAAGGATTTGAAAGCAGAGGGGTTGACTGGATGGCATGTGGTGAAGGATTTCATCACACGTCGAATTAGTTCTTGGAAGAAACGAGTACCTCCTATGTGGAGGTACACGGGGCCAAAAGACCCGACCAGGGACTACGAGGAAGGTAAGTAGTTTTTCGACTTAACTCTCAGTTTGGTCTTCTTCAAAATTGTCTAATGAATATCTTTATCTGTTTTATACAGATCTTTCACGGACAGAGATTGACGTTCGAGTCAAACTTGTTTGTGAGAAGCCCCCGCCACCCAGTGTGGCGGTTCCTCAAATTCTTGCGGTTTTATCCGCAGAGGAAAAGGTTGAGTGCCTAAAGGTAATCAAAAGTTGATTTCATCCTTAGGACTTCATAGTCGTAGAAAGAACTTACGACTAGGTAGTGATCTTAGAAAATCTTATGATCAGGGACATGTCGTAGAAGAGCTTACGACTAGGTACTGGTCGTAGAAAAACTTACGACTGGTAATTGATTCTTCTTTTTCTATTTTTATTTACAGAAAGTAGGCATGGAAAACCGCCAGGACTACGAAGAGGTCGAACTGGTAACCATTGGCGCAGGGGCGGCAGTGAACAAGGGCTCATCTCCTCCGACGAAAAAGCGTCGACTTACAAGAGTCGCCGACAAGGGAGGATCAAGCTCAAGTTCCTTTGTTTCGACCAGGTCCTCGGCAAAATCTACGGCACACACACTCGCAACAATAGCCGAGGTCGAAACAGCTGAAATTGAGGAGGATGAAGAACCTCTTGTGCGCAAGGCCCGTAAGGGCAAGGGCACGTCTTCGTGAAGCCGAGACTGAAGCTACCGCAATGAGGAGACCGAGGAGGTCGAAGAACCTCCTAGGCATAAAGTCCACAAGGCCAAGGTACCTTTTTATTATGAAAAGAAAGCTTTCACAGTTTCTGCCACTTCTAGATTTGTCAAGCAACTAGAAAAGGAGAACTGGAAGGAGTTTATGTCTTTTGTGAAGGACAACGTTGATCCAGCCGAGTCTACCGTTGAGGGTAGCGCTGCTCTTGGAGTGGTCGAGACCGATCTCGGCCCACCGGAAAGTCAGGAGACCAGAGAGATGGTCCCTGTTCAAGATTCACGACCAAACGTAGTCGTGACCGAACCTATTCCCCAACTTGAACTACGACCAGACGTGGTCGTAGAAAAGAAGTCAAAGAATTCTTCCATCGGGAAGATGGCTCCAAAGTTTCTAATTAAGTCCAGGATGCAGAGGTATGTGAAACAAGCTAAAGTGTAAGAACAGCATTTACCTTTTGCTTTCCACAATTTGACTTGCTATCCTTTTGTTTGTTTTAGCTCGACTCCTTCAAATTTCGTAGTGGTTTCTATCGAGAAGCCCATTGCGCCTCTCCAATGATTGGAGAGATGACAGCAGAGATGGTCGAAGGATCATCCACTCGGGTTGTGGAAGAAGTCGTGGTTCTCTGGCGGTTGTCACGACCGCTGAAGTTGTAGCTATGGCCACTGAGGCAGCGGCCATAGTTACTGAGGTGGCGTCTACAACCACTGAGGTAGCCGCCATGACCACTGAGGTTGCAGCTACTACTACTGAGGTAGCGGCTACAACCATTGAGGTAGCGGCTACAACAACTGAGATAGCCACCATGACCACTGATGTGGTCGTGGGACCAGCAGAGGCAGTCGCAGAAGCCTCTGCCCAAGGTGGTGATGTGCCAGACCACCGTGCGGGGAAGGAAATCGTTGCAGACCTCCTTCCTGGTACCCAAAGAGAAATTACAATTTCAGAATCGAAGATGAGGAATACTTCAACTTCTGTTCTGATTTCTTTGGCCCTGCTTCCATAGTGGGGTCTTCTGCCTTTAGATCTCGCCACCGAGTCCCCCATCCCAAAGACATTCCCAATAGAGGGAACACTTTTGATAATGAACATCTTGAAAAGGTTTGGTGGGACCAAGTCGAGAGAGTGGACGAGCTGAAGCACCCAGAGCTGGTTTACTCGATATTTGCTCGATCAACCATGAGTGTAAGTATTTAAGGATACTTTTATATATATATATATATATATATATATATATATGGATAATCTTCTCTTGTTTTTCACTGTCTTTCCTTTTGCAGAAAGCCATAGAGCAAATTGCCGTTGTCGGTGAATATCATCGACAACTTCTAGAGCTGCGACAGGAAAAAGAGGAACTCTGCAAACAGGCAGAGAGGTGGTAAGTTACTATTTTTCATAGTCGTTTTCGACTTGACTACTTATATAGTGCTTACAGGGTTTGTCGTGGAAAAACTCACGACTATGTGCTAGTCGTAAAAGACTTACGACCGGATGTTTAGTCGTAGGAGAACTTACGACTAGATCCATAGTCGTAGAAGAACTTACGACTGGATCAATGGTTGTAGGAAAGCTTACAATCGATTTAATAATGTTCATGTCCACTTTTAACCTTTACAGGTTAAACAGCGATGAAAAGACTCTGGCCGATTCGCCGATTATCAAAAAGAGGAGTCGAGAGTTACAGAGAAAGTAGAATTTCTCCGAGGAAGCTTAAAGAAGCTAACTCAAGAACCAAAAGGTGCAGAAAGGATAAACGATGAAGTGCCGAACTTAAGGCGCTTATGTTTTTGATCTTTGCTCGATCACTTCTTTTAGGAAAAGAAGATGATATAAGAAAGCTCGAATGAAGTCCAAAATAAAACTTTGGTCATTCACGAGATTTCTCGATTCTAGAGAGAAAGATGAAGAAATTACGAGACTAAAATCCTGAAGATCAGGTAAGCAATTCTTTACCTGCAATCTTTTACGAGTTCTTTCCATATTCTCACTCTCATTTCTTTTCTAGAAATGGAACTCGAACTGGGAAGGCTCGAAAATGAGCTTGAGGCTAAAACCATAATTTATGCTGAGACTGTCCGCATTGCTAAAGCAAATGCGGAGGACATTAAATCATGGGAGAAGAAGCATGCCGAGACCATTGCTTCCCATGAGGAAGAAATCAAGAAATTGGATTCTCGACTAGCAGGTAAGGAAAACTTTTACCTGTGACTATTTTTGTTTTCTTTTCCTCTAGGAGTTTATTTTTGCTTGACCAGTCTTATTCTTTTCAGAGCAAGCGGTCAAAAACAAACAACTCCGCGAGGCTTCGACTCGTACCCAACAGGAGATGGAGGCAATGAAGATTAATCTTCAAGGCAGTGTCAAGCTCCTGAACAATGTACTTGGTGAGCTACATGCTGAGGGAAAAACTCCTCAAGATGATACGATAGCTGCTCACGTAAGTACTATTGGGGAACAAGTCGGGACTTTGCGAGAACTAGTGACCACTCTGAAGACCAACCAAACTGAATCGATAAAGGAGGTGGTCGAAGTTGCAGTAAGTTATGCATTGGCAAAACTTAAAGCTCATGACCCCAGCCTTAATGTTCAACCAATCGAAGTTTACTTCGACCGCCTCAAGCGAAGCAAGTCGTCTGATTGAAGAAATGCAATCAGTTGGCCGGAAGGTTTCGGAGGAGATGCGACTGGGCTCTCCCTCTTCAGAGTAGTTTGTAACAAACCTGAAAAACAATCTTTTGTTGATGTATTATATAATCCATCTTGTTTCCTGCAAATCATCTTGTCGAGTAGTTAGTAACTCAAAAGATAATTAATGAATGAAAGACTAAGAATTGAAGTCAAATTAATAACTTTATCCTAGCCCCCGACTATTTGCTTAGTTTGTTTAGACAAACTAAATAAATAGTGTTAAAAAGGGTTTCTGAAAACAGAGAGGTTTGTTTAACTGGTAGTTTTTTATCACGACTGTCATGCACTGGTCGAAAAAGTGGAAACGAATAGACACTAGGAAGTTCCTTCTAGTGGGCAGGACCACGTGCAGAGAGGAAAGTCTTTGACTAGGTGATGTTACCATCTCCGACTAGATTATTTAAATCAAGAACAGCAACTTGAGTTAAACAAACATCCAGAGGACTTCAAAAAATTCGTTCGCCCCTTCTTTGGAGGACTCGATAAGTCTGTCCTGATATCAAGAGTAGGAAACTGAACGATGCTAGGAAGTTCCTTCTAGTGGGCAGGACCACGTGCAGAGAGGAAAGACTTCGACTAGATGTGTTTCTTCCTCCGACTTAGTTGAGACGAATCGAATACACCAAAGGCAGCTGAACAAATCTAAAAAAGTATACTTTGCTTAGAATATTTTTCAAAAAGGAAGTGAAGAAATAATCTAAGGTGAAAGGAGTTGGCCTTCAAAAATATTTCGACTAAATAGAACCCGAGTTATTTGTGTTGGCACCAAAAGCGAGTAACGAGTTGACACTAGGAAGCTCCTTCTAGTGGGCAAGACCACAAGCAGAGAGGAGAGGCTTCGACTAGGTGATGTTATATGCCTGAGTCTTTATTGTCCGAATGATTGGTTACACATAGAACTTGCGTAACTGGTCAATGTTCCAAGAATTCGAGAGAACCTGGCCGTCTTCCATTGCCAATCGTACCGACCCTGGACGAGTTACTTCGACCACTTTATAAGGACCTTCCCACTTGGGAGAAAGCTTGTTCCGATTAGACTTGGATTGGCAGAGTCTCAATACCAAATCACCTACAGCAAGGCTGCGAGGTTGGACCTTACGATCGTAGTATCTGCGTAGGGCTTGTTGGTAGACTGCTGAACGGATTAAGGCCTGGTTTCTCCTTTCTTCAAGTAGATTAATATCATCTGCTCGAAGTTGTTCCTGGTTGGAGTCTTTGAAAGTTTCGACTCGTGTTGACCTTATCTTTAGTTCCGGAGGAAGCATGGCTTTAGCTCCGAAGACCAGAAAAAATGGTGTTTCTCCTGTAGCCCGACTGGTAGTTGTACGAATTGCCCATAATACAGAGGGTAACTCTTGTACCCAAGCCCCCGAGCGTTTGATGAGCTGGTCGAAGACTCGAGTCTTAATTCCTCTCATTATTTGGTCGTTTGCACGTTCAACTGCCCCATTACTCTAGGGATGGGCCACAGAAGTATAACACAACTTGGTACCCAACTTGTCGCAAAATTCCTGAAATTTTGCACTCGAAAATTGCTTACCATTATCTGTAATTATTCGACTTGGTACTCCAAATCGAGTAATTACGCATCTCATCATAAACCATTTTGCCGCTTCCGTTGTTATCCCAGTCACAGGTTCGGCTTCAATCCCTTTTGTGAACGTATCAATAGCCACAAAAAGGAACTCGAAACCTCCTGGAGCTTTGGGGAACGGTCCTAGGATATCAAGACCCCAGGTTGCAAAAGGCCTAGATAGATGTATTGTTTATAATGCCTGAGCTGGTTGGTGGATTTGCCTGCTATGAAACTGGCACTGGACACACTTTTTAACCAACTCTTTAGCATCGTATAGGGCTGTTGGCCAGTAAAAACCTTGTCGAAAGGCCTTGCCGACCAGCGTTCTGTAGGAAGCATGATTTCCACAGATGCCACCATGTATGTTGTGAAGGAGTGTTAATCCTTCGCTCTGCGGAATGCATCGCATGAGCACCCCTTGAGTACCTCGTTTATAGAGGACTCCTTCAACCAAAGTATACATTTTGGCTTTTCGGGATAAGCGATCTACCTCGAGATCGTCTTCGGGTACAGAAACCCTTCTGAAGATAATCATACATGGGCGCCATCCATGTATCCTCGTACTCTAGAGAGGCCGTCTCAATAGGAGGTGTCTCGGTTAAATCGACAGTGAGAAGGCTTCGAGTTGTTCCAAAAGACTCCTTTTGGTACTACTGATTGGGAAGAAGCTATTCGAGCAAGTCGGGTTCATGAGGAAATTATCCTTTCGAGGGATGAATTGTGCCTCGAAACCTAAAAATGCTTTTCTAGCTTACGACTCCGATAAGTACCGAGACATTGTCGGGTTAGAGCACTGGTACTCTTTGCCGACTTGATTCACGACTAGTTGAGAGTCTCCTCTCACGAGTAGTCGGCGAATCGAGAGCGCTTTCGCTGCTCGTATACCAACTAGCAAACCTTCGTATTCTGCCACATTATTAGTGGCCTGAAAGTTTAATTGTGTGGCATACTTTAAGGTCTCTCCGGTAGGAGATACCAGAACCACCCCAGCCCCCGAGCCACTTAAAGTAAGCGACCCGTCAAAGTACATTGTCCACTGGTCTTGGGAATCGTACTAGGGATCCTGAACAGGTTCAGGATTTGTCCATTCGGCGACAAAGTCTGCCAAGATCTAGGATTTAACGGCCGTTCGGGACACGAAATGGATGTCGAACTCCCCAAGTTCGACTGACCATTTTGCCATGCGCCCCGCTGTTTCCCTATTCTGGAGGATCGCTCCTAAGGGAAACTCAGACGGCACAGCTAGTTTGTGCGCCTGAAAATAATGCCGCAGTTTCCTCGAAGACATGAGGAGGGCATATAGAAGCTTTTGGACCTGAGGGTAACGCTCCTTAGGTCCGTGCAAAACTTCACTTATGTAGTAAACTGGTCGTTGTACATTTTCACGTTCTACGACCAGTACTGCGCTTACTGCCTGTGGCGTGGCAGCTAGGTAAACTAAGAGCGTTTCTTCTGGCCTCGGAGAGACTAGAATAGGAGTACTCGTAAGGTACCTCTTGACATCCTCAAAGGCAGCGTTTGCCTCTTTCGACCACTCAAAACCTTCGTGTTTCCTTAGAAGTTTAAAGAAAGGTAGTCCCTTTTCTCCCAATCGTGCGATGAAACGACTTAAAGCCGCCATGCACCCAGTGAGTTTCTGGACTTCTTTCCGTGTGGTTGGAGGGCGCATTTGTAAAATAGCTTTTATCTTTTCGGGATTTGCTTCGATTCCTCGTATAGATACTAGGAATCCAAGTAATTTCCCTGAAGAGATTCCAAATACACACTTCTCAGGATTAAGTTTTAAGCGATGTTTTCTGAGATTGTCGAATGTTTCTTGTAGGTCAGTAATATGATTAAGTCTCTTGATGCTTTTAACAACTAGATCATCAACATAGGCCTCTAGATTTTGGCCTAATTGAGATGAAAAAGTTGCTTGCATCAAGCGTTGAAAAAAAGCGCCGGCATTTTTTAGACCAAATGACATTTTGACATAGCAAAATATACCAAATGGTGTAATAAATGCGGTCTTTTCTTCATCGTCTAGACACATATTGATCTGGTGGTATCCAGAATATGCATCTAAAAAACTTAATATTTCACAACCTGCAGTAGAGTCAACCAACTGATCAATACGAGGTAAAGGAAAATTGTCTTTTGGACAAGCTTTATTAAGATCAGTAAAGTCTATGCACATACGCCATTTGCCGTTTGACTTTCTAACCATTACAGGGTTAGCCAACCACTCTGGGTGGTTGACCTCTCTTATAAAGCCTGCTTTAAGTAGCTTATCCAATTCTGATTTAATAGCATCTGGTCGATCAGGGGCAAATCTCCGCAATTTTTGTTTCTGGTACTTTGTCGGTAGTAAAGCTAGCTGTGCTTGATCACCTCCACCGGGACTCGGGCATGTCGGATGCTTGCCGCGAATACATCTGCATTAGCTCGGAGGAAGGCGATGAGGCGTCTTCCTATTTGGAGTCGGAAGTATCCCGATCGAAACAGTCTTTGAGGGCTCCCCTCGCCCGGAGGAACCTCTTTGACTTTGTCGTTCGGCTTTGGTGCAGACTTTGAGGCTTCGACTTGCTAGTCGAAGGTGATTTCTTCTCGAGTTGGTATTTGTCCAACCATCTCGAGGATCGTGATCGCGGTATCGCCATCTTCTTGTCACAATGGATTGTGATTACTCCTTTGGGACTGGCATCTTAATACATTGATATCCATAATGAGTAGCCATTAGGAATTTTGCCAAAGTTGGTCGTCCGAGTATGGCGTTATATGTCGATGTCGAAATCGACCACATCAAAGGAGATTTTCTCGTCACGAAATTACTTGGTGAACCAAATGTTAAAGGAAGAGAAACTTGACCAATTGGTTTGGCGAAGATCGATGACGATCCCATGGAAAGAGTATCGTCTGAGTCTTACTTTGGTCCCGGTACTTGCATGTCATCCGGGCACTCGTAAATAAAATGTTTAACGAGCTACCACCATCAACCAAAACTCGATTGACCCGACAATTGTTGATAGTGGGTTCGACCACGATTGGATATCGACCTGGTCGAGTCGAAGGAATCGGGCAGTCACCCTTCTCGAAAGAGATGGTGACTTCCGACCACTTCGGTAATTTATTGACGAGAGGAGGATCTATGGAGTTTACCTCACGTTCGGCAGACCTTAAGTATCGCTTTGATTCATATGCCGATGATCCCCCGTAGATGTGTTCGACGGTGTGTTGCGGATCCTGGAACGACATCTCCTCTTCGTCATCTGAAGACTTATGACCACTCGTTTGACCTACCTGTTCGAGAGTGGGAAGTGGTCCTTTGCCGTTGTAGTAGTCTTCAAGCTTTCGTTAGAAGACCCAAGCGATTCACGAAGGTCATGCCCTTCCTTTTATGGAAAGGACACCACCTAGGCTTATCATTTTTCCGATCGGGCGCTTACCTTTGCCTCGGTCGGAGTGCGGCTTGAGGTGCGTGGCTTTTATCATTCACGGTAATACCTCCTTGGAACCGCTGGCTTGGAGTTTTGACCCTTCGCCTTGTTCTTAGATTTTTTGCTTTTTATCCTTCTTCTTACCAATGTCGCTTTGGCTCTCGAGAGGTATTGTCTTCTCGATCTATTGTGTTGTTCCCTCGACGCCTCGAGAGGCGATGGCGTATCGATCGACCATCTCGAAGAGTTCGCAATGTAAGTAGGTGGGTTTAAAGCAATGTCTTCTGTTATCCTTCTACTACGGACTCCCTGCTTGAAAGCCCTAATGACAGATGAATCAGAAACTTCCGGAATTGAGTTACGAACCTGACTAAAGCGCTTGATGAATTGGCGCAAGGTCTCGTTGTCGTTCTGTCTCATCCGTGCAAGTCGTCCTCCTTTAAAGGCGATTGTAAGTGCCTTGAAATTTGCCAGTAGAAGGTTGCAGAGGTGTTGCCAAGAGTAAATCGACTCGAGTGGTTGGTTCAATAACCACGATCGAGTAGATCCTTCGAGCACAGTTGGAAGGTAATTTGCCATCACACGCTCTCCTCCTCCTGCTGCTCGGACAGCTGTGGTATAGATCTGAAGGAATTCGATGGGATTTTGGGAACCATCAAACTTCTCCATATTCACCGGTCGAAATCGAGGTGGCGGTGAGCAGCTCGGAGATCGGCGAGAATGCCGACATCGAATGACTTCTTGACACCTCCTTTGCAGGAAAGAAGGGTTAATATCATCAGGTGGTCGTACTCGACGATACCCGGTAACAGGTTGACCCGACCTATGATAGGTCTCGGTCCTACGAGGGGAATACTCCTCGTAGTTTATCTGTTGCTGCAGATTTCCATGTCGGAGTGGTGAGCGATCACCTCTCCGAAGAACTTGTTGATCATCAGTCATTCGGAAGACATTTCTCCGAGTAGGAGATCGACGCGACTTACTGTTGTGTCGATTCCTCCGTGGTGAAATGTTCGATCGACTGGTAGCTGAAGAAATCGTATGGCTATGACTTCCTGAATGATGTCGGCGAGGTGCTTCCAGTCTTGCCATCGTATTCCGAAGCCTTTGTGCGATCTCATCAACGAAGAGGTCATAGCCTGGCGCTCGGGCTAGCTCTTGAGTTGGATTCTCGAGCAAGTCATTGATGTACTAGAGCTCTCGAGCTTCCTCTAATTGATATTGAATGCGCCCAGGCAAATTCTTCTGAGCTTCAATCTTCTTCCTTCGAATTGCCTCAAGATTTTCCATGTCAGACTCTTGAGATTGCCTCAATGAAGTGCGAGAATGTCGAGGATTTCCCTGGCGTTCATGAAGGCGTTGGTCGTGTCCGCCAGTGGTGGTGTCCTGGCCATTGCCACGAGGGGGCGCAGTGTGTGATCTTCTGGGGAGTCTCTAGCTCGGTCTTTAGGAGAGTGACCTTGATCCGAGGGAAGGACGAAGACCTCCTGTTGATGATTCTCACTTGCGCTCGAGGCCTCCCCGCTTGAAGAGTCATCGAGAGACACCATCTGGCGACTTGGAGTAATCCCCTCCATGTAGGGGAAGTCCGGGTTATAACCGTCTTCGTCGGCAGGTGTGACCTGTGGAGAGATGGTCGAATTGCGGGGAAAAGCATGCTTGATCCGCTGTCTCGATATCATCCGGAGAGAGATGATCACCGAATCTTTGGTGAAGTCCGGAATTGTGGCTTCGAGCTTGCCTCACCAAGTCGGACCGCCTCGGGGGACTCGGACACCGAGGAAAAACTCTCGTTGTGTTGTGAGTCCACAGGTGTGGTCTGGTCAAATTGACCCTTGTCCTTTGAGAGGTAGATTCCTCTCTTGGGCGTCTTGTTGTGGGGATAAGGATCCCTCCTCAACTCCACCAGCGGCATTGTCTCCTGGATCTGTGGGAAGATCACCGGAGGCGGCAGTACCATCGGATGAGTCATCACTTGGCTCATAATCGAAACCGGCATCCATGTCGACGTCTGCATAATCTGCCAAGTCGAACCAGTTCTCCTCGTTCCATTCTCCTGCCATGAGTGCATGAGATTTGGAAAACAGAGAGAATGTTGACAAGAGATTACCGGAAGATCCCCACGGTCGGCGCCAAGCTGCCGGTGTTTTAGAACCGAACTTACGTAGAATGGAATCACGCGAGAGAGATTGACACGGGATTTTTATACGAGTTGAGCCTTCTCCGGAGAGAATAGCAACCCTACTCTGTGTGTGTATGGTGTTGAGTGTATTACGAACAATCGGGAAAACTAAGACTATTACAGATAGTGCTTGTCTTCCGATGGCTTTGATTGATCCGCCCTTCCTTTCTCGATTATCGCCTTTATATAATCGTGAAGGCGGCAGTTCCTCCAGGTGAAGCGGCGCCTCATCACATCCTGTAACGGGCGCACGCTGGTAGTAATCACCGGCATATTAACTCCTCCACATCGCCCAACAGCTATATACCAGAGATAATGGAGTATTACGTGCCATTACTTCGTAGAGTAACAGCGTATGATGACTGTTTGAATCCCTTAATCAATAAGGCCCACTTGTTTGTAGGTTTAATTGATCATAAGGTGGTCGTAGCTGACCTAGTCATAGAAGAACCTACGACTATGAGGTAGTCGTAGCAAGACTTACGACTATGGGATAGTCGTAGCATAACTTACGACTATGGGGGTGGTCGTAGAAGAACTTACGACCACCCAGTAGGCTCTTCCCTCATAACATTAAGGGGTATACTCAGGGTCCACATGACGTCATATTTACCTATAATAAGAATTATAGATAAAAGATAAAATAAGGATTATTATATCCTCGTCAAGTTCATACTCTATAAATAAGCAAACCGATTGAGATTCACTCATAGCTTTGGTTGAATGCTTTGGCTTATTTGTAACAATGAGATTAGCGAATTTGGATTATGCTTATTCTTGTTTTATCGGAATAGACTATCTTGCATGCTTGGATGAATTTGGATATTGAATTATTGTTAATGTTATATTTAAGTGCTGAAACCTCGATATAGTTAACTATACAAAGGAGGTTCTGCTGAAAAATTTGGTAAATGGTCTTAGTAGCATTGTTTAATTTTATTTTAGTAGCATTGTTTCATACTTTTTGAACAGTGCAGTCATTTTATCTTTCCCCTCTAGCGCTAATTTTGGATCCATAGTCTGCAGGAAATAAACTTGAAAGGTTAAAGTATTAGCTATATGATACATTTAACTAACAATACTTAAATGACTGTTGTAATACCCCAGATGGGTTCGAAAGAGTATTCGCGAGAGAATATTTAAATTGGGGAGAAGGACCAAATAGAAAAGAGTTTAACAGAGGATTAGAGGGGGTTTTTTGTAATATCCCGAATATTCAAGTGAATGCAATAAAGTTTAGAAAGAACAACATTAAATTGGAGAGGAAAATTACTCAAAAAATTCAGAATCTATTGAGGGAGGATTGGACCTTAGGCTTTCGGCCCAAGGCGTCCTAGCCATATGGGCCGGCCTTTTTAGTGGAATCAAGAGGGGAGGGGGTGCCTTTTCCCAAAACCCTAGCCTCTGCTACAGTACCACGTGTGCACTGTAGCACGAGGTACTGTAGCAGCCACCCCTCCCTGCTGCTCTACCAAGAGAAGGAGGAAGAAGAAGGGAGAAGAAGAGAGGAAAAAGGGAAGGGAAGAAGAAGAGAGGGAAGGGAAAGGTTCACGGGCTTCGTCGCGATCTACAGCGGTTCTTCAAGGGTAACGAAGATCCTCCCTCGTTGTATGTTTCGAATTTAAGGCATGTTTGAATTCGTTAGTAAATCGGTTGTTTAGCTCCCATTCTGTCTAGAAATTTGAACGGCGGTTTTCGTGTATTTAGAAGCAGAATCTGGGGATCCACTCTCTTAGAGATATCTGGGTCATGTCCTTAGATTTACGTGGCCGCCAAGAACGCCCAAATCTGATTAACGGTCAGGGAGATATGAATTGTTTAGTGTCGCTGTCCTGATAAACTGTCAACATCCAGACAGATTATAGAAACCTGGGTTAAGCTATTAGTTAAAGACGAAATTAGAGGATCTTGATATAACAAAAAATGTGGGTAATCTCCATACCTTTCCAAAAAGCTAAAGAACGTATTATTTGGACTTTCGTAGCAAAAGTCATGGTGGTTTTAGTGTACTGTCCAGAGAACCCGATGTGAAAATTGATGTATTTTAATTTGGCTTGATAGGGGTATTAGATGGCCGATTCAGAAGGGCCACTCAACTAGGTTTAGTTGTAAAATTTAATTATCTTTCCAGAAAGTCCTATAACACCTTATTTTGACCCCTATAGTGAAAGTTATGAATTTTAGAAGTTGACTGCCCGCAGTGAACACCAAATCGATCGGTAGAAATTGGAAGATTGGAAACGCTTGGGAGTTTAGCGAGTTCAATTGTGTTATTATTTATGCTTTTGGTCCAGTATGCTTGTCTTAGTTTGGGTTATCATTATATTCAGGTGGGAGCGTGATCCCAAGGGCAGCGCCCTCTTCGCATCCACCGTTCTCGCACGGTTGAGGCAAGTATTCGGGTTGTAGAATAATTATGATTGTTTGCTGAGATTGATTGTGTCTTGTTCGTAATAGCCATGCATGGATGTTAATGTGATGAATTACAATATATCTTGGTAAATGCAAGTTATGGTTAAAGCTTCCTGTGTATGTTGTTAATGCTTACATGTTATTATGTACACGTTGAATTCATATGTTTGGAAGATGATGTCATTGTACATATGCATGTAGTAAGCATGATTGAGTCTTGGTCACATGGTGACCAAGTATGAATAGTTGAGATCCCGTCATGTAAATGGACGGGCTTGAATCCCCACATTACGTAGAATGTGGGCAATGAGTAAAGAGGTCCCCATCATGATGATGATGGGCAAAGGTCCCTATACTTGTGGAGTATAGGCTCTTGGTCCCTGTGCCAGAGGGCACAGGCATGGGTATACATCGACGGTTGTATACCTCGCATTACCGGTAAAATACGAAAAGAGATAAAGATTGAAAGGTGCATTGCATGATCGCATTACATAAGCATGAGAATTATCCTTAGTGTAATGCTTCTTTTGGATTGTTGATGATATACTGTGATTTTAGTTTTTCTTGGTGATACTTGCTGAGTCTTTGGGCTCACCCTTGCTTTGTTGTGTTTTTAGGTACCACAGGCAAGATCGACATGCATGGGAGGGAGTAGTTTTGGTTGAGTTGCACTCACTTCCATTCATCCTAAAGAAAGAACATCATTTAGTTTATATTCTTTAAATAAGCAAACTGTTGAGCTTCACTTATAGTTTCATTGAATGCTTTGGCTTATCTGTAATAATGAGATTAGCGATTTGGGATTATGCTTATCATTGCTTTAACAGAATAGACTATCTTGCATGTTGAATGAATTTGTATACTGGATTATTGATAATGTTATCTTTAACTGTTGAAACCTCGGTATATGAAAGTATACAAAGGAGGTTCTGCTGAAAAATTTGGTAAATGGTCTTAGTTTAGTTTTGTTTAATTTTATTTTAGTAGCATTCCAAGCTCAATGTTGAGCTGGGGTGTTACAACTGTTCTCCATGAACAAGTCTCTCATAAGTACATATTATACTCTAGACACGCTAAGAATATAATCTCACATTCGTTCCCTCCTTAATGGCTTCCATCTCTAGCCTTATCGCCTGCAAAATGCACAAGTTTGAAAGCAGCAAAGAATCGTCCAAGAACTTTACATGAAGGAAAATCATGTGTTACTATGGAGCTCAAATAACTTCACTGTAGGAAGAGCAAAGATGTAAATGCAATGATCTCAAGTAACTTGCTATAGATGTCTTCACAAATACAATCTACATTATGCATACTCAGGTTAGGTGATTGCAATCCTGGAGATAGAACCAAGGAACAATTCTCTGGATCAAGGTATTTGGATTTTCACTTAAACCATTTGATGCGCTAAAATAAGTAATTAGACAACTCACCCCTTATTTAAATAAAGTTTCAATCAAATTTCATTATTTTTCCAACCATGGGCCAAATGTCACCAAGATTTCAACATCAAATAATTTTTGTTTGGACAAAAGGTTCCCCCTAGTGAAATACTCCATCTGGTTAAAAAAAATAATGTTTTTGTGACCTTGAATGGTCTCAAGGTACTATGTTGACAATTAATATCTACTTTATGTCAAGCAATGTAATCCAAACATCTAAGTGTCCTTAATCATGCCACCAATGCCACTATACTTGAAGTAAGTCTTTTGAATCAAGGCCGCTCAGTTTATCAATTGTACTTTATGTTGCTAGCATTATCAATTTATCACCATATGACACAAGGATTTCACGAGAAGCTTTTGACCCCACACATACATTCAAACATCAAGCAAACACTAGGGCTAGAAAATGCTAGTTGAATCGCATTAAGGGCACTTTACATTTAGCTTCACCGTGGCTCTCAACTGGTTCATCAGCAGCGGAAACCTTACTAGTTGAGCCCGGTGAAGGTATGGACGGCGTCGATGAGATGCTGCAGAGTGGCAACGGGGAAGGAGTCGTGACCGCATGACCACCTCCACCAGGGCGGCGCCGACAACAAGCAAAGCCGCCTCCGTGGCGTCGGCGAGATTGGCCAACGCAGCATCAACCTCACCAGTTGGGGCGGTGTCGGGGGCAGGGGCGGACAAGGAGAAGCTGTGACTGGATGGCCCCAATAGGTGAAGAGAGAAGGGGAAGACTAAAGACCTTGCTAGTGCCCTCCTGGAGCACGACGCGGGCACTAGCCGTCTTGCGGTGGCCCGTGGCGACGGCTGTAGTGGCGAGGAAGGATGGCAGCTGCAGCGGTGGAGGAAGCGAGGAGGACAGGAGGGACCGCGGGAGGGGTGGCGGTGGTGCGGTGAGGAGGGCGGCGCTGGGTGGTGCGGCTGGGGAAAGGCGGTGCTGGGAGGAAAGGGAAAGGAGGAGGGCAGGCGTTGGGCGGTGCGACTGAGGAAAGGAGGCATTGGGAGGAAGGGGAAAGGAGGAGGACGGCGCTAGGTGGTGCGGCCAGGGAAAAGGAGGTGCTGGCAGGAAATTAGGACGGTCGAGAGGGGAATTGGGCGGTCGGGAGGGGAATAATTGGCGCCTCTTTTTTCAGCTACACGCCCAAGGCCCTCAAACTAATGGTTAGTATTCCTGTCAGATAAGATGACATAGTTCACGTTTTCTAGAGCAGTTATATTGTAGCTAATGTTAAAATATTGCTGGCAGATAAATTGTTCTAGTAAACAATTATTGCCGGCAGATAATAGGACCCTTAATCTCTTGGATATTGCCGACACATGTTTTGCCACTAATCCAATTTTTCCCTAGCAGATAATTGCCCTTAATACTATGCCATGGTGTAGTGTCCCCTACAGCGTCTCCTGCCTCCCCTTCTCACTTGGCGCCGCCTCCGGCTGCTCCCAGCGCAGCCTGAGGCCAGCGTCACCACTGTCGCCGCCGCTGGCACTTCCTCGCCTAGCTGCCGTTGGTCCTTGCCGGCTCAGCCGCCTCCGCCGCCACTAGCGGCACCTACCACAGCCTCGCGCTGGACGGTTTGTGCTACTCTACTGTTTCATTTGTTTTCTACTAGACTTCTCTTCCTGATAAAAGCTAGAAATTGAGCATCATGTACAATGATCTAAGCAGTTTTAGTTACAAGTACTGGAGAAGTTACTGCATTATGAAGGACGATCTGGTTCCAATAAGGTTGGAAACTAACCTGGCAATGTGCACAGACTATGTGCACATGTGTGCTTGCACTTGATTTCACAAGCATGTTGGTGTTTGGTGTGTTCCGTACAATGTGCACTTTGGCCATGCGCACCTGTTTGCCTTGAATTGTTCTGCATCTGATTTATGCAATTGTCATGTGGTCTAACTTGACTGTACTTTGATGACTGAATTGATATAGTGAGAATGTTCAGTACACAGAACATCCACAGTTTGTCTAGGTTTTTGGTTGCATGTAAATTATGTTTTCCATTTGTTGTGCCTGTTTAGAGGTTTACTAGTGTTAACTGTAAATGGTTTCTGAGCCCAAGTATTAACCAAAGGCAATTAAATAAGATCCTGAATAATATACTCAAATGGCATTGGTTCTGAATAATATCCAACATTATTGTAGATAAAGGCTCGCTTTGGTCATGGGGCTACAATATTTATGGTCAGCTTGGCTGTGGGGAAGAGAATTCCCTTTTTCCATGTTTGGTTGAGTGTTTTCATGATTTGGGTGCACGACGCTGTTGTGGTAGCCGAGCTTGTGCGCTGGGTTTGGCTTTTGCCGAGCTCACAAGCTAAGTAGAACTGCCTTTGCACAAATGGGAGCCATTTCAGACTTGTGCTTTTTGATTCAAGAACATTGTGTTGCTAGCTAGCTAGAAATTTTAGAAAAGGAAGGACGGGTGCTTGCTTTTATTCTGATGCTGAGTGATGAGGTAAATGAAGTGTAGAACCACTTATTATAGTGAATTGGATAGAGGAGCAAATACTGAAGTATGAAATAGTACGCACCTACACTTATTCTTATTGTGTTTAGAGAGTTTAGGCCTTGTTAGTTAATTACTCTCTATTAGTGGGCCCGAGGCTCTGTCATCCTAGCTCCACCACAGGCAAAAGATATGATGTTTTTAATACTGTTATCTAGTATAGCTTTCTGTTAGCTTGTTGACTAGCTTGAGTAAATAAAATGTTTAAACTTGGGTTATGGGAAAATGATGTAGAGTGTTGCTAGTAAAGTCTTATTAAGTAGGTTTGATTGAAGCTTAGTATCATTCTTGGTTACCAGGTGGTGGTGAACCCCAGTGCTAAAGCGTCCCGCCTTTTGTCTTCTATCTCACGGTTGAGACAAGTGCAAGTAGCATTAATGAGTTGTTATATTTCATACTTGATGAATGCCATAGTTTAATGCTAATGCTTACTACTTGCAAATGTTTACATGATGCTTCATGCTAATGGTTACATGATGATGCGTACATGATAATATGGTGATGCGTACATGATAATCGGGTGATGCTTACATGATAATGGTTACATGTTGATGGCAATAATGATGGGACAAGGTGAGCAATGAGGCTACCTTGTTAATGATGACAATGATAAATCATAACAATGACAATGGACATGTGCATTTGCATCATGGCAAGAATGCATGAGCTAGGTCGGTGAGAAAGTTACATGACTAGTTTGGTGTGCTCACAATTTTCATTGAGGTCCCTATCATGCATGGGATGGGCTTAGGTCCCCGTCATGCATTGGACGGGCTTGGGTCCTCACACTCGTGGAGTGTGTGTAACATCCCAGCCAAACAAAGGCCTAGAATGCTACTAAATTAAATAAATTAAACAAAATTAAACTAAAACACCTTACAAAATTTTGGCAGAACCTCCTTTGTATAGTTATCTATACCAGAGGTTCCAACAAACAGATATAACATAAACAGGTAATCCTACTTACAATATGATCAAGACAAATTCAAAACTGGCTATTCGTTACTATAACATCCATAGCAACTAAACAACTAAGATATATCACGAGCATCCAAAAACATCTATCCATTTATTACAGTTTACTCTAAGCAAGCAATAATCATAAAGAGTACTCTAAATAGTTCATTCAACAACTAATTAATTTTTCTTTTCATTCCATTGTGGTAGATCGTGCGTTAGTGTAACAAGACTAATCCTTCTATCCCCCCATGCATGCTGATCTCATAAAGGTACCTAAAACACAACAAACAACAAGAGGTGAGTCCAAAGACTCAGCAAATATAATAAACGTCATCAACAGCATACAAGCATGTAACTCATCAACTCTACTCCACAAAACCACATACCAGTTACTTTACACACACAAGCTATGCAATATGCTCAACATGATCTTTATCCTTCTCTTTCTCTTTTGCATTTTACCGGTAAAGCAAAGTGCGCATCCGTCGATGCACACCCATGCCTGTGCCATCTGGCACAGGGACCATTGCCCATACTCCGCAAGTATGGGGCCAAAGCTCATGCTTTACAAGCATGGGGACCTTTAGCCCGTCATCAACATGACGGGGACCTCAAGAATTGCTTGGTCATCACATGACCAAGACTTCAATAAGCCAACATATGCATATGTATGAAATCTCAAATTAATACAGATATGCATCCGCAACAACATTGCATATGAATAACCTATTCATACTACAAATGCTCACAATCATAGACTTCATAACTTTCAAACATCCATGAATAACACGTAACTCATATCACTAGAAACCATGAACATTACCAATCATACCACCATAACAATCATGAACAACACAAATACTCATAGTATTTATCAAACAATGCCATTCAATAATATCTATTATATCCATCATTATACTTGCTTTAACCGCGAGAGAACGAGGGACGTGCAGAAGGTGCTGCCCCCGGGACCAATCCACCACCTGAATAATAATTATAATGCACGCTAATACAACAGTAGAGGACCAAAACAAACTATATAACAACAATCACGAACTCGCAAAAGCGTCTAACTCGATCCCAACACCAATTCCTAAACGTCGATCTGTCCCCTCGGTGGACAGTCAAATTCAAAAATCAATATCTATTGGCACAGGAATCCAAATAAGGTTTTCTTGGACTTTATGGAAAGGTAATTAAATTCCCCAACTAAACCTAGTTAAGGGTCTCTTCTGAATCTGCCATCTATTGCCCCTACCGAGCTAGTTAACAAAATGTCGAATTCGCGATGGGTTCCCTAGACAGTACACTAAAAATATGATAACTTTTGCTACGAGTGTCCAAATCTCACGTTCTTGAGCTTTCTGGAAAGCTGGGACAATTACCTACGACTTTCATTATACTAAGATACTCTAAATCCCCATTTAACTAATCCATTAACTCAGATTACTAAAACCTATCAGAAAACCAACAAATCTGCAGAACAGTCCCACTAATAAAATCATAACTTCTGCTACAGGGGTCCAAATAATGCGTTCTAGCACTTCACGGAAAGATGGCGATGTCCTCTACATTACTACAGGAGATGTCCAGAACTAATTCGACCTTTAAGAACATCAAAACATCAATCTACTCTAATCTGTCCTGAGCAGCCCTAAATACCGATATTGCTAAAACAACTAATTAAGCATCTAAACAAGGGGGAACAGCGGTTACCCTTGACGATCCGCTGAAGTACACGATGAACACCCCGCGATCTCTCTTCCCCTTCCTTTCTCCCTTCTTCCCCTTCCTCTTCTTCTCCTTCTTGGCCAATCTATCTCCCGGGCGATCCTCCATCTTCCTCCTCGACACCGGCAGCGGGGAACACCTTTTTGGCCAGTAGCAGGAGAGGACCAGCAGCAAGGAGGCGTGGGAGATCAGGGGAGGCGACCAAAGGTGTGGGGGAGAGACGGGGTGGCGGCCAACAATGGGAGGAGAGGGGTCTAGGCGGTGGCGGCTAGGGTTTGGCCACCCCTTTAGGCCGGCTGCCCCCCTCCACTTATGGGCTAAAAACAAATGGGCCAAAAGCCCCGGCCCAGGTTGTCTAGATTTCACAGAAATTCCCTGATAAATCTCTTTGTTAATTGGTCCTTCTTCCTAATTTAATTATTCGCTTTCAAATACATTTGGGGTATTACATTCTATCCCCCTTAAACGGAATTCGACCCCGAATTCTAATCATGCTTAATGCCGATGAATAATCATAGCTAAAAAACTTTTCCAACAATACCACGTACCTGCTGTGAACAAATTCGGATATTGCTCGCACATGCGAGACTCCAATTCCCCTCAGATTTATGGGACCAACGCACCTTGGTGCAACTGATGTATTACGTCTCATCAATCATACCGTCCTATCCAGAACCACTCAACGGACAGGACTCGAAGATGCAGATTACTCACTGGTCAATGGCTCTTACGAAACCTCATACTTCAAGTTCCTCAGGCATTCTATCAATACCGGGTCATACAAAGCGTTATATAGCCCGCTCCAGTACTCGAGACAATACTAGCGAACTGCTATCTTCCGAAATCCCTGCGACTCCCAGAACAACCAAATATACTTTGGGCTATCCTTCCCTTTGGGACCAAACCACAGAACTTGCACATGAACACATGGAACTCTTATTCCATCTCTCAGTCGATCTCTTCATCCTAACAAGGAGAACCTTCGTTAAGTAGGGACGTGCAACCCAACTTATTTTAAACAGCTTTAATAATCAGAATTAATCTGAAAACAAAGGATTCATAATGCAACCCAACCTTAATCAACCTTCCTCCAAAACACTCAAATCCAAACTTGACGATTCATCAAGAAAACCTTTTCATATTCCAACTAAGCACTCTGCGAATAAACACCACATAAGCCAATAGAGAATTCGCTCGAACACCCAAAACAACCATTTCCTTTCTTTGTCTTAACCGAAAAGAACCATGCATACCAAGAAGAACCAACTCAATTTATAATTGGCATCTGTCATAGAGACAAAGCTCAAATAAAACCAAGAGAATATTTCATCATCCGAGAATACAACTTTTTTCTCAAACTTTGTTTTAAGAATTCAACTTTCTCTTAAACCATAAGATTCCATACCATCGCATAACCCACTAATTCATTTCTTTTAATTTGGCAATCTCAAAGCTATGCTCAAACTGAACACAAAAGCCACACCTATGTAGAGAGACTCTTTCAATCCACAATAACATACTCTGATCAACTTCTCTACCAAAGGAATTACTTTGACCAATAGTTCCCAACACACCTCAATATAAATTTCATCCACAATCACTTCACCTCAATCTTTTATGGATAATCAACTTGAAATTCACCACATTCACACTCATTTACTTTACGCAAAGTATTCTATCAAAGATCAACATACTATTCAAAATTCACCCTGTTCATCCACCTCTACACATAATATTGGGACTCCAAGGTTCTAGCATAAAATGCAAAGCCCCAAATTTAACCTCCAAGTCTCCTATCATGAATTTCTAGTATAATTGATAGGAAATCCTCAAATCCGTTTACTAAAATTTTACACAGCTCAACAATAACCTCAGTTATTGATATCAACATTCCTCACTAATCAAGTAACCGCCTAAAACGATTCATCTCACCAATCTTAGGCCTTCTCTAACCCACACCAATCAGACTCAGCTACACGACCACAAAATACCCATGCACAATACTTTAACTGATTGATCAAGATTCAATCATACTCAATCACTAACATCAATAAATAACTATATTCTTGACCAAATTATCCTTAGAGATAATCTAACTCCCACAAGGTTAATCACTGAGGCCAAGTCATAGTTGACAATAACTTTACAATCCCTGCTATCCCATTATTTAACACGACTATTAGATTTCTCTACACTACTATTCTCATTAAGCTACACCATCATAATTCTTCTATACAATCTTACCGTGTACCCAATTGCGATACTCTAATAAACTGATCAAGGTTTTCATACTTGCTAATTCTAATGTTCTGTCAAAATGAACACAAGATCTTGGACCACACCTTGTTATAGGTCCTACTAGTTGCGACAACGCAATCTGCTAACTTCAAAGACAAACATTCTAGTTAAATCAAATCCTCTCCAAGAATTACTCTAATAAATCGATTTATTACTTAATGCCTCACGAAGAACTTGACACCTAAGGGCTCACAAAGTCATCTAATAGACCACCACTAACTAGTTGCTAAAACACAACTGAAAAGACTTTGCAACACAATTCGGTTAACCCTTTCTTAGAAGAAGAGGCAAATAGAAGTAAATTTCAACACATCAGAAAAACGTTACCACTTACAGTAGTTACAAGATCAAGAGAAATAATCAAATAGCAATGATCTCAGAACAACAAAGATGAGATCATAGTTGAGAGCATAAGCCCCACAAGCAGAGGGTATCAAACCCCAAACGAGAATAAAACATTGCTTTTGGGATTCGGGAAACCCTGAAGGCCAAGACAGAAAGTTGAGGCAAAATTCAAATAACTGTAAGTTACGAAACTTGACTTAAATTTCAAATACTTCTACTTCACTCTTACCTTTAACAAAGAAAACGACTTTTATTGGTTACAGCATTACCGTGCCAACTCCAACAAGAAGAGATTTGAAAACCACAACACATAAACCACTTAGAATCTAACAAAAACCCCTCAACACGTCACTTTGCTCAAAACAATTTCAGTTACCACATCAACATGAGGTCTGAAAGATTACAAATGCGACACTAGAAACATTTTCGTTTAATCAATATAAGGTGAGCGAACCAATTCCTTTATACAAAACATTCAATACTATCATCATAATCCCTTACTAACAATCACATTAACAATGACATAATACACTCCTAGCGAGAATCATCATAGCCTCTTATTCCACCATAAACCTCTCCAAAAGAAACACAAGCCACCAGGTTGTAACAAACTTCTTTTAACAAGTTCATGCTATCAAATAACAGTTTCGCCATGCATGTAATACCCCATTAGATTAAATAGATGAAGACGAAATAGAAAGGGATTTAAAAGGAAAAGAATTAAGAGAAGGGAGAGGATTTAGAGGAGGTATGGGCCACCGGCCCATAATCCAAACCCTAGTCGAACTGTGCATACAAGAGGAAAAGGGGGAGGGTCAAAATCAGCCTAGCCAACTACAGCCGCCACCCAGCCTTTTCCTCCTGCTCCCCTCCCTGGCGCCGCCCTCTGCTTGCTCCCCTCCATGGCGCTGCCCCTTATAGCTCTTGGCTCACCGCAGGCGCTTCCTCACCGCCGCCATGGTCCTTGCTGCCCAGACGCCTTGTTGCCCTTGTTGATGCCGGCCTCGGCCTGACCAGCGCCACGGGCGACGCCACCACGCTCTCGTTCCCTGCGTTCGAGCCCTCTCGTCGCCTCCTCGATCTGGCGTCTCTGTTCTTGGCCGCTCCCGTCCGGTCCTCCTCTGCGGCGCCGCCTTCCCCAGTGGCGCGCCTTGCCGTTGGCTCGACCTCGCGCCAGCCGCTTTCCCTTCGGGGCGACGTGCAGCGGCAGGATTGGGCCGTCCCTCCGAGGCAACCCAACCCGTGCTGTCGTGGCCTTCTCCGACCGGCGCCGCCTCGACTTGCTTGTAAAGCTCTTCCTCCTCGGCCGCAACTCCGCCTCTCCTAGAACCCTTCGCTCCGAGAGGTGATGCTTTGACCCTGCACTTGAAGATTTGATTCATTGTTTCCACATTGCTGGCCCTGTGTTGTCTGCTGGTGTTAGACGGGATTAATGGCTGTCCGAGAAGGGAGATATGTAAGGTTTGGGGATAGCGATCGAGATGGAACAAGATATTTGTGATCTGTGGCTTATTGCAAAGGCTCTGTTCATAGTTGTTACAATTATGTTTATCCTGTTTTTTTTCTCATAGCTTTGGTCTACCTGAGCTAGAGTTATTTCTAGTGATGCCCAAGTAATAGAACTACTACACAAGTCTACACATGGAGAACGAGGAACTCTGTTATAGCCAGGGAGCTAGTGATATTTATAAGGCTTATGGAGATGATTCAGAACCTGTTGCTTGGTCATAGAATAGTTTGGCATTTTTCCGTCGTCTTGTAGATCTTCGACTAAAGGGAACACTCAAGTCTTGGTAAGCTATGCCAACGTTATTTATTTTGGCAAGTTCAATAAGCCCTGCTGACTCTGATTGTTTGAGGTTGGCAGGATATGCTGATAGCATAAGAAAACCCCTTCGTCTTAGTACAGTTGCGGCTTGTCTTTGTATAGCACTAGGGGTGGGAGTTACAAGGCCGCAGATTAGAGATCAATCTTTGGTTCTTCGAAGTGTACTATTAGGCAAAAAAAAAACATTCTAGTTGTGGATGATATTGCTATCAATCGTAAAGTTGTAGCTGGTGCTTTGAAGAAATATGGATCTATAGTTACCTGTGTGGACAGTGGGAATGATGCAATTGGTATGCTCGAACCTCCTCATAAATTTGATGCTTGCTTTATGGATATTCAGCTGCCTGAGATGGATGGGGAGCGCTTACCTCCAGCGTCACCGAAGGTGGTGGTGGACCCTGGCGTTAGAACGTTCCGCTTTTTTTGTCTTCCGTCTCTCGATTGAGGCAAGTGCAAGTAGTATTAATGAGTTGTATATTTCATACTTGATAAATGCCATAGTTGATTGTTGATGATTGTTGCTTGGTAATGTTGATGAGCATGAATGCCATAGTTTAAAGACGATGTTTTTATAATGATGCTTACTACTTGGTAATGTTGGCGATCCTAAGTGCCATAGTTAATGATGATGCTTACTACTTGGAAAGGTTTACATGATGCTGCATGCTAATGGTTACATGGTGATGCGTACATGCTAATGTTTATGTGATGACGCATACATGATGGTATTTACATGGTAATGGTTCCATGAGTAATGGCAATAATGATGGGACATGGTGAGCAATGAGACTACCTTGTTAATGATGACAATGATGAATCATGATAACGACATTGGTCATGTGCATTTGCATCATGGCAAGGATGCATGAGCCAGGTCGGTGAGAAAGACATGTAACTAGTCCGGTGAGGTCGGTGAGAAAGTTACATGACTAGTCCGGTGTGCTCGAGCCAGGTCGGTGAGAAAGACATGTAACTAATCCGGTGAGGTCGGTGAGAAAGTTACATGACTAGTCCGGTGTGCTCACATTTTTCATTGAGATCCCCGTCATGCAGTGGACGGGCTTGGGTCCCCACACTTGTGGAGTGTGGGCATGAGGTCCCTATGCCTGAGGGCACAGGCTTGAGTATACATCGACGGATGTACTACTCCGCATTACCGGTAATTGCTAAGAAGTGAAGAGATGCATTCATGACATGATCATCGCATTTCTGCAGATGATTTGGATTTGGTTGTTCAGCAAATAATATTGTTGTTCAAGGTGAGATTGTTTATTCCCTTTGCATGCTTTTGATGCTATCATAAGAGATGAATTTGTGGTATATAATGATGTTGTTCATGATGTAATTGTTTATTTTCTCTTTGACTACTTATGATGCTATGTTAGATTTCCTATTGCACTTTGCTGAGTCGTGGACTCACACTTGCTGTGTTGTGCTTGCTAGGTATCTCTCGAGGCAGCGACATGCATGGGAAGAGGTAGACTTGGTGCACGTCACATAATCACTAACCACAATGAATAACTTAGTCCATTTAGCCACCATTCCTATTCTTGATAATTGCTCTATATTCAGATTGTGACCATCCTTGGTGGTGGTTATTTTAATTGTGGTCATGGATGATCCGTTTATGTTCTTATTCATTCGTTGATTGAGTTCATTTAATTTTCGTTGATGGGTTATAATGTCTGGTTGATAGTTTATTGAGTTGTTGAAATTAATTGGTTCAGTAGAGTCTCAATAATTTGTAATAGGGTTGATTAGAAGATTATGGATGTCCTTTTGATTATGCTATAGTTGTTTAGTTTATCTGGATGTCCTTTGATGACTCGTTAAATTGGATGATTTGATTGTTGATTGGTGCTATATTAAAGCTGTTTGAACCTTTGGTATAGCCATCTATACAAAGGAGGTTCTGCCGGATTTTAGAGAAATGTCTTGGTTCTATTTGGTTAAAATATTATTGTTTGAAAAATGGTTGAAATTATTCTGTATTGCTGTTGTACATGAGTATTTTAGGTAGAATCTTGGCTTCCGCATAGCCAGGGTGTTACAATGCATATTTTCAGATACCACTTATTCATTCCTCTATTCAACCATTAGTGCTGCTCAACACACACTTCAACTATCATTGATAATTTTGACAATTGTATTTATCACGTTTGTAAATAGAGTCCTACTGTTATTTACAGTCACATATCCATTTATAACACAGAGTCAACATTCCACTTTATACTCAGAGTTTAACTACAGATTTAATAACATCATCTCCTTTAATCACCGGGTTTCACAAGGTACTACCTCAACATCCATCTAATCTGATATATATGTTTCAATCTAGCACTTAGGTATAATCATCAAGTAGCCAGTTTATGAAAATTGCCAGATTAATATCCTCTAAGGCAACATCAAACATATCCTTAACATAACCATCACTATAGATAGATTAATCCATTGGGACCTATTACATCGAATTATCGAATAAATTTAACAAATCCCACAATCTTAATGATCAGACCAAATCATAAATATCTCACACTTATTAATAACTTCTTTAACTTCAATTGGGTATAGCTATACCCTTAAACACTGATTCATCAAGAGCTACTATAGGACACCATCAAATTAAACGACTTCCGTCCAAAGATCTTAGTTAAGATAAAAAATGCACCACACTACAGACTCAACTTGATAACCCAAATAACAACCAATAATTTCTTTGATTGTAACCTCTCGCTTAACCATGACAAGACGTCGATAAAGGTTATAACGTTTTCTTTCATAAAAGAGAAGCATCCAACTCCAACACTCAAAATACTCAAAAGAGATACCTTGAGTAAAAGCTTCAATGCATTAAAGGACTTGCAAAAGGAAACTTTCATTATCCCAATCATCAAGCGAAATAATTGGATCAAGTTTCTTTTCCAATAAGAAAGACAAACTCCAATACGAAGGTCAATCTTGACAATTAACCAAGTTCACCAGCCGCAAGAATAACTTATCGGTTGGAAAAACATTGATTGCTTTACAACTTAAACCAATGGGAGCACAGCAATGTCTCTCAAAGAATCCCGTCAACTGGAATGCACTACCAATCCAAGAGAAGTTCATCAGCCACAACTAGATAAGAGTTGACCAAATTCAAATTTCAAGGAAGAGAACAACTCTTCTAAATATACTCGCTATCAACGCCTGTACTACGATATCCGGTGAGGACACTTCGCTATTCCTAACCTGGTACAGCCCAAGACCACAACCACGACCTCTACCTTTCAACATGGGATATCCCCACACATAATAACCATAGTATTATAATATAGATATATCAGATCATCTCATAACAGGAATCATCAATACAACTCAACGGAAGCGTAAATGCAATGCAAAAACCCATCCCCAACTACTGTGCTTGGTGTGTCAAGTTTAATATTTTCAATACCACAGACCTACAGCTCGCTCTGATACCAATTGTAACACCCCAGCCAAACAAAGGCCTGGAATGCTACTAAATTAAATAAATTAAGCAAAATTAAACTAAAACACCTTACAAAATTTCGGCAGAACCTCCTTTGTATAGTTATCTATACCAGAGGTTCCAACAAACAGATATAACATAAACAGGTAATCCTACTTGCAATATGATCAAGACATATTCAAAACTGGCTATTCGTTACTATAACATCCATAGCAACTAAACAACTAAGATATAGATCATGAGCATCCAAAAACATCTATCCATTTATTATAGTTTACTCTAAGCAAGCAATAATCATAAAGAGTACTCTAAATAGTTCATTCAACTACTAATTAATTTTTCTTTTCATTCCATTGTGGTAGATCGTGCGTTAGTGCAACAAGACTAATCCTTCTATCCCCCATGCATGCTGATCTCGTAAAGGTACCTAAAACACAACAAACAACAAGACTCAGCAAATATAATAAATGGCATCAACAGCATACAGGCATGTAACTCATCAACTGTACTCCACAAAACCACATACCAGTTACTTTACACACACATGCTATCCAATATGTTCAACATGATCTTTATCCTTCTCTTTCTCTTTTGCATTTTACCGGTAATGCAAAGTGCGCATCCGTCGATGCACACCCATGCCTGTGCCATCTGGCACAGGGACCATTGCCCATACTCCGCAAGTATGGGGACCAAAGCCCATGCTTTACAAGCATGGGGACCTTTAGCCCGTCATCAACATGACGGGGACCTCAAGAATTGCTTGGTCATCACATGACCAAGACTTCAATAAGCCAACATGATGCATATGTATGAAATCTTAAATTAATACAGACATGCATCCGCAGTAACATTGCATATGAATAACCTATTCATACTACAAATGCTCACAATCATAGACTTCATAACTTTGAAACATCCATGAATAACACGTAACTCATATCACTAGAAACCATGAACATTACCAATCATACCACCATAACAATCATGAACAACACAAATACTCATAGTATTTATCAAACAATGCCATTCAATAATATCTATTATATCTATCATTATACTTGCCTTAACCGCGAGAGAACGACAGACGTGCAGAAGGTGCTACCCCCGGGACCAGTCCACCACCTGAATAATAATTGTAACGCATGCTAAGAAAACAGTAGAGGACCAAAACAAACTATATAACAACAATCACGAACTCGCAAAAGCGTCTAACTTGATCCCAACCCCAATTCCTAAACGTCGATCTGTCCCCTCGGTGGATAGTCAAATTCAAAAACCCATATCTATTGGCACAGGAGTCCAAATAAGGTTTTCTTGGACTTTATGGAAAGGTAATTAAATTCCCCAACTAAACCTAGTTGAGGGGCTCTTCTGAATCTGCCATCTATTGCCCCTACCGAGCTAGTTAACAAAACGTCGAATTCACGATGGGTTCTCTGGACAGTACACTAAAAATACCATAACTTTTGCTACGAGTGTCCAAATCTCACTTTCTTGAGCTTTCTGGAAAGCTGGGACAATTACCTACGACTTTAATTATACTGAGCTACTCTAAATCTCCATTTAACTAATTGATTAACTCAGATTACTAAAACCTGTCAGAAAACCAACAAATCTGCAGAATAGTCCCACTAATAAAATCATAACTTCTGCTACAAGAGTCCAAATAATGCGTTCTAGCACTTCACTGAAAGATGGTGACGTCCTCTACATTACTCCAGGAGAAGTCCAGAACTAATTCCTCCTTTAAACATATCAAAACTTCGATCTACTCTAATCTGTCCTGAGCAGCCCTAAATACCGATATTGCTAAAACAACTAATTAAGCATCTAAACAAGGGGGAACAACGGTTACCCTTGACGATCCACTGAAGTGCACGATGAACACCCCGCGATCTCCCTTCCCCTTCCTTTCTCCCTTCTTCCCCTTCCTCTTCTTCTCCTTCTTGGCCAATCCATCTCCCGGGCGATCCTCCTTCTTCCTCCTCGACACCGGCAGCGGGGAACACCTTTTTGGCCAGCAGCAGGGGAGGACCAGCAGGAAGGAGGCGTGGGAGATCAGGGGAGGTGGCCAAAGGTGTTGGGGAGAGAGGGGGTGGCGGCCAAGAATGGGAGGAGAGGGGTCTAGGGGGTGTTAGCTAGGGTTTGGCCACCCCTTTAGGCCGGCTGCCCCCCTCCACTTATGGGCTGAAAACAAATGGGCCAGAAGCCCCGGCCCAGGTTGTCCAGATTTCACAGAAATCCCCCTCTAAATCCCCTGATAAATCTCTTTGTTAATTGGTCCTTCCTATTTTAATTATTCGCTTCCGAATACTCTTTTGAATACATTTGGGGTATTACATTGTGGGCATTGGGTCCCTGTGCTTAGAGGGTGTAATATCCCATGTAACCTTGGAGATTTAAGTGAGGGAGAAAGAAAATTAAATAGAATTAAAATAAAAATTAAATGAAGTAGAAGCGTAACTTCTAATTTATTGTAACAACCCAAAGTCTAATTAGAGAGAATTTTATTCGGGAGAGGGAAACTTATTCACTTTCGATTGTTTCAATGTTTAGAGACGAAATTCAATTCAAGTTCTGAATTCTTAGCGCGTTGGGCCTTAGGGGGCTTTGGGCTCTTGGGCTGCAGCCCTACTGGGCCATAGGAGGGAAGGAGGCACCCAAGTGGGCTAGCCCAAGCCACCACACTCCCTCCCCACCAAAACCCTAACCCTAGCTACCCCTTTACCTTTTCCTCCCATAGCAGCCACCAAAACCCCTTGCTGGCGAAATCCCACTTGTGTTCCTCTTCCACAATTGCCACCCCCTCCTGCTCTCTCCCTCCTCAAGGTCGCCCTCCATGGCTGCCCTTGAAGCTCCTTCTTGCTGCAGCCGGTCAAGGAGGGAAGCAAGTGACTTTTTCAGCCAAGGGAAGGAGAGGAAGAGAAGGGAGGAGAGGAGGGCAGAAAGGAGGGGAAGATTTGTAGAGGAAACCAGCAAGATATTGAGGTTCTTCAGGGGGTAAGGAGTGGTTTCCTTGCTGGTTAGATTGTTTTAGTTGCATAGCTTGCTTTGTTTAGGGTTCTTCAGCTTGACTGGGTTAAGATCAGATTCTGTTCCTTTTTGGGTGCCTATTTTGTTCTAGATCTGTTCCGAATCTGAGGATCTCGTCTCCTAGAGAGTTTTAGGTTATGTTTTCAGCTTTCCATGGGTTCTATGTTCACTAATTTCTGATTTACGGTTTGAAAGTTATCGTCTTTTTCGTTGCTGCTGTCCAGGAATCTGTCAAATCGTAGCAGACATATGAATGGTTCGATTTCAATTTGTTAAGGGCCAATTCAGGGCTGTCCACCTGAACGAATATTGTATTTTACCTTCTTAGCTTTTCCGATTAGTAAAGAACACTTTGTTTGGACCTGTAGAACAAAAGATACGCAAGTTCCAAGTTGACAGTCCAGTTTGTTCGTCGGTTTCCGGCAGTAAAATTGACCCTTATGCCATGCTTTGTTAAAAGCAGAATCTGGGCATCATGCCAACTAAGTTTTTGTAGCTTACACTCTTAGCTTTCCAGAACGTTAAGAAACTTGGGTTTTGGTTAATCCCATAAAAATTATGATGGCTTCTTTACAGCTGTCACGAATAGATTTATGTTTAGCTTGTCGTCTAGTTTGAGTAGGTCAAATATTTAACTTGGGTTATGGGTAAACGTTGTAGAGCGTTGTGAGTACTATCTTGTTAAGCATGTTGTTTGATGCTTAGTATCATTCTTGGTTACCAGGTGGTGGTGAACGCCGGTGCCTTTTTGTCCTCGGTCTCACGGTGGAGGCAAGTGCAAGTAGTATTGATGTGTTGCTTATTTCATAATTGATGAATGCTATGGTTAATGCTGAAGCTTTAAGTTCGATAATCGTTGATGAGCATACTTTTCATAACGAGATGATACCATGCTTTAAATTTTGCATCATGTCATACATTTCTATACCTTGGTCTACGTGGTAGCCAAGGGTTTACTCCTTGAGATCCCTGTCCTGCATGGGACGGGCCTGGTCCCCACACTTGTGGAGTGTGGGCTTTGGATCCCTGTGCCTAGAGGGCACAGGCTTAGAGTATGTATCGACGGATACATACTCGGCATTACCGGTAATTGCAAAGAAGTGAAGTATTTTGCATTCATGCCATATTCATCGTATTTCTGCACATGCTATGGAATTATTTGTTTAGCATTTGATGCTATCATAAGAGATGGAGTTGTGGTAAAAGGCACTGTATTTGTGATGGGATTGTTTTTCCCTTTGACTACTTATCTTGCTACGTTTGATTTACTATTGCACTTTGCTGAGTCGCAGACTCACTCTTGCTGTGTTGTGTTTTCTAGGTACCTCTCGAGGCAGTGGCATGCATGGGGAGGGGTAGTCATGGTGCACTTCACACACATATAACCAGAACGAACGCCCTAGTTCAACTATCCAAAATTCTCAGAATTGACGTTCCCTTTAGGTTGAAATTTTGTGACCATCCTTCGTGGTGGATGATTCTATGACCATCCTTCGTGGTGGATGATTCTGTGACCATCCTTCGAGGTGGATGATTTTGACTGCATTCATGGATGATCCCTTTTAGGTTTTAAAACCTTCGTCCTTAGGTTCCTATAATTCCTTTACGCTGTTTGAATTGGGACAACGATGCTTTTGATCTAGTTAGTTGTTCATTATCTGAATGAGTTTAGTATTGTTGGACTGCTTGAACTTAGTTGCTAAGGTGAGGACCCCTTAGATTGATTTATACTCAATGGATAAGTGAATTGCTCTTATTGAGAAATTATATACTGCTATAGGGTTGATTTTCTTATAGTTTGTTGTCATTCATGAATGGTACTTGGGTGATGGATTAAATTGTTGCTGATGATTGATACTATCCTTCTTCATGTTAAGGTTGAACTTATTTCGTATATTGTTGTATGTTAGTTATTTAGGTAACATCTTGGCTTCCGCGTAGCCAGGGTGTTACATTTATTTGCCTAGAGATTGGGCTTTCGGCCCAATGTTTCTTTGGCCCAAGGGGACCAACCCTATAAGGCAAAAGACAAGGACTCCCCAAACCCTAGCATTTTTATTTCTCCCCTATTTCTCCCAACCCACCGGCCATTGTCTTTTGTCTTTGCTTGAGGCGCCGCCCAAGAGAGTCGCTCGGCGCCGATGCCTCCTCGCGCCCTTCGCTCAGACGCACTCGATTCCCTCTGCCGCCTCCCTCACTCTGGCTCGCCCCAGCGTCATGCTCGGCCGCCGGTTCGCTTGCGCCGCCACCCGCTTGGCTTCCCCTGGTCCGACTCGCCTCCCCCTAGCCTCCAGGCCACGAGCCTAGGTCGTGCCTCCCCTCAAGCATCACGCTTGGCCCAAGGCACCGCCACCTTCGCCGGTGTCGCCGGCCTCCTGCGCCCTCGACTCGCCGCCGCTGGCCTCCCCTGGTGCCTGGAGCCCGAGCCCGAGCCTGGCTCCTCCCGCTCGGTCTCGTGTGTGCACGCGCTTGTGAGGTTAGGCGGTCGTGCACTGCTCAGCCCAGCCCGACCTCCTCTACACCGCCTCCTGCCGCCGGCTGGTGCAGCGTCGCCTCCCCCTGGTGTCGCCGCCGCCATTGGGCTCAGCCTCGCGCTCGGCCGCACTCGCACTGGACGTCGTGCTTCGACAGGATGTCGGGTTCTTCGACCCGGGTGCGCGCACGTGGGACATCGTGTTCGAGGTCTCCACCGACACGCTGCTCGTGCAGGACGCCATTGACGAGAAGGTCGGCAACTTCATCCACTACATCTCCACTTTCCTCGCTAGGCTGGTCGTCGGATTCGTATGTGCAATGGGGAAGTTTCAGATATCCATTCTTTTCTTGAGAAAAGTTACATCGGAATGGGATTGTTCTACTAGCAAAACTTTAAATCAATCTTCTCTTTGATGGCATACTCAACTGGCATCTCATATTGTTAATCCCAAATTCATGCCGTGTAGTTGGGAATTAGGATCTTCCATTCTAGTCCATTGTGAGATAGAACGAACCGGCAGCTTTAGCTTGGCCTGCAACCCTGCAAGGTAGAAATTGCATGTGTATGAGTAGTACCTGTAGCTCAATAAAGTTTGATATCATTTTATATCAAGAGGCGATTTGTAGTTATGGTAGTAATTTATTCCTTTGAGTTGACGTCTGAAGAATTCCGACTTTGAGCGTGTTCATAACACAACGTTTAACTATTGAAGTAACTTTTATATACCAATCTCTACAGGTGGAGCATATCTGACCAAAAGAGACTGAATTCAATTCTATCTTTGTAGCATGCCATATGCTCACGTTAAGAACACATCATTTCAATCATCTGCTTAAGAATTATAGGAACTCCCTTATCTCCATATGGTAGAATACTCAATGTATTATGAACCTAGCATAGTAGTATAGAACAATGATCTGATACTGATCATGAACTAAGTTTTTTGTTTTTGGCATAACCTTGTTCTAGGTGTGTGCTGGGCCTAGTTCCTTGTAGAAATGAACTTGGATGTAGTTACCTAGTTTGTGTTGGATGACGTGGATTTGCTATCATGGTCAAAGAGGATATTTAAGTGTCCAGAATAATTTGCTCCTGTTCATTGAACTGCCTGTTTTACTGATCCAAAGTTGAAATGGTACGAGCCACAATCCTACTTGGATCGGAATATCTCCTCCATGCTTATGGACCTATTTATGCTTTATCAGCTGATGTGGCGGCAAGCTTGGTCGCCTTGAGAAACAACAGGGGGTGGCGAACGCCAGGGCTAGAGTTTTTCTGTCGTTGTCTTTCGTCTCACGGTTGAGGCAAGTGCAAGTAGTATTAATGAGTTTTTATATTTCATACTTGTGGAATGCTATAGTTGATTGCTGATGATTGCTGCTTGGTAATGTCGATGAGCGTGGATGCTATAGTTTAATGATGATGTTTTATGATGATGCTTATGTGATGAAGCTTACATGAAAATGTTTACATGATGTCACATGCTAATGTTTATGCGATGACGCTTACATGGTGGTGTTTACATGAGGATGCTTATATGGCAATGTGTAAATGATGGTATTTACAAGGTAACGGTTTCATGAGTGATGGCAATAATGATGGGGCAAGGTGAGCAATGAGACAACCTTGTTAATGATGACAATGATGAATCATGATAATGACCTTGGACATGTGCATTTGCATCATGGCATTGGATCCCTGTGCCTAGAGGGCACAGGCCTTGAGTATGTTTTTGGATCCCGTCATGCATTAGACGGGCCTGGTCCCCACAGTCGTGGGAAGTCATGTAACTAATCCGGTGAGTTCGGTGAGAAAGTTACATGACTTGGAGTGTGGGCTTTGGATCCCTGTGCCTAGAGGGCACAAGCCTAGAATATGTATCGACGGATACACTACTCGGCATTACCGGTAATTGCTTAAATGTGAAGAATGTGCATTCATGACATGTCATTGCACTTCTGCATGAGATATGGATTTGTTTGTTTAGCTTCTGATGTTGTTGTTAATGATGGGGGTATATAATGCTGTTGTTAACGATGGGATTGTATATTCCCTTTGACTGCTTATGATGCTATCATAAGAGATGGTTTTGTGGTATATAATGCTGTTGTTCATGATGGGATTGTTATTTTCCCTTTGACTACTTATGATGCTATCATAAGAGATGGTTTTGTGGTATATAATGCTGTTGTTCATGATGGGATTGTATGTTCCCTTTGACTACTTATGATGCTATCATAAGAGATGGATTTGTGGTATAAAATACTGTTGTTCATGATATGATTGTTTATTCTCTTTGGCTGATTATGATGCTATGTTATTTATTGCTATTGCACTTTGCTAAGTCGTGGACTCACACTTGTTGTGTTGTGCTTGCAAGGTACCTCTCGAGGCAGCGACATGCATGGGAAGGGGTAGACTTGGTGCACGTCACATAATCACTAACCACAATGAATAACCTAGTCCATTTAGCCACAATTCCTATTCTTGATAATTGCTCTAGTTTCGGATTGTAACCATCCTTCGTGGTGGTTGTTTAATTGTGGTCATGGATGATCCATTTATGATCTTATTCATTCATTGATTGTGCTCATTTAATTCTCGTTGATGGATTAGAATGTTTGGTTGATGGTTTGTTGAGTTGTTGAAATTAGTTGGTTCAGTAGAGTCTCAATAATTTGTAATAGGGTTGATTAGAAGATTATGGATGCCCTTTTGATTATGCTATAGTGGTTTAGCCTATCCTGGATGTCCTTTGATGATTCGTTAAATTGGATAATTTGATTGTTGAATGATGCTATATTTAACTGTTTGAACCCCTGGTATAGCCAACTATACAAAGGAGGTTCTGCCGGATTTTAGAGAAATATCTTAGTTCTATTTGGTTAAAGTATTATTGTTTGACAATTGGTTGAAATTATTCCGTATTGCCGTTGTACGTTAGTCTTTTAGGTAACATCTTGGCTTTCGCATAGCTAGGGTGTTACAGTTGGTATCAGAGCAAGCTTTTGGTCCGTGGTAGTTGAAATATTAAACAGTCTTACTAGTTTTAAGTCGCTTGAAATCTTCTTAAGTTTAAGTCACTTGTTGTGACCATTGGATTTGTGTAGAGATTGATGTGCCACATAATTGGATATTGATCCAACGGATAAAAGAGGTGACTTATGCTTAAGAAGGTTTCAATCACCTATGAATAGATAGTCCTAATATTAAATTGACACACTGTGCACAGTAAGATGGGAATGGGTCAAGCATTGCATTTACGTTTTCGTTTTGTCACCTTGAGCTTTGCTGTTATGAATTGATTATGAATACTTATGAAATGCCTATATGGTTATTATATGTTATGATAGTAGATGACGAGAGATTTAAGTCGTGGTTGTAACCTTGGGTTACCAGGTTGCACCACCGTTTCAGGCTTGAGATTAATGGAGTGGCTACCTCGAGTCAACTAGTTCCAGGTGTTGAATATGAGTTTCTTTGGGAGAATTATTGTCTTCTTTGAGTTTGGGATGGTTAATCTTGTTCAGATGTGGTGGATGGGTTTTCTTGGATTAGTGGTTCAATGTAGTTGAGTGGAGTTCATCGGTCTTTGTTGGTTTTCTTGAAGCAAACCTTTGGTCTCCTAAGTGACGAGTAGTTTTGCTGATTGTAAACGTAGTTGATTTATGAGAATGTTCTTTTTCATGAAAGTCCTACCTTTCTTGTTGAAAAGAAATATGATCTGGTGATTCGTTTGGTATGTTGGATAATGGAAATAATCTTTTACATACTTCATTGAAGAAAGTTTTGAGCCTACTCATTTCTTTTGGAGTAGCTGGAGTGTTGGAGTTTAGAGCCTTTTCTTTGAATCAGAAAGTGTTAAAACCCTTCGCAAAGTTTTGTGGTGCTAAGTGAGAAACTATAAGTAAAGAAGATAATTGACAATGTTTATGACGCCAAGTTGGGTTATTGGCGCGATGCATAATTAACCTTAACTGATGTCCTCGGTAGCATAGCCGGTTAATTTATTGCTGCCTTGAAATGATAACTTGTCGAGATGTGATTTAGAATATATTTTTATTCCTAATTAGAATCAACAGGGTTACTAAGGAGAGTGAATATCGGTATGAATCTATCTTGTAAACATCTATTTGATGATCGTACGTAAATGCTAGATTGCTTAATTCCTAACATGCTAAAATTGTTGAAACCTGTATAAAGGACTAGACGGATGTTGGTGTATCAATTGGTGAAACCTTGTTTTATAAAAATTATATTATTAAATCTTAAATCATATCTTGAACTGGTTTCTAAACATAAGGTGAAATGTTGAATCTATGTTTATAATGGTTATGTGATTGCAAATAGAATTAGCGTTATATTTACACACATGATTAATACAATGGTCAATTGTTTAGGAGAGCTGCAGTTGGTGTTGAGCACACCAACCGTTGAGCAGGTGAAATTCGTAAGTGGTCCGTGATAGCCTGCCTTGTGATATTTGCTATTGCATAGTATGATCTTGTTAAAATAAATTTGTTTCAACCTTGTGGCTTGTGCTTCTCTTGGAAAGGTTTGATGATTCTTGGCACTAAGGTGCAGTAGGAGTATTTGAGAATGGGAGTCAAGTTTTGTAACTTGCGGTTTAATTGAAATGTGCCTAAACTTTTTGTTTTCCGCTCAAGAGTTGTCGATTTTCAAAAGCAATGCCTTATTCTTAGTGGACTCACACTTGTTGTGTTGTGCTTTCTAGGTACCTCTCGAGGCAGCGACATGCATGGGAAGGGGTAGACATGGTGCATGTCACATAAACACAAACCACAATGAATAAACTAGTCCAATTATCCACAATTCATATTCTTAATAATTACTTTAGATTCAGTTGCATGACCATCCTTCGTGGTGGATGTTTTGACTGTGATCATGGATGATCCATTTATGCCTTTAATTCTTCGTTATTTTAGTTCATTTAGTTCCATTTGATGGATTAGAAGGTTTAATTTGATTATTCTATCGTCCTCGTTGATTTGTTGATCATTGATGCTTTAGATGTGTCCATTTGATCATTAGCTGCTTGAGCATAGTGATGTTGGATTGCTCCAGATTAGTTGTTAGAGATAAAGCTTCCTAAGTTGATTTATGCTCAATTGGTAAGTGATATACTTTTATTGAGATATTATAGACTGTGATAGTGTTGACTATCAGTTTATTGTCATTCATGATTGAATGTTTGGCCGAATATTTAGTAAGATGTTGAAATTAGTTGAGTCAGTAAAGTAGTAAGTAGCATCCTAGGCTCTTTGTTGGGCTGGAGTGTTACAGTTGGCATCAGAGCGGGCTTTAGGTCCGTGGTAGTTGAAATATTAAATTGACACACTATGCACAGTAAGATGGGAATGGGTCAAGCATTGTATTTACGTTTTCGTTATGTCGCTTTGAGCATTGCTGTTATTAAATGATTATGAATACTTATGATATACATATATGACTATTATAGGTTATAATAGTAGATGATGAGAGATTGTAACACCCCAGCCAAACTAAGACCTGGAATGCTACTAAATTAAATAAATTAAACGTAATTAAACTAAAACTGTAATACCCCAAGTTTAATTAAGTAAGAAGAAAAGAATTCGGGGAGGAGAATCAATTAGAAAAGTGATTTAACAGAAGATTCAGGGGGATTCTTGCGTAATTTAGAAAACCTGGGCTATGGGCCAAAAGCCCACAACACCTTGGCCCATTAGGGCAACCATCCAAGTGGAGGAGGAGACCATGCTACTATAGCATGCACTGTAGCACCGCCACTGTAGCAGCCCCTCCCCTCCCCATTGCGCCACCCACTCCCCCCTTGGTGCTCCCTGCTGCCAGCCTTGGTGTTCCCCGCTGCCGGCCATTGGAGGAAGGAGCAAGGCGAGGGAAGGAGATCAACCTCGCGGGGCAAGATCTTCAACTTTCTGCGATTCTACAAGGGTAACATCGCGTGTTCTTCGCTGGTTAATGTGTAGTAGATGCGTTTGATGTCGTTTGATAGATTGAATTGCGTCGGTTTAAAAGATCGCGTTCTGTCCAGTAGTTTGGACGACAGTTTTCATATCTGTAGAGGCAGAATCTAGGGATCCAACCTCTTAGAAATAATTGGGCTATGTTGTTAGCTTTCCGTGGCCGCCAAGAACGCCCAGATCCGATTAACGGTTAGAAAGTTATGAATTGTTTAGTGCCGCTGTCTTGTTAATCTGTCAATATCCTGACAGTCTGTAGAAATCTGAGTTAATCTATTAGTTAAAGACGAAATCAGCGGATTTCGTTATAATGAAAAAGATGGGTAATTTCCTCACCTTTCCAGAAATCTAAAGAACGTAAGAATTGGACTTTCGTACCAAAAGTTATGATAATTTTAGTGTACTGTCCAGAGAACCCAACGTGATAATTGATGTTCTATAGATTGGCTTGGTAGGGGTAGTAGATGGAAGCATCAGAAGGGCTCCCCAACTAAGTTTATTTAGGTAATTTAATTATATTTCCAGAAAGTATTAGAACATCTTATTTGGACTCTTGAGCAGAAAGTTATGTATTTTAGAAGTTGACTGTCCGTAGTGAACACCAAGCGATCGGTAGAAGTTGGAAGATTGGAAACGCTTGGGAGTTTAGTGAGTTCAATTGTGTTCTTATTTATGCTTTTGGTCCAGTATGCTTGTCTTAGTTTGGGTTATCATTATGTTCAGGTGGGAGCGTGATCCTGTGGGCAGCGCCCTCTCAAGGCGTCCACCGTTCTCGCGCGGTTGAGGCAAGTATAATGACGGTTATAATATATATGGTTGAATGGCAATGTTTGATATATATTATGAGAATTTGTGTGTTCATGAATTGTGATGATGGCATAGTTGGTAATGTTCATGGTTGCTAGAGATTTGTGTTATGTGTTAATCATGGATGTTTGATTGTTGTGAAGTCGATGTTTATGAACTTTTGTAGTATGAATAGAATATTCATATGCAATGTTGTTATGATGCATGTTTGTATTAATTTGAGAATTTATACATATGCATCATGTTGGCTTATTGAAGTCTTGGTCATGTGATGACCAAGCAACTTGAGGTCCCGTCATGTTGATGACGGGCTAAAGGTCCCCATGCTTGTAAAGCATGGGCTTTGGTCCCCATACTTATGAGTATGGGCATGGTCCCTGTGCTGATGGCACAAGCATGGGTGTGCATCGACGAAGCACACTTTGCATTACCGGTAAAATGCAAAAGGAAAGAGAAGGAAAAGGATCATTTTAAGCATATTGCATAGCATGTGTGTGTAAGGTGATTGATATGTGGTTTTGTAAAGTATAGTTGATGATTTACATGCTTGGTTGTTATTGATGCCATTTATTATATTTGCTGAGTCTTGGACTCACCCCTTGTTGTTTGTTGTGTTTTAGGTACCTTTACGAGATCGGCATGCATGGGGGAAAGGAAGAATTAGACTTCTTGCACTTTTGCACGAACTACCCACCATAGAATGAAAGAGAAAAATTAACTAGGAGATGAATGAACTGTTTAAAGTACTCTTCTTGATTATTGCTTACTTGGAGTAATCTGTAATAAATGAATAGTCGTTTTGGATGCTTATGGTCTATTCATTAGATGTTTAGTTGCTATGGATGTCATAGTAACAAATAGCCAGTTTTTATTATATCTTGTTTATTATGCAATCTGGATTATCTTTATTTGTTATAACTGCCTGTTGGAACCTCCGATATAGGTAACTATACAAAGGAGGTTCTACTGAAATTTTGTAGGGTGTTTTAGTTTAATTACGTTTAATTATTTAATTTAGTAGCATTCCAGGCCTTAGTTGGGCTGGGGTGTTACAGTTGGTACCAGAGCAGGCTGTAGGTCCGTGGTTCATGAAACATTAATTTTGACACACTAAGCATAGTAGGTGGGTTTTGGGTTTGCATTGCATTTACGCTTCCATTGAGTTGTATTGATGATTCCTATTATGAGATGATCTGATATATCTATATTATAATACTATGGTGATATGTGTGGGGATAACCCACGTTGAGAGGTGGAGGTCGTGGTTGTGGTCCTAGGCTGTGCCAGGTTACACCACCGTTCGTGGTATAGGAATAGCGAAGTGTCCACACCGGATATCGTAGTACAGGTGTTGATAGCGAGTATATTTAGAAGAGTTGTTCTCTTCCTTGAAATTTGAATTTGGTCAACTCTTATCTAGTTGTGGTTTGATGAATTTCTCTTGGATTAGTAGTCCATTCCAGTTGATGGGATTCTTTGAGAGACGTTGCTGTGCTCCTGTTGGTTTAAGTTGCCCTGTAAAGCAATCAATGTTTTCCCAACCGATGAGTTATTCTTGCGGCTGGTGAACTTGGTTAATTGTCAAGTTTGACCTTCGTATTGGAGTTTGTCTTCCTTATTGGAAAAACTTGATCCATTTATTTCGCTTGATGATTTGGATAATGAAAGTTTCTTTTTGCAAGTCATTTAATGCGTAGAAGCTTTGACTCAATGTATCTCTCTTGGGTATTTTGAGTGTTGAAGATTGATGGTTCTCTTTTATGAAAGAAGATGTTAAACCCTTTAGCGATGTTTTGTCTTGGTTAAGTGAGAGGTTATAATCAAAGCAATTAATGGATATGATATGGATCATCAGGTTAGGTCTGCAGTGTGTGCATGATCGATCTTAACTAAGATCCTTGAAAGGAAAGTTGATAAATTTGAAAGTGACTTGTAGTAGTTCTTGACGAGCCGTGATTAAGAGTATGGCTATACCTAATTGTAATCAATAGAGTTAATAAGAGGTGTGGAACATTGATGAATTGAGTTGATCATTAGTAGTGACACATTTGGTAAACTTCTTTGGTAAATTGGATTAACAGGTCTCAATGGATTAATCTAAGCGTTTGGGATGGTTAGGTTCAAAAGGAGTTAGATTATTGTTTTAGTGGATATTAATCTTGGAGTAACCTTTGGTGGATACTTAGTGATTATATGTAATTGCTAGGTGCAATTATTGTCTATTAAAGTTAGTGTCGAGCATCACTAAGAGATAAGCTGATGGTATTTAATGGATGAACAATGTTTACATGATGGTAGAACTATCGAATAATAGTTTGTCTTTGATGAAAGGGTTTTGGAATAACCTTTTAAATTGTGTAGTAGTTTCCCTCTAAAATAAAGTGGTTGTTGTAGTGAGAGTGAAAGAATTTGGTATACACTCAATTGAGGATGAGGTGACAAAGGGGTATGTAACATTTTGGTGAGCCTTTGGGGGCTTTATAAAGGAAGAGTTGACGATAACGAATCTTGTTAAGAGTAGATTATTCTTGATGTTAGCAAGATTGTCCACAAGGGATTCTGACTCGTTGTAGTGGTGATGATTCTTCTAGAGAGAAAGGAAGTTAATTGCCTTATGTAATATCGCTTAAAGGAAATGTTTGGAGTTTGCATTCGTGGTCTTTTGGGAGTTCATGATTTACGTAGTAGATGGAATTAATTGAGCAATGTGACGTATGGGAAGGTTCCGTTTGGTACCTAAGTGATTAATGTTATTTGGTTTTATAGGCATTTCTTGTTTGGATTGGCAAGTAATGTTGTAATCAAAGAAAATTGCTTTCTTTGTTAACGGAAGATGTGTACCATAAGCATTTGAGGTTGGAGTTAAGAATTGTAATTTGCAACTTTTTTGTTCTTACAGCTTAAGAGTTTCTTGAGTTTCAATAGCAATGTTTTATCTTGATTTATGGAGGTTTGATATTCCTTCTTGTGGGACATGTGCCCTCAACTGTGGACTCGTATTATGCTTTCCGAGATCATTGCTATTTGACTGTTCTTCTTGGTCTCGTGCTCACTCCGAGGAGCAACATTTTCTTGTGCGTTGGAACCTATTTTTGGTTTGTTTCTTCCTTTTGAGAAAGGAATTAACCAACTTATGTTGCCAAGTCTTCTAATGTGTAATATAGTGACTGGTTGTTGGTGGACAAGTATTTGGTAGTGGTGAGATTTTGGGAACCAACCTATTTGAAGTACAGAAGAAAGTGAATTGGTTTTGACCTATAACACCTAGAGGGAGTTCTATTTAAAAGGAATGTTTGTCGATGAAATAAAATTGATTAGTGTTACAACTAGTAGAACCTATGGCGAATTATGATCCAATAACCTTTGCCCATGTTAGGATTATCGAAAGTATGGACTCTTGATAAATGTATTAGAGTATCGCAATTGGATACTTAGTAATATTGTGTAGAAGAGTTATGATGGTGAAGTTTAATGAGAGTAGCGGTGTGGAGAAACCTAAGCGTTGTGCTAATTAATGGGATAGCAGGAATTGTTGAGATATTGTCAAGTATGATTCGGCCTCAGTGAGTAACCCTATGGGGGTTAGATTATCTCTAAGGATAACTTGGTCAAGAATCTATTTATTTATCGATGTTAGTGATTGAGTATGCTTGAATCTTGGTCAACCAGTTAGAGTATTGCGAATGGGTATACTGTGGTTATGTATCTGAATTGGATTGGTGTGGATCAGAGGAGATCTAATATTGGTGAAATAAATCGCTTTGGGCGGTTACTTGATTAGTGAGGAATGTTGATAATAATAATTGAGGGTATTGTTGAGCTGTGTGAAATTTTAGTAAAGGAATATGAGGTTTTCCTATCAATTATACCAGAAATTCATGGCAGAAGACTTGAAGGTTGAATTTGGGCTTTGCATTTTTATGGTAGGACATTGGAGACCCAAATATTATGTGTAGAGGTAGATGAACAAAAGCGAATTTTGAATAGTGTGTTGATCTTTGATAGTATACTTCGGGTAAAGTAAATGAGAATGTGTCTTTGAGAATTTGAAGTAGACTATCTTTAATGAATGAGATGATGTGGTTGTGGGTGAAAAATCTCTATTGAGGTGATGGAAACCATTTGTCAAAATAATTCCTTTAGTATATGAGTGGACTAAAGAATCATTTTGTAGATTAGTAGAGTCCCTCTAAATAAGTGTGGATGTTCTTTCGGTTTGAGGATCATTTTGGGGTTGTCGGTTAAAAGAAATGAGTTAGTGTGATGATTGGGAAACCCATGATTTGGGAAAGGTTTATTTCTTAAAAGAACATCTGAAAAAAGAATGTTTTCTCGAGTAGAGAAGTGCTCTATTGGATCTTGTTTGAGTTGGGTTTTATGACGGAGAACATGTGCAATTTGAGTTGACTCTATGTTAGCAAGGTGGTTCTTTCTGGTTCAGGAAAATAAATGAAGTGTTTGATTTGAGCATTCTAGTGATTTCTTTTTGGCTTATGTGGAGTTTATTTGCAAGCTGCCTAGTTGGAATATGAAAAGGTTTTCATGAGGAATCTACGATTTTGGATTTGAGTGTTTTGGAGGAAAGTTGGAATTGCATTGTGAATCCTTTGTTTCAGTTGAATCTGATTATTAAAGTTTGATTAAAATAAGTCATATTTACGCCCCCTCGCTAATGAGAGGTTCTCCTTGTTATGATGAAGAGATTGATCGAGAGATGGAACAAGAGTTCCATATGTTTTTGTGCAAGTTCTGTGGCTTGGTCCCAAAAAGAATGATAGCCAAAAGTATATTTTGTTTGTTCTGGAAGTTGCGAGGATTTTGGAAGATAGCAATTCGCTAGAACCGTCTCGAGTCCTCGAGCGAGGTATATAACGTTTTGTATGACCCAGTGTTGAGAGAATGCTTGAGGTATTTGTAGTGTGAGGTTTCATAAGAGCCGTTGACCAGCGTGTAATACCGCATCTTCGAGTCCTGTCCGTTGAGTGGTTCTGGTTAGGTCGATACGAGTGATGAGGTGTAATTCATCAGTTGCATCAAGGTGCGGTGGTCCCATAAGTCCGAGAGGAAAACGACTTAGGAATTGTAGTCTCGCATGTGCGAGCAATATCCGGAATTGTTCACAGCAGGTGTGTGGTATTGTTGGTAAATCCTAGTTGTGATTGTTCCTTGGCGTAGAGCGTGAGTAGAATTCGGGTGAATTCATTTAAGGGGTAGAATGTAATACCCCAAGTTTATTTAAGTAAGAAGAAAAGAATTCGGGGAGCAGAATCAATTAGAAAAGTGATTTAACAGAAGATTCAGGAGGATTCTTGTGTAATTTAGAAAACCTGGGCTGTGGGCCAAAAGCCCACAACACCTTGGCCCATTAGGGCAACCATCCAAGTGGAGGGGGAGGCCATGCCACTGTAGCACACACTGTAGCGCCACCACTGTAGCAGCCCCTTCCCTCCCCATTGCGCCACCCACTCCCCCCTTGGTGCTCCCTACTGCCGGCCTTGGTGTTCCCCGCTGCCGGCCATTGGAGGAAGGAGCAAGGCGAGGGAAGGAGATCAACCTTGCGGGGCAAGATCTTCAACTTTCTGCGATTCTACAAGGGTAATGTCGCGTGTTCTTTGCTGGTTAATGTGTAGTAGATGCGTTTGATGTCGTTTGATAGATTGAATTGCGTCGGTTTAATAGATCGCGTTCTGTCCAGTAGTTTGGACAACGGTTTTCATATCTGTAGACGCAGAATCCAGGGATCAAACCTCTTAGAAATAGTTGGGCTAATCCGTGGCTGCCAAGATCAAACCTCTTAGAAATAGTGCCGCTGTCCTGTTAATCTGTCAACATCCAAACAATGAAATTGTTAGACGAAATCAGAGGATTTCGTTACAATGAAAAAGATGGGTAATTTCCTCACCTTTCCAGAAAGCTAAAGAACGTAAGAATTGGACTTTCGTAGCAAAAGTTATGATAATTTTAGTGTACTGTCCAGAGAACCCGACGTGATAATTGATGTTCTGTAGATTGGCTTGGTAGGGGTAGTAGATGGCAGAATCAGAAGGGCTCCCCAACTAAGTTTATTTAGGTAATTTAATTATATTTCCATAAAGTATTAGAACATCTTATTTGGACTCTTGAGCAGAAAGTTATGTATTTTAGAAGTTGACTGTCCGCAGTGAACACCAAGCGATCTGTAGAAGTTGGAAGATTGGAAACGCTTGGGAGTTTAGTGAGTTCAATTGTGTTCTTATTTATGCTTTTGGTCTAGTATGCTTGTCTTAGTTCGGGTTATCATTATTTTCAGGTGGGAGCGTGATCCTAGGGGCAGCGCCCTCTTCGCGTCCACCGTTCTCGCACGGTTGAGGCAAGTATAATGATGGTTATAATATATATGGTTGAATGGCAATGTTTGATATATATTATGAGAATTTGTGTGTTCATGAATTGTGATGATGGCATAGTTGGTAATGTTCATGGTTGCTAGAGATTTGTGTTATGTGTTAATCATGGATGTTTGATTGTTGTGAAGTCGATGTTTATGAACTTTTGTAGTATGAATAGAATATTCATATGCAATGTTGTTGCGGATGCATGTTTGTATTAATTTGAGAATTTATACATATGCATCATGTTGGCTTACTGAAGTCTTGGTCATGTGATGACCAAGCAACTCTTGAGGTCCCCGTCATGTTGATGACGGGCTAAAGGTCCCCATGCTTGTAAAGCATGGGCTTTGGTCCCCATACTTGCGGAGTATGGGCAATGGTCCCTGTGCCAGATGGCACAAGCATGGGTGTGCATCGACGGATGTACACTTTGCATTACCGGTAAAATGCAAAAGGGAAAGAGAAGGAAAATGATCATTTTAAGCATATTGCATAGCATGTGTGTGTAAGGTGATTGATATGTGGTTTTGTAAAGTATAGTTGATGATTTACATGCTTGGATGTTATTGATGCCATTTATTATATTTGCTGAGTCTTGGACTCACCCCTTGTTGTTTGTTGTGTTTTAGGTACCTTTACGAGATCGGCATGCATGGGGGAAAGGAAGAATTAGACTTCTTGCACTTTTGCACGAACTACCCACCATAGAATGAAAGAGAAAAATTAACTAGGAGATGAATGAACTGTTTAAAGTACTCTTCTTGATTATTGCTTGCTTGGAGTAATCTGTAATTAATGAATAGTCGTTTGGGATGCTTATGGTCTATTCATTAGATGTTTAGTTGCTCTGGATGTCATAGTAACAAATAGCCAGTTTTTATTATATCTTGTTTATTATGCAATTTGGATTATCTTTATTTGTTATAACTGCCTGTTGGAACCTCCGATATAGGTAACTATACAAAAGAGGTTCTGCTGAAATTTTGTAGGGTGTTTTAGTTTAATTACGTTTAATTATTTAATATAGTAGCATTCCGGGCCTTAGTTGGGCTGGGGTGTTACAAAAACACCCTACAAAATTTTGCAGTAACCTCCCTATACCGGAGGTTCCAACAGACAGTTGTAACATATAAAGATAATCCAAATTGCATAATGATCAAGATATAATCAAACTCGATATTCGCATTAAGACATCCATAGCAACTAAACATCTAAGGAATAGATCATGTGCATCCAAAACGCCTATTCATTTATTACAGATACTCCAAGCAAGCAATAATCAATAAGAGTACTTTTAAATGCTTTATTCATCTCCTAGTTGATTTTTTCTTTCATTCGATGGTGGGTAGTTCGTGCAAAAGTACAAGAAGTCTAATTCTTCCTTTCCCCCATGCATGCTGATCTCGTAAAGGTACCTAAAACACAACAAACAACAAGAGGTGAGTCCAAAGACTCAGCAAATATAATAAATGGCATCAACAACATACAAGCATGTGACTCATCAACTACACTTCACAAAACCACATATCAACCACCTTACACACACATGCTATGCAATATGCTCAAAATGAACCTTTTCCTTCTCTTTCCCTTTTTGCATTTTACCGGTAATGTAAAGTGCGCATCCGTCGATGCACACCCATGCCTGTGCCATCTGGCTGACAGGACTCCTTCCCACCAGAGATCCGCCTGCCCCTTTAGTTGGAAGGCAACGAACTGAGCCCTCAGCTCCGAAGTCAATCCCAACGCTCCCAAATACCTCTCTATGTGCCGCAGCTAGTTAGCAGCATCAACTGGCGTGCCCATCCCATCAAAAGTGTCTAACCTCAAAGCATTCCACTGATGCAGTCCCATAGCACCCACCGCCGGTACCGCCGCAGGAGCCGCAAAAGGAGCGGCTGCGGGTGCAGCTGGTGGCGCCTGACTTCCCTGAACTGCTGAGGCAACCTCTTCTTCTGATCCCTCAGAACTAGCCTCTCCACCTACAGAGCTCTGAACTTCAGGCGGAGGCATTGCCCGGCCTCGTCCGGCATATGTATGAATTCTCAAATTAATACAAACATGCGTCCGCAACAACATTGCATATGAATATCCTATTCATACTACAAAGCTCATAAACAAAGACTTCACAACTATCAAGCATCCATGATTAACACATAACTCATATCTCTAGCAACCATGAACATTACCCACTATGCCATCATCACAACTCATGACACACAAATTCTCATAATATATATCAAACATTGCCATTCAACAATATATATTATAACCATCATTATACTTGCCTTAACCGCGAGGGAATGAGGGAGGTGCAGAAGGTGTCTTGCCCGGGACCATCCACCACCGAATAAATATTATAACGCATGCTAAGACAACGAGAGTGGACCAAAACAAACTATATAACAACAACCATGAACTCGCAAAAGCGCCTAACTTGATCCCGACCCCAATTCCTAAACGCCAATCTGTCCCTCGGTGGATAGTCACAACACTAAAACAGCCTAAGGCATGAAATTAACTAATCAAACAAGATGACATGCATTGCATCTCCCATTAAAAAAACTTTGTAGCACACCATTAATTTGTTCATCGCTAATGCCGATCTAGTTAACTCATCTCTCTCCTTAACACTTCAATTAATGAAACATGCAAAGACTACAAAGACCAAACTAGCTACTATACCACTCCAATTAAATATTCATAACACCCTAAGCATCCCATTAAAATATTCAATCAATACATGCATCTCCAATTTCGACCGCATGCTACTTCCTTTCTAGTCGTAGCACTAGATTGCTATGGCATGGCATTAATTATTCACACAACAAAGCTAGCAATTAAATAATCAAAATAGTACTCCATCTATTAATCTACTTCCTATGCCAACATGCAAAGACATAACCAATCTAACAATGAATGCCAAAGAATGCTTCCCATCACCTATTGCGCAGAGTAAAACCAATAAGGCAAACGACGACGGCGATGAACTATTTGGTTGAAATTTCGAGCTCGGCGAGTGGCTCCAGCGACCCAGGCGCGCTGCCCAGCAGTGGCGCCACGCACGGCAGACTTTCACGCGACCAGCGCCAAGGCAAAGAAAGTAACAAGCGGCAGGTGCCGTCAGAGGGCGGACGCGAAGGCGGCGCCGCTGCGGCTCTCGGGAGAACGGCGGCAAGACGGGGAAAACAAAGAACCGATAGGGGTAGGGTTTTCTAGAATCCACTCCCCACAATCCTTTTAAATGGCGACTTAAATCCTCCCTAAAAACTTTAAAATATCCTATTTTGGTATCCCTTTATCTAATTACGATAGGCCCTCAAGGGTTAATTTTGGGATATTACAATCTACCCCCCTTAACAGAATTCGACCCCGAATTCTACTCGTCGTTCTACTCAAAGAACAACCCCACTGAAATTAAACAATAAATCACACGTACCCGACGTGAACAACTCCGGATATTGCTCGCGCATGCGAGACTCCAACTCCCAAATCGCCTCTCTCTCGGTCTGATGCGTCCACAGCACCTTGACGTACTTTAAAGTTTTGTTCCTCAACGTTTTTTCTGATCTTTCTAGAATTTGCACTGGCTTGGACTCAAATGACAGATCCTGCTCAAATGGTTAAAGGTTGTAATGGAACGTGATGCTCCAGATCTCGCAGGTACTTCCTCAACATAGATACATGAAAAATGTTATGCACTCCTCGCATGGACTCTGGGAGGTCCAAGCGGTATGCCAGCTTCCCGATCCGAGCCAAGATCGTGAAAGGCCCAACGTACCTCGGACTAAGCTTCCCTTTGGTACCGAACCTCACCACAACCTTAGTGGGAGATACTCTCAAGAGCACCTGATCCCCCACTTCAAATTCCAAGTCCCTTCTCCTCACATCTGCATAGCTTTTCTGTCTGCTCTAGGTTGCTAACAGATTCTGTCTCACCAAGGCCACTTGTTCAACTGTCTTTTGGACCCAATCCGAGCCCAAGACTGCTTTCTCACCCACCACTTCCCAGCAAAGGGGTGACCTGCATTTACGCCCATACAAAACCTCGAACGGTGCGGCTTTAATACTTGAATGGTAGCTGTTATTGTAAGCAAATTCGGTCAATGGCAACTGATCCTCCCAACTACCCTTCTAGGACAAAACACAGGCCCGCATCCAAGGTCTGAATGGTGCGCTCTGACTGTCCATCTGTCTGTGGATGAAAGGCTGTACTCAGACGGAGCTGGGTGCCCAGTGCACTCTGCAAACTCTCCCAAAACTTGGATACAAACTTGGAATCTCTGTTAGAAATGATGGTCTTTGGCACACCATGCAATCTCACAATCTCCCGCACATAGATAGGAGCCAAGTCGCTCGCTGAGTTGGTCGTGCGGATAGGAATAAAGTTCACCGATTTGCTGAATCGATCCACTATCACCCAAATTGCATCCTTTCCTCGCGGCGATCGAGGTAACGCGACTACAAAGTCCATGGAGATATCATCCCAAGGCCATTGAGGGACTTCCAAAGGCTGCAATAACCCTGCGGGACGCTTATGTTCTGCCTTCACTTGCTGACAAACACCACAAGAGGCTACATAATTAGCAATATCCACTTTCATTCTTTTCCACCAGAAGTTCTGCTTCAGATCACGGTACATCTTCGTCTCACCCGGATGAACAGTATAAGGGGTGCGATGTGCCTCCCTCAAGATGTCATCCTTAACCTCCGCCTTCTGCGGCACACAAAGGCGACCCTTAAATCGCAATGCTCCAGACCCATCCAAACTGAAATCCCCTTCCTTGCCCATATCCAAACGCTTTCTGACCCTCTGCAATAATTGGTCATTCTGTTGTGCTTCCCGCACCCGCCCTGGAATGGCTGACTCTAAGATCAACTGTGTTTCGACATGAGCCGTGCCTGCATAGCAATAAGATATTCCCATGCGGTCAAAATCAGCAATTAAACAATCCAGAGTAGCAGGCGTCCCCTTGCGACTAAGAGCATCAGCCACCACATTGGCCTTGCCTGGATGGTACTGGATCGTGAGATCATAATCCTTGATCAGCTCCAGCCATCTGCGTTGCCTCAGATTCAGATCCTTCTGAGTAAAAATGTACTTAAGGCTTTTGTGATCAGTAAAAACATCACAAGATTCACCATAAAGATAATGTCTCCAAAGCTTCAAGGCGAACACTACCACAGCCAACTCTAAATCATGAGTTGGGTAGTTCTGCTCATACTTCTTCAGCTGTCTAGATGCGTAAGCTAGAACCTTACCATCTTGCATGAGCACACAACCCAAACCAACTCGAGAAGCATCAGAGTAAACTGTGAAACGCTTCCTGGGCTCAGGAACAGTGAGAACAGGAGCAGTCACCAGCCTTTCCTTCAAAGTCTGAAAACTGCGTTCACAATCATCATCCCACCGAAACTTCACATCCTTTTGAGTGAGCCTAGATAATGGCTTGGCAATGATGGAGAAATCCTACACGAATCGCCGATAATAACCTGCCATTCCAAGGAAGCTTCTCACTTCTTTGACATTGGTCGGCCTTTCCCATTCTACCACTATGGAAATCTTACTTGGATCAACTAATATTCCCTTATCATTGATAACATGCCCCAAAAATCCCACCTCAGACATCCAGAACTCGCACTTCTTCAGCTTGGCATAAAACTTATTCTCTCTTAGCGTCTCCAACACCAGCCTCAGATGACGCCCATGATCTGCTTCAGTCTTTGAGTAGATCAAAATATCATCAATAAAGACGACGACAAAGTCATCTAGATACTCATGCAGCATCCTGATCATTGTCTCCATGAAAGCAGCAGGGGCATTCGTTAGTCCAAAAGACATAACTTTAAATTCAAAATGCCCATACCATGTGGAGAACGCCGTTTTCTCAATATCCTCCTTTCGGACAGGAATCTGATTGTATCCCGACTGGAGATCAATCTTTGAAAATACCTTTGCCCCTCTCAACTGATCAAATAAATCTTCAATGCGTGGCAAAGGATATTTATTCTTAATGGTCAGCTGGTTGAGAGCACGGTAATCAATACACATGCGCCAACTACCATCCTTCTTCTTGGTAAATAGCACAGGAGCTCCCCACGGAGACACACTGGGATGAATAAGATCTTTCGCCTTTAGATCGTCCAACTACTTCTTTAATTCCTCCTGAAAAGGACGTGCCAAACGGTACGGGGTCATGGAAACCAATCGAGCGCCGGGTACCAAATCAATCCTGAACTCCACTGGACGAGGTGGAGGCATCCCTAGTAGATCTGTTGGAAATACGTCCAGAAACTCCCGAACTACTGGAATACCTGCAGCAATCAAAGGCGAACTCGGCTTCTCCACCAAAGACAAGAGAAAACCACTCTTTGCTGCTCGAGTACCAGGAAACAAACTTGCCAGCACACAAAGTGAGTAAGAAGGGGCACTACCCTGAAAAACTATCTCCTGCCCAGACGGAGCTTGCAGAGTTACTGTCTTCCAAAAGCATGATATAACAGCGCGGTAACTATGCAACCAATCCATACCCAAAATAATGTCAAACGGTTCCATCTTCATAACCATCAGATTAGCAATAAAGTCTTCCATATCTAAAGAGATCACACAAGGACAGATCAGGAACTAGAAAGAATTTCTCCAGAGAATTAACTAGAATCGATCGAGCTATAGATCGCATACTCAACTTTGCCCGGCTAGCAAACTCTAACGATGCAAAAGAGAAAGTAGCCCCAGAATCAAACAATACAAAAGCCTCCACTGAATCCACCAGAAGCGTACCTGTCACCACGTCGGGACAACCCACGGACTCAGCAGTCGGCATGGCGTAGGAGACTGATGCTGGGGTGGCGGGAGCCCCAACACCCTGGTATGGTGGTGCAGTAGTTGTTGGAGGTGCTGAAGGCGCCACAACTGGGAACAGTGCCGCGGGGGAAGGCGGCCAAAAATACCCTGGTGGTGGGATCCCTCCAGGAGTAGGGTAGTAGGGCTGAGGTTGCATCCAAGACTGAGTAGGAGTAGCTGCTAGCATCTGCACCGACCCTCGAGAAGAAGCAGCTGGCACAGGTGCTGACGCTTGAACTGGCTCCCACTTGATAATACTGGCGGGATTCCGCTTACAAACCAACACCTTGTGGCCCTCCTGACCACAGTGGCGACAAGCACCCGACCAGGTACACTCTGAAGCACGATGTTCATTACCACACTTGAAGCAATGCATACCTTGCCCTGGGACCGGACGCATCATAGGAGCACTCGCTGACGGTCGAGAAGTGGAGGATGACTGTGGCTTTGTGAACTTGGACTTGAAAGAATTCTGCGGGCCCTTGAATTTCTTGGAAACAGGCTTCAGAGATGAACCACTTCCTCCTCCGAAACCCTTATTCTGACTGCCACCAGCACCCTCAGGAACCATGGTACCTCCTGTACCTTGCAAATCTTCCCTAAGCTGCATCTCTAGCTCCATGCCCCTGGCTTGCTCTACAAGGGAGCTAAAGTCGCGCAGCTCCAATGCCCCCAACACCTGACGAAACTCCTGCCTAAGCCCTCTGCGAAACCTCTTAGCCTTCACCTCATTGGTAGCCACAGCTGGAACGAAGCGGATTAAATTGTTGAAACCCACTTCGTACTCTGTCACCGACATCTTTCCCTGCTTATAACTGTTCAATGATACCTCCATCCTCTCCATAAATGAGGCTGGATAGAACCTCCTCCTGAACTGCTCCACAAACAGCTCCCAAGTTGCCGGTCCATGAGCAGCGGTTCTGGCTGACAAGACTCCTTCCCACCAGAGATCCGCCTGCCCCTTTAGTTGGAAGGCAACGAACTGAGCCCTCAGCTCCGAAGTCAATCCCAACGCTCCCAAATGCCTCTCTATGTGCCGCAGCCAGTTAGCAGCATCAACTGGCGTGCCCATCCCATCAAAGGTGTCTAACCTCAAAGCATTCCACTGATGCAGTCCCATAGCACCCACCACCGGTACCGCCACAGGAGCCGCAAAAGGAGCGGCTGCGGGTGCAGCTGGTGGCGCCTGACTTCCCTGAACTGCTGAGGCAACCTCTTCTTCTGAGCCCTCAGAACTAGCCTCTCCACCTACAGAGCTCTGAACTTCAGGCGGAGGCATTGCCCGGCCTCGTCCGGCATATGTATGAATTCTCAAATTAATACAAACATGCGTCCGCAACAACATTGCATATGAATATCCTATTCATACTACAAAGCTCATAAACAAGGACTTCACAACTATCAAACATCCATGATTAACACATAACTCATATCTCTAGCAACCATGAACATTACCTACTATGCCATCATCACAACTCATGACACACAAATTCTCATAATATATATCAAACATTGCCATTCAACAATATATATTATAACCATCATTATACTTGCCTTAACCGCGAGGGAATGAGGGAGGTGCAGAAGGTGCTGCCCCCGGGACCAGTCCACCACCTGAATAATTATTATAACGCACGCTAAGACAACAGTAGTGGACCAAAACAAACTATATAACAACAACCATGAACTCGCAAAAGCGTCTAACTTGATCCCGACCCCAATTCCTAAACGTCGATCTGTCCCCTCGGTGGATAGCCACAACACTAAAACAGCCTAAGGCATGAAATTAACTAATCAAACAGTATGACATGCACTGCATCTCCCATTAAAAAAAATTTTGTAGCACACCATTAATTTGTCTACTGCTAATGCCAGATCTAGTTAACTCATCTCTCTCCTTAACACTTCAATTAATGAAACATGCAAAGACTACAAAGACCAGACTAGCTACTATACCACTCCAATTAAATATTCATAACACCCTAAGCATCCCATTAAAATATTCAATCAATACATGCATCTCCAATTTCCAGCCGCATGCTACTTCCTTTCTAGTCGTAGCACTAGATTGCTATGGCATGGCATTAATTATTCACACAACAAAGCTAGCAATTAAATAATCAAAATAGTACTCCATCTATTAATCTACTTCCTATGCCAACATGCAAAGACGACCAACGAACAACAGAATGCCGCAATGCTTCCCATCACCTATCGCAGCAGAGTAAAACCAATAAGGCAAACGACGACGGCGATGAACGGCTAGTTGAAATTTCGAGCTCGGGCGGTGGCTCCAGCGACAAGGCGTCGCTGGCCCAGCAGTGGCATCACGCACGGCAGACTTTCGCGCCAGCAGCCAAAGCGATAAGTAACAATGGGCAGCAGGTGCTTCATAGGGCGACGCGAGGCGGCTACGCGCGGCTCTCAGGAGAACGGCGGCGCACGGGGAAAACAAAAGAACTGATAGGGGTAGGGTTTTCTAGAATCCACTCCCCCCACAATCCTTTTAAATGGCAAACTTAACTCCTCCCTAAAAACTTTAAAATATCATGTTTTCACGTATCCCTTTTTATCTAATTACGCATAGGCCCTCAAGGGTTAATTTTGGGATATTACAGAGATTCAGGTCGTGGTTGTAACCGTGGGTCACCAGGTTGCACCACCGTTTGGGGTACAAGATAATGGAGTAACTGCCTCGAATCAACTAGTTCCAGGTGTTGAGTATGAGTTTCTTTGGGAGAATTGTTGTCTTCTTTGAGTTTAGAATGGTTATTCTTGTTCAGATGCGGTGGATGGGTTTTCTTGGATTAGTGGTTCATTGCAGTTGAGAGGAGTTCATCGGTCTTTGTTGGTTTTCTGAAAACAAACCTTTGGTCTCCTGAATGATGAGTTGCTTTGCTGATTAAACGTAGTTGATCTATGAGAATGTTCTTTTTCATGAAAGTCCTACCTTTCTTGTTGAAAAATGTGATTTGGTGATTTGTTTGGTATTTTGGATAATGGAAATTATCTTTTACAAACTTCATTGAAGAAAGTTTTGACTCTACACATTTCTTTTGGAGTAGTTGTAGTGTTCGAGTTTAGAACATTTTCTTTGAAACAGAAAGTGTCAAAACCCTTCGCAAAGTTTTGTGTTGTTAAGTGAGAAGTTGTAAGTAAAGAAGATAATTGATAATATTTATGACATCAAGTTTGGTCTTTGGCATGATGCATAATTAATCTTAACTGATGTCCTCGGTAGTGTAGCAGGTGAATTTATTCTTGCCTTGTATTGATTGCTTGACGAGATGTGATTTAAAATGAGGTATTGAAATGTCCTATTGGTTCTTAAGCGATTTGTGTGATTTAATCTTAAATGATCTTTTGTCTGTGTTGGCAATGTGAGGTTGCAATAAAAAAAGTTAAAATTATGTTGATTCCTTTAAGAGTAAATTAATCTGTCTGCTTTTCGTGAAATCCCGTAAATGAAAATATTTCGAGTTTTGCGGCTGAGATCATTTGGATCTCACGTCTTATGTGGTAGTTGATCTGTTCCAAGTAAAATAACGTGTTGAAAGATTCTATTGGTTCTTAAGTGGTTCTTGTGGGTTGGTCTTAAGAACTTATCTTATTCAAGATGGCAAGGAATTGTTGTCGTCAAAGGACTAACATCTGTGTTAAGGGAAAGATTGTAGTAGGAGTATTTGTGGATGGGAGTCAAGTTTTGTAACTTGCAGTTTAATTGAAATGTGCCTAAACTTTCTGTTTTTCCGCTTAAGAGTTGTCGGTTTTCCATAGCAATGTCTTATTCTTATTGGTTGATATTTGCTATTCTCTTTTGAGGGGTCTATGCCCTCAGCTGTGATCTCAACTTTTACTTTCTAAGATCATCTTTATCAGATTATTTCTTTTGGTTTCGTGCTCGCTGTGAGGAGCAACGTTTTCTTATGTGACAAAACTTATCCTTGTTCGCCTCTTTCTTTTGAGAAAGGATCAACCTTTTTGTGTTGCAAAGTTTTACAAAGCGTAATTGGCAACTGTTGGTGGTGGTTAAGTAATTTTAGTGGTGAGATTTTGCTACCAAGCTATTGGAGTAGTAGTAGAAGATGAATTGGTTTTGATCTGAACCTTTTGGAGGAATTTTGATTCAAATGGAATGTATGGCTTCAAAGTAAAACTGAATAGTGTTACGACTAAGTAGAACCTATGGTATAGTCTAATTCCAGAACCTTGGTTCATGTTGAAATGTTGGGAATTATCGAAGGTATGGAAACCTTGATCAATTTTATAGAGTAACGCAATTGGATAGTATTGCGAGATTGGGTGGGTGATTCCTGATGCTATCAATGTGTGAGTATGTTAGAATTGTGGGGATGTTAGAGATTTAATCTGATGATTTCTCTATTTGTCATAAGAGAAGTTCGTTGTAGAGGTCTTGGAGGTTAAATTTAGGCTTTACATTTTTATGCTAGATCTTTGATCGCCCAATGTTTGTGTGTAGAGGAAATAGAATAGGGCGTTCCCTGAACAGTGGGATGATCATTGATAGAACCCTTCTGATGTAGTACATGAGCGTGTGTACTGAGGATTCTGAGTTGTTATTCTTGAAAGTTGGAGGTGATGGGATTGAGTGGGATCTATTTTTGAGGTGCTTTGGGTGCCTTCTGTCAAATTAATCTTGTTAGTACAAGAAGTTATCTAGAGTGTTCGGTGGGATCAATAGAGTCTCTCCATAAAGGCGTGGATGATGTATTTTGGTTTGAGCATAATTTTTGGATTTAAATTAAGAGGTTTGGAGCTCGTGTAGTATGTGATGAATTTGAATTCTAAGGTTTGAGAGAAATTTTATTCCTAAAAGAGAAACTGAGAAAAAAAAGAATGCTTCCTCGGGTAGTGAAGAGTTTTCTTGATTCTCATTTGAGCTTTGTGTTGTTGACAGATGTCTTTCGCAATTTGAGTTTGGCTTATTGTTGGCATGTATGGTCCTTATCAGTTCAGAAAGAAGAAATGAAGTATTTGATTTGGTGTTTGAGCGGTTGCTCTTTCGGCTTATGTAGTGTTTATTTGTAAACTACCTACCGGAAAAGCGGAAGGGATTTCATGATGAATGTCTGCTTTTGAGTTTGACACTTTTTGGTGTAAAGTTGTCGGTTCATAGTTGCGATGAGAACTCCTTATTTTCAGTTGGATTCTCTTTGTAAAACAGTCATTGAAGAATGAGTTCTATTTTGCATTCTTGATTAAAGGAGGTGCTCTTTGTGAGATGAAGAGTTCTAGCAGCTGGTGTAATACCCCGTCCTTGTTTAGGAAGAATTATGTTCGAATTTGAACTTAAAAGAGAAAAGTTCCGGCGTTTCGTCTGTTCTTCCAGTTTTGGGCCTGGGCTTTTGGCCAACAAACCCAAGAGGGGGCCCTGTGGGCCAAGGGGGGGGCAGCCATGAGGCCCAAGAGGGCAGCTGTGAGGCCCAAGTGGGTGGCCGGCCTAAAGGGCCTTAGGGGGGGTGGCTAACCCTAGCCGCCCAAAACTCCTCCCCCCTCACCTTGTGCGCCTCCCCCTCTCCCCCTTGAGCAGCCGCCACCACCTCTCCATCTCCTGGCTGCACCCCCTCCCTACGACCAGCAGCTGCTCTGGCAATTCTTCCCCATTGGTGCTGCTCCAAGCTCCTGGCCAATGCGAGGGAAGGAGGAGGACAGCGGGACTGCCAGCAAAAGGAGAGGAAGGAAGAGGGACTTGGAGGAGATCTTCTTCATGGGGGTTGTTCTTCATCTTCCAGAGGTTCTACAAGGGTAACGCAAGATGTTCCTCGCTGTTTAATTAAGAATAGGTGCGAAACCAATTAGAGTTGATTGGAGCAAAGTCTGTTTGCAGTAGATTCGATTCTGTCTAGTATGTTGCGCGGGCTGTGTCGATGTCTTAGAGGCCGAATCAGTAGTTTTGATCTACTAGAGATATCTAGATCTTGTTCTTAACTTTCTGTTGCCACCGAGTTCACTTGATTCCGACGTTCGAGTCAAAAGATATGATAGATTTAGTATCTGCTGTCCAGATTTCTGACGAGATTAATCTGTTTTGTTATTTCGTAAAATATGAAAATGTAATTTGAAGAATCTGTGTTTTCACCCAACTAGGTTATTGTAGATAATTTGATAACCTTTCCAGATTGTTAAAGAACAATCAATTCGGAGTTATAGATTAAAAGTTATGATCGTTTTAGTGCTGCTGTTTATTCTGATAGACAGTTTCTGTTCTGAAAGTTCATCTGTCTGTTAGTGTTCTAATTTGGCCGAATTGGATTAGCTTGTCAACTAGAGTATTGAAGTTTTGTTAGTTAAGAATCCACAGAAACTGGGCTCATCTCTTTTCGATTCCAGATCTTGAGATATGTTAATTACCGTGCTGGTGTCCAGAGGCGGTTTATGGCTGAATGCGTTGGTTTTCAGTTTAGGGGTTCTAGTAAATCTTGATTCGCCGGGGAAGCGTTGTACACGTTAATCAGTAGTGTCGTGTTCATCGTATCCTTATTTCAGTTATTTAATTGTTTAGGCGGTGAAGCTTCGGGTTTAGGAGTACCACCATTGCCTACTAACGCGTTGCTTCGCGGAAGGCAAGTATATTGCTTATCTTAATGATTGTGATTGATGAATGCTTTTATGATTATACTGTGATCTTTTATGAATCAAGAGAAGTTGAATTGTCTATGATCTTTCATATGTGTGGAATCCATGATTGGAGATGGTGACATTATTTATTCAGTAGTTCATGTCATGCATTCATTGTTTTTGACCGTCCACGGGAGTGGATGAGAATGGCCCATCAATTCTAGAATGGGTATGTAAGTCCCATTAATTCCAAGATGGGCAGTGTTGGACGCCCGTATGAAACGTTCTTCATACGGGAAGTGGATCCCCGCATTTTTGTTAAGATGCGGGCTTGAGTGACACACCGACGAGTGTGTCACTGGCTATACCGGTATATGCATGTGAGCAGTCCATTGAGTATTTCCATTCATCTCATTCATTCATAATTATTCAGTTGCTGTATGTTCATAACCTTTGAGGAGGTTGTCTTGTTCATGTTGATTGTCTGTTCTTATAATCAATGAACTTGCTGGGTCTTGGACTCACACTTGATTGTTTATTTATTTTTAGGTGATCGTTGATGCAGTTTCTCTTGGAAGGGTGTAGCCACGCACTACTCGAATATTTCACTCTACACTAGTTTGAATAAAAGAACTATTACTGTCATTCATTCATTATTGATGAACTGTAAAAAATAAATCTAGATGGGAAGGAAGGATACCTTCTCCATGTTTTGGATGTTTTATTTATGCCTTATTACGATATCTTATTCGAGTTCTTCCGCCATGTGGTTGTATGTTAGTGTATTTAGGTGACATCTTGGCTTCCAAATAGCCAGGGTGTTACAGCTGGCCGGCCACAAGAGGAGGAAAGGAGAAGGGAGAAGAGGGGAGAAAGGAGGAGAAGAAGGATCCTTGGGGGGTTGAGTAATTTTCTGTAGGTCTTCAAGGGTAACAAGTGGTTTTCCTTGCTGGTTATATTGATTTAGATGCATTGTTTTGCCTTGTTTAGGGTTCGTTAGTCTGCTGTGTTTAGATCTAGGTTCTGTTCAGTCTTGTGTGCCAGTTTTGATGTAGATCCGTTCCGAATTAGAGGATTCCATCTCCTAGAGTTATATGAGATTCGTTCTTAGCTTTCTGTAGACTCAAAGATCACTCAATTCTGATTTACAGTTTATAAGTTATGATGAATTCTTCTCTGCTGTCAAGAAATCTGACGAGAACCAGCAGTCACTTTATTTGTTAGAATATGATTTTGTTAGGAGCTGATTCAGATATGTTTCCCAAACCGAATCCTGTAGATAATTTTATCAGCTTTCAGTATTCTTAAAGAACAATCTTTTTAGATTTGTAGAACAAAAGTTATGTACGTTTCAATTTGATTGTCCAGATTGTATGTCGGGTTTCGACAGTAATTTTGACCCGTGTGCCACATTTTGTTAAAAGTAAAATATGGGTTTTATGCCAACTAGACTTTTAAATATTATGTTCTTAGCTTTCCAGAATGACAAGAATCTTGGATTTTGGTTACTCCAATCAAAAGTTATGAAATTTATACTACTACTGTGTAATTCTGCTAGACAGATTTTATATTAGACTTTCATCTGAATATTGGCCTAAGTTTTTGGCCGAATTGGAGGTTTTAGCCAACTAGACTATCGAGGAGGGTTTCATTACCTTCCCATAGGATCTGAGATCACTCCATTTCGAGCCTCAAAGCAAAAGATACGATGCTTTTCGTATTGCTGTCCAGAATAGATTTCTGTTGGCAGGTTGTCTAGCTGAGTAGATAAAGTGTTTAATCTTGGGTTATGGGGAGACGTTGCAGAGTGCTATGAGTAATATCTTTTCAAGCATGTTTGATTGATGCTTAGTATCATTCTTGGTTACCAGGTGGTGGTGAACCTCGGTGCTAGCACGTTCCGCCATTTTTGTCTTCTATCTCACGGTGGAGGCAAGTGCAGATAGTAATAATGAGTTGCTCTATTTCATAATGGTTGAATGCCATGGTTTAATGATGAAGCTTTAAGTTTGATAATGTTGATGAGCATTACTTTTCATGATGAGTTGATATCGTGATTTCAATTTTTCCATCATGGCATACATTTCTGTACCTTGGTCTACATGGTAGCCAAGGGTTGTTCCTTGAGATCCCTGTCATGTAGTGGACGGGCATAGATCCCCGTCATGTAGTGGACGGGCATAGATCCCCGTCATGCATTGGACGGGCCTTGGTCCCTACACTCGTGGACTGTGGGCTTTGGATCCCTGTGCCTAGACGGCACAAGCCTTCAGTATGTATTGACGGATGCACTACTCGGCATTACCGGTAATTGCAAGAAGTTGAAGAAGGTGCATTCATGACATGTTCATTGCATTTCTGCATAAGAGATGGATTTGTGGTATATAATGCAGTTGTTCATGATGGGATTGTTTATTTCCTTTGACTACTTATGATGCTATCATAAGAGGTGGATTTGTGGTACGTAATGATGTTGTTCATGATGGGATTGTTTATTCCCCTTGACTACTTATGACGCTATCATAAGAGGTGGATTTGCGGTATATAAAGCTGTTGTTCATGATGGGGATTGTTTACACCCTTTGGCTGATTATGATGCCATGTTATTTATTGCTATTTCACTTTGCTGAGTCGTGGACTCACGCTTGCTGTGTTGTGCTTTTGAGGTACCTCTCGAGGCAGCGACATGCATGGGAAGAGGTAGACATGGTGCACGTCACATAAACACAACCCACATTGAGTAAACTAGTCCAATTATCCACAATTCATATTCTTCATAATTACTTTAGATTCAGTTTTGTGACTATCCTTCGTGGTGGATGTTTTGACTGTGATCAGGGATGATCCATTTATGTTCTTATTCATTCGTTGATTGAGTTCATTTCATTCTAGTTGATGGATTAGAATGATTGTTTGGATTACTCTATCATCCTCGTAGAAATGCTGAACATTGATGCGTTAGAAGTATCTATTTGATCATTACCTATTCGAGAATAGCAATGTTGGATTGCTTTAGATTAGTTGTTAAAGAGAAGGCTTCATGATTTGATTTTATTCAATTGATGGATGATATGCTTCTATTGAGTAATTATAGATTGTGCTAGTGTTGAGTATTAGCTTTATGTCATTCATTCATGAATGTTTGGTTGAATGTTTATTAAGATGTTGAGATAAGTTGGTTCAGTAGAGTTTATGGTAGCATCCTAGGCTCTATGTTGGGCTGGGGTGTTACATAGTTGATGGTTTAAAATTATTCGAACGTATTCATAGTATTGTTCGTCCTGATTGAAGTGTTATAAGCTGAAATTTAGTGCTTAAATCCTTGCTGAAACTGATGTATTTTAAGACATCAGAATTGTTGTGTGGTGAAGTTTAGCTATTACTAGTTGTTGATTTGTTGAGAAAAAACTTATAGAGTCGACTGATGTTAGTAGTTTAGGTTGCATCTTGGCTTTCGTATAGCTCAGGTGTTACAGTTGGTATCAGAGCGGGCTTTAGGTGTAATACCCCAAGTATAATTAAGTAAGAAGAAAAGAATTCGGGGAGGAGAATCAATTAGAAAAGTGATTTAACAGAAGCTTTAGGGGGATTCTTGCGTAATTTAGAAAACCTGGGCTGTGGGCCAAAAGCCCACAACACCTTGGCCCATTAGGGCAACCATCCAAGTGGAGGGGGAGGCCATGCTACTGTAGCACATACTGTAGTGCTGCCACTGTAGCAGCCCCTCCCCTCCCCATTGCGCCACCCACTCCCCCCTTGGTGCTCCCTGCTGCCGGCCTTGGTGTTCCCCGCTGCCGGCCATTGGAGGAAGGAGCAAGGCGAGGGAAGGAGATCAACTTCGCGGGGAAAGATCTTCAACTTTCTATGATTCTACAAGGGTAATGTCGCGTGTTCTTCGCTGGTTAATGTGTAGTAGATGCATTTGATGTCATTTCATAGATTGAATTGCGTCGGTTTAATAGATCACATTTTGTCCAGTAGTTTGGACGATGGTTTTCATATCTGTATATGCAGAATCTAGGGATCCAATCTCTTAGAAATAGTTGGGCTATGTTGTTAGCTTTCCGTGGCCGCTAAGAACGCCCAGATCCGATTAACGGTTAGAAAGTTATGAATTGTTTAGTGCCGCTGTCCTGTTAATCTGTCAATATCCTGACAGTCTGTAGAAATCTGAGATAATCTATTAGTTAAAGACGAAATCAGAGGATCTCGTTATAATGAAAAAGATGGGTAATTTCCTCACCTTTCCAGAAAGCTAAAGAACGTAAGAATCGGACTTTCTTAGCAAATGTTATAACAATTTTAGTGTTCTGTGTAGAGAACCCGACGTGATAATTGATGTTCTGTAGATTGGCTTGGTAGGGGCAGTAGATGGCAGAATAAGAAGGGCTCCCTAACTAAGTTTATTTAGGTACTTTAATTATCTTTCCAGAAAGTATTAGAACATCTTATTTGGACTCCTGAGCAGAAAGTTATGTATTTTAGAAGTTGACTGTCCGCAGTGAACACCAAGCGATCGGTAGAAATTGGAAGATTGGAAACGCTTGGGAGTTTATCGAGTTCAATTGTGTTCTTATTTATGCTTTTGGTCCAGTATGCTTGTCTTAGTTTGGGTTATCATTATGTTCAGGTGGGTGTGTGATCCCAGGGGCAGCGCCCTCTTCGCGTCCACCGTTCTCTCACGGTTAAGGCAAGTATAATGATGGTTATAATATATATTGTTGAATGGCAATGTTTGATATACGTTATGAGAAATTGTGTGTTCATGAGTTGTGATGATGGCATAGTTGGTATTGTGCATTATTGCTAGAGATATGAGCTATGTGTTAAATTTCGATGTTTGCTAGTTGCGAAGACTATGTTTATGAGCTTTGTAGTATGAATAGGATATTCATATGCAATATTGTTGCGGATGCATGTTTGTTAATTTGAGAAATTCATACATATGCACCATGTTGGCTTATTGAAGACTTGGTCATATGATGACCAAGCAACTCTTGAGGTCCCCGTCATGTTGATGACGGTCTAAAGGTCCCCATGCTTGAAAAGAATGGGCTTTGGTCCCCATACTTACGGAGTATGGGCAATGGTCCCTGTGCTAGATGGCACAGGCATGGGTGTGCATCAACGGATGCACACTTTGCATTACCGGTAAAATGCAAAAGGGAAAGAGAAGGAAGAGGATCATTTTTGAGCATATTGCATAGCATGTGTGTGTAAGGTGATTGATATGTGGATTTGAGAAGTTTAATTGTTGATTTACATGCTTGTACGTTGTTGATGCCATTTATTATATTTGCTGAGTCTTGGACTCACCTCTTGTTGTTTGTTGTGTTTTAGGTACTTTTACGAGATCGGCATGCATGGGGGAAAGGGAGAATTAGACTTCTTGCACATCCACACGAACCACCCACCATAGAATGAAAGGAAAACCAACTAAGGGATGAATGAACTGTTTGGAGTACTCATATTAATTATTGCTTGATTGGATTAGTCTGTAATAAATAGATGTTGAATGCTCGGGATCTATTTCTTAAATGCTTAGTTACTATGGATGATATAGTAACGAATAGTCAGTTTTGATTATGTCTTGATCAAATGGAAATTTTGGGTTATCTTTATATCCTTTAACTATCTGTTGGAACCTCCGGTATAGATAACTATACAAAGGAGGTTCTGCCGAAATTTTGTAAGGTATTTTAGTTTAATTTTGTTTAGTTTATTTAATGTAGTTGCATTCCAGACCTTTATTTGGCTGGGGTGTTACAGCTGGTATCAGAGCGGGCTGTACGTCCGTGGTTAATGAAACATTAATTTTGACACACTAAGCACAGTAGGTGGGTTTTGGGTTTGCATTGCATTTACGCTTCCATTGAGTTGTATTGATGATTCCTGTTATGAGATGATCTGATATATCCATATTATAATACTATGGTTATATGTGTGGGGATAACCCATGTTGAGAGGTTGAGGTCGTGGTTGTGGCCTTGGGCTTTACCAAGTTACACCACCGTTCGTGGTATAGGAATAGCGAAGTGTCCACACTGGATATTGTAGTACAGGCGTTGATAGCGAGTATATTTAGAAGAGTTGTTCTCTTCCTTGAAATTTGAATTTGGTCAACTCTTATCTAGTTGTGGCTGACGAACTTCTCTTGGATTAGTAGTCCATTCCAGTTGATGGGATTCTTTGAGAGACGTTGCTGTGCTCCCATTGGTTTAAGTTGCCCTGTAAAGCAATCAATGTTTTCCCAACCCATGAGTTATTCTTGCGGCTGGTGAACTTGGTTAATTGTCAAGTTTGACCTTCGTTTTGGAGTTTGTCTTCCTTATTGGAAAATTTTGATCCATTTATTTCGCTTGATGATTTGGATAATGAAAGTTTCCTTCTGCAAGTCCTTTAATGCGTGGAAGCTTTGACTCAATGTATCTCTCTTAGGTATTTTGAGTGTTGAAGATTGATGGTTCTCTTTTATGAAAGAAGATGTTAAACCCTTTAGCGATGTTTTGTCTTGGTTAAGTGAGAGGTTATAATCAAAGCAATTAATGGATATGATATGGATCATCAGGTTAGGACTGCAGTGTGTGCATGATCGATCTTAACTAAGGTCCTTGAAAGGAAAGTTGATAAATTTGAAATTGACTTGTAGTAGTTCTCGACGAGCCGTGATTAAGAGTATGGTTATACCTAATTGTAATCAATAGAGTTAGTAAGAGGTGTGGAACATTGATGAATTGAGTTGATCATTAGTAGTGATACATTTGGTAAATTGGATTAACAGGTCTCAATGGATTAACCGTTTGGGATGGTTAGGTTCAAAAGGAGTTAGATTATTGTCTTAGTGGATATTAATCTTGGAGTAACCTTTGGTGGATACTTAGTGATTATATGTAATTGCTAGGTGCAATTATTGTCTATTAAAGTTTGGTGTCGAGCATCACTAAGAGATAAGCTGATGGGATTTAATGGATGAACAATGTTTACATGATGGTAGAAGTATCGAATAATAGTTTGTCTTTGATGAAAGGGTTTTGGAATAACCTTTTAAATTGTGTAGTAGTTTCCCTCTAAAATAAAGTGGTTGTTGTAGTGAGAGTGAAAGAATTTGGTATACACTCAATTGAGGATGAGGTAACAAAGGGGTATGTAACATTTTGGTGAGCCTTTGGGGGCTTTATAAAGGAAGAGTTGACGATAGCGAATCTTGTTAAGAGTAGCTTATTCTTGATGTTAGCAAGATTGTCTACAAGGGATTCTGACTCGTTGTAGTGGTGATGATTCTTCTAGAGGGAAAGGAAGTTAATTGCCTTGCGTAATATCAGTTAAAGGAAATATTTGGAGTTTGCATTCGTGGTCTTTTGGGAGGGAGTTCATGATTTACGTAGTAGATGGAATTAATTGAGAAATGTGACGTATGGGAAGGTTCCGTTTGGTACCTAAGTGATTAATGTTATTTGGTTTTATAAGCATTTCTTGTTTGGATTGGCAAGTAATGTTGTAATCAAAGAAAATTGCTTTCTTTGTTAACGGAAGATGTGTACTATGAGCATTTGAGGTTGGAGTTAAGAATTGTAATCTGCAACTTTTCTGTGGTTACAGCTTAAGAGTTTCTTGAGTTTCAATAGTAATGTTTTATCTTGATTTATAGAGGTTTGATATTCCTTCTTGTGGGACATGTGCCCTCAACTGTGGACTCATATTTTGCTTTCCGAGATCATTGCTATTTGACTGTTCTTCTTGGTCTCGTGCTCACTCCGAGGAGCAACGTTTTCTTGTGCGTTGGAACCTGTTTTTGGTTTGTTTCTTCCTTTTGAGAAAGGAATTAACCAACTTATGTTGCCAAGTCTTCTAAAGTGTAATATAGTGACTGGTTGTTGGTGGACAAGTATTTGGTAGTGGTGAGATTTTGGGAACCAACCTATTTGAAGTCTGAGAAAGGCAGTGAATTGGTTTTGACCTATAACACCTGGAGGGAGTTCTATTTAAAAGGAATGTTTGTCGATGAAATAAAATTGATTAGAGTTACAACTAGTAGAACCTATGGCGAATTATGATCCAATAACCTTTGCCCATGTTAGGATTATCGAAAGTATGGACTCTTGATAAATGTATTAGAGTATCGCAATTGGATACTTAGTAATATTGTGTAGAAGAGTTATGATGGTGAAGTTTAATTAGAGTAGCGGTGTGGAGAAACCTAAGCGTTGTGCTAATTAATGGGATAGCAGGAATTGTTGAGATATCGTCAAGTATGATTCGGCCTCAGTGAGTAACCCTATGGGGGTTAGATTATCTCTAAGGATAGTTTGGTCAAGAATTTATTTATTTATTGATGTTAGTGATTGAGTATGTTTGAATCTTGGTCAACCAGTTAGAGTATTGCGAATGGGTAAACTGTGGTTATGTATCTGAATTGGATTGGTGTGGATTAGAGGAGATCTAATTTTGGTGAAATAAATCGCCTTGGGCGGTTACTTGATTAGTGAGGAATGTTGATAATAATAATTGAGGTTATTATTGAGCTGTGTGAAATTTTAGTAAAGGAATATGAGGTTTTCCTATCAATTATACCAGAAGTTCATTGTAGGAGTCTTGGTGGTTGAATTTGGGCATTGCATTTTTATGCTATGACTTTGGTTGCCCATGATTATGCGTAGAAGTAGTAGAATAAAAGCGAATTTTGAATAATGTGTTGATCTTTGATAGTATACTTTGGGTAAAGTAAATGAGAATGTGTGCTGAGAATTTGAAGTAGACTATCTTTAACAGAATGAGATGATGTGGTTGTGGGTGAAAAATCTCTATTGAGGTGATGGAAACCATTTGTCAAAATAATTCCTTTAGTATAGGAGTGTACTAAAGAATCATTTTGTGGATTAGTAGAGTCCCTCTAAATAAGTGTGGATGTTCTTTCGGTTTGAGGATCGTTTTGGGGTTGTCGGTTAAAAGAAAGGAGTTAGTGTGATGATTTGGAAACCCATGATTTGGGAAAGGTTTATTTCTTAAAAGAATATCTAAAAAAAATATTTTCTCGAGTAGAGAAGTGCTCTATTGGATCTTGTTTGAGTTGGGTTTTATGACGGAGAACATGTGCAATTTGAGTTGACTCTATGTTAGCAAGGTGGTTCTTTCTGGTTCAGAAAAATAAATGAAGTGTTTGATTTGAGCATTCTAGTGATTTCTTTTTGGCTTATGTGGAGTTTATTTGCAAACTGCCTAGTTGGAATGTGAAAAGGTTTTCATCAGGAATCTACGATTTTGGATTTGAGTGTTTTGGAGGAAAGTTGGAATTGCATTGTGAATCCTTTGTTTCAGTTGAATCTGATTATTAAAGTTTGATTAAAATAAGTCATATTACGCGTCCCTGCTTAATGGAGGTTCTCCTTGTTATGATGAAGAGATCGACTGAGAGATGGAACAAGAGTTCCATATGTTTTTGTGCAAGTTCTGTGGCTTGGTCCCAAAAAGAATGATAGCCAAAAGTATATTTTGTTTGTTCTGGAAGTTGCGAGGATTTTGGAAGATAGCAATTCGCTAGAACCGTCTCGAGTCCTCGAGCGAGGTATAGAACGTTTTGTATGACCCAGTGTTGAGAGAATGCTTGAGGTATTTGTAGTGTGAGGTTTCACAAGAGCCGTTGACCAGCGTGTAATACCGCATCTTCAAGTCCTGTCCGTTGAGTGGTTCTGGTTAGGTCGATACGAATGATGAGGTGTAATTCATCAGTTGCATCAAGGTGCGGTGGTCCCATAAGTCCGAGAGGAAAACGACTTAGGAATTGTACTCTCGCATGTACGAGCAATATCCGGAATTGTTCACAGCAGGTGTGTGGTATTGTTGGTAAATCCTAGTTGTAATTGTTCCTTGGCGTAGAGCGTGAGTAGAATTCGGGTCGAATTCGTTTAAGGGGTAGAATGTAATACCCCAAGTTTAATTAAGTAAGAAGAAAAGAATTAGGGAGGAGAATCAATTAGAAAAGTGATTTAACAGAAGATTCAGGGGGATTCTTGTGTAATTTAGAAAACCTGGTGTGGGCCAAAAGCCCACAACACCTTGGCCCATTAGGGCAACCATCCACGTGGAGGGGGAGGCCATGCTACTGTAGCATGCACTGTAGCGCCGCCACTGTAGCAGCCCCTCCCCTCCCCATTGCGCCACCCACTCCCCCCTTGGTGCTCCCTGCTGCCGGCCTTGGTGTTCCCCGCTGTCGGCCATTGGAGGAAGGAGGAAGGCGAGGGAAGGAGATCAACATCGTGGGGCAAGATCTTCAACTTTCTGCGATTCTACAAGGGTAATGTCGCGTGTTGTTCGCTGGTTAATGTGTAGTAGATGCATTTGATGTCGTTTGATAGATTGAATTGCGTCGGTTTAATAGATCGTGTTCTGTCCAGTAGTTTGGACAACGGTTTTAATATCTGTTGATGCAGAATCTAGGGATCCAACCTCTTAGAAATAGTTGGGCTATGTTTTTAGCTTTCCGTGGCCGCCAAGAACGCCCAAATCCGATTAACGGTTAGAAAGTTATGAATTGTTTAGTGCCGCTGTCCTGTTAATCTGTCAATATCCTGACAGTCTGTAGAAATCTGAGTTAATCTATTCGTTAAATATGAAATCAGAGGATCTCGTTATAATGAAAAAGATGGGCAATTTCCTCACCTTTCCATAAAGCTAAAGAACGTAAGAATTGGACTTTCCTAGCAAAAGTTGTGATAATTTTAGTGTACTGTCTAGAGAACCCGATGTGATAATTGATGTTCTATAGATTGGCTTGGTAGGTGCAGTAGATGGTAGAATCAGAAGGGCTCCCCAACTAAGTTTATTTAGGTAATTTAGTTATATTTCCAGAAAGTATTAGAACATCTTATTTGGACTCCTGAGAAGAAAGTTATGTATTTTAGAAGTTGACTGTCCGCAGTGAACACCAAGTGATCGGTAGAAATTGGAAGATTTGAAACGCTTGGGAGTTTATCGAGTTCAATTGTGTTCTTATTTATGCTTTTGGTCCAGTATGTTTGACTTAGTTTGGGTTATCATTATGTTCAAGTGGGAGCGTGATCCCAGGGGCAGCGCCCTCTTCACGTCCACCGTTCTCTCACGGTTAAGGCAAGTATAATGATGGTTATAATATATATTGTTGAATGGCAATGTTTGATATACGTTATGAGAAATTGTGTGTTCATGAGTTGTGATGATGGCATAGTTGGTATTGTTCATTATTGCTAGAGATATGAGCTATGTGTTAAATTTGGATGTTTGCTAGTTGCGAAGACTATGTTTATGAGCTTTGTAGTATGAATAGGATATTCATATGCAATGTTGTTGTGGATGCATGTTTGTTAATTTGAGAAATTTATACATATGCATCATGTTGGCTTATTGAAGACTTGGTCATGTGATGACCAAGCAACTCTTGAGGTCCCCGTCATGTTGATGACGGGCTAAAGGTCCCCATGCATGAAAAGCATGGGCTTTGGTCCCCATACTTACAGAGTATGGGCAATGGTCCCTGTGCTAGATGGCACAGGCATGGGTGTGCATCGACGGATGCACACTTTGCATTACCGGTAAAATGCAAAAGGGAAAGAGAAGGAAGATGATCATTTTTGAGCATATTGCATAGCATGTGTGTGTAAGGTGATTGATATGTGGATTTGAGAAGTTTAATTGTTGATTTACATGCTTGTACGTTGTTGATGCCATTTATTATATTTGCTGAGTCTTGGACTCACCTCTTGTTGTTTGTTGTGTTTTAGGTACTTTTACGAGATCGGTATGCATGGGGGAAAGGGAGAATTAGACTTCTTGCACATCCACACGAACCACCCACCATAGAATGAAAGGAAAACCAACTAAGGGATGAATGAACTGTTTGGAGTACTCATATTAATTATTGCTTGATTGGATTAGTCTGTAATAAATAGACGTTGGATGCTCGTGATCTATTTCTTAAATGCTTAGTTACTATGGATGATATAGTAACGAATAGTCAGTTTTGATTATATCTTGATCAAATGGCAATTTTGGGTTATCTTTATATCCTTTAACTATCTGTTGGAACCTCCGGTATAGATAACTATACAAAGGAGGTTCTACCGAAATTTTGTAAGATGTTTTAGTTTAATTTTGTTTAGTTTATTTAATGTAGTAGCATTCCAGACCTTTGTTTGGCTGGGGTGTTACATTAGGTCCGTGGTAGTTGAAATATTAAATTGACACACTGTACACACTAAGATGGGAATGGATCAAGCATTGCATTTACGTTTTCGTTATGTCACTTTGAGCATTGCTGCTTTGAATTGGTTATGAAGGCTTATGATATGCCTATATGATTATTATGGTAATGATAGTAGATGACGAGAGGTTCAGTTCGTGGTTGTAGCCCTGGGTTGCCAGGTTGCACCACCGTTCGGGGCATGAGTTTCTTTGGAAGAATTATTGTCTTCTTTGAGTTTGGAATTGTTATTCCTGTTCAGAGGCTGTAACACTCTAGCTATGCGAAAGCCAAAATGTTACCTAAAATACTAACATACAACAACAATACGGAATAATTTCAACCATCTTTCAAATAATAACATGAATAAATCAATATCTAGTCATAAATCAATTATGAATGATAAGAATTGAATCCCCAAGATTCAAGTTGAGCCAACAAATCAATCCCAATCATCCAATCATAGTGAATCAATTATGATAACTCTATCAAGGGTCCATACGAGGCTCATTAAGCCATTACTATTTCAACCATATCATGAAGCATGATAATATCAATCATCAACATCTATTTAAACCGTCACCCAAACATTCATTCATGAATGATATGAAACTAATATTCAACACTAGCACAATCTATAATTACTCAACAGACGTGGAATTTTTCTTGGTACTTTTGAGTATATCCTCCAACAATTGAATCTAAATCAATTCATGAAGCCATCTCCTTATCAACTAATCAAAAGCATTCCAACATGACTATGCTCAGGTGCTAAGGCGGTGAGTGAGCAAGTGTGCGTGAGTGGCAGAGGCGACCATGACACGCGTTCTTCGAATAATGATCAAATAGCTACATCTAAAGCATCGATAATCAACAATTCTAAATGGATTTGGATTGGAGGAATTCCAAATCAATCTTTAAAGGAAGGGATCCCGCCTAGGGTTTTGTGATTCGTGAATATTGGAGGTGGCTTTCCTTCCAAGATCCGTGATTCCTTGTGGATCATCTCACCAATTCGTGGCATCCTCAATTGCTCACGGTTTGGTGTTGTTCTTCGGGTTTGATTTTGTTTCTCTCTTCGGATTGATTCAACATCAACCAAGTATTACTTGCTTTGGAGATATACTTGTTCTCCCTTTTTGCTGAACCAACGAGGAAAGCTAGGGTTTTGCTCCAATCAAGATTGCAATACAAGTACCGTGAAAGATTGGGCCACATTACGCATCAACTACACGTTGATCCGTATCATGATAACTCTATCAAGGGTCCATACGAGGCTCATTAAGCCATTACTATTTCAACCATATCATGAAGCATGATAATATCAATCATCAACATCTATTTAAACCGTCACCCAAACATTCATTCATGAATGATATGAAACTAATATTCAACACTAGCACAATCTATAATTACTCAACAGAAGTATATCCTCCAACAATTGAATCTAAATCAATTCATGAAGCCATCTCCTTATCAACTAATCAAAAGCATTCCAACATGACTATGCTCAAGCAGTCAATGATCAAATAGCTACATCTAAAGCATCGATAATCAACAATTCAACGGGGATGATAGAATAATCAAATCAAACCTTCTAATCCATCGAAAAGAACTAAATGAACTTAAACAACGAGGAATTAAAGACATAACTGGATCGTCCTTGATCACAATCAAAACATCCACCACTAAGGATGGTCACAAAACAGAAACTAAAGCGGTTATCAAGAGTATGAATTGTGGATAATTGGACTAGATTATTTATTGTGTTTTGTGTTTATGTGTCGTGCACCATGTCTATCCCTTCCCATGCATGTCGCCGCCTCGAGAGGTACCTAGCAAGCACAAACACAGCAAGTGTGACTGCACGACTCAGCAAAGTGCAATAGCAAATCAAACATAGCATCAACAGTAGTCAAAGGGAATAAAGAATCCCATCACGAATAACAACATTATATACCACAAACCCATCTCTTATGATAGCATCAGAAGCAGTCAAATGGAACAAACAAATCTATCATGAACAACAACGTCAGATGCTAAACAAACAAATCCATATCTTATGCAGATATGTGATGACATGTCATGAATGCACATTCTTCACGTCTTAGTAATTATCGATAATGCCGAGTAGTGTATCCGTCGATACATACTCTAGGCCAGTGCCCTCTAGGCACAGGGATCCAAAGCCCACACTCCAAGTCATGTAGCTTTCTCACCGACCTCACCGGATTAGTTACATGACTTTCCACGAGTGTGGGGACCAGGCCCGTCTAAGGCATGACGGGGATCCAAAACATGCTCAAGGCATGTGCCCTCAAGGCATAGGGATCCAATGCCATGATGTAGAATGTAAAGCATGATATCAACTCATCATAAAAGTAATGCTCATCAACATTATCAAACTTAAAGCTTCATCCTTAAACCATGGCATTTAGGCTCATCAACATTACCATGCAGTAAGCATCATCAATAATGAAATATAACCACTCAATAATACTATTTTCACTTGCCTCAACCGTGAGACAGAAAACAAAAAGGCGGAACGCTCTAGCACCGGAGTTCACCACCACCTAGTAATCAAGAATGATAATAAGCATCAAACAACAAGCTTAACAAGATAGTACTCTCAGCGCTCTACAATTTTATCCCATAACCCAAGTTTAAACAGTCGACCTACTCGAGCTAGACAACGTGCTAAACAGAAATCTATTCGGGACAACAGTGAAGAAACAATCATAATTTTTTATGGGATTAACCAAAACCCGAGTTTCTTGTCGTTCTGGAAAGCTAAGAACGTAAGCTACAAAATTCTAGTTGGTGCAATACTAAGATTTTCGCCTTTAACAAAAAGTGGCACACGGGTCAAATTTACTGTCGGAACCCGACGAACAAACTGGACAGTCAAATTGAAACTTGCATATGTTTTGTTCTACAGATCCAAAAAAAGTGTTATTTACCAATCTGGAAAGCTAAGATAAACTGATACAATATTTATTTTGGTGGACAGCCCTGAATCGGCCCTTCACAGGTTGAAATCTAACAGTTAATATTTCTGCTACATTTTGACAGAATCCTAGACAGCAGCAATGAAAAAGACCATAACTTTTAAACTGTAAATCGAAATTTAGAGATCTTTGAACCTAGGGAAAGCTAAGAACTAAACCCACCTAACTCTAGAAGGTGAGATCCTCTGATTCGAAATCTAATCATCAGAAACCAGTCGCACAAGAACTGGACAGAAACGGCTCATAGCACAGTAGGACCTCGATCTACAAATCAATGCCAAATATGAATCTAAAGAACTCAAAAATAGTGAGGGATTCACTCATTACCCTTGAAGACCTCCAGCAACCTAACAAAACCTGTAGGGACCTTCTTCCCCTCCTTTCTCCCCTCTTCTCCCTTCTCTTTTCCCTCTACATGAGGCCGGCCAGCAGCAGGAAACTCCAAGGGGGTAGCAATGGAGGGGCTTACCTTGAGGGAGGAAGATGGAGGCTCCAATGGGAGAGAGAGAGTAGGAGGGGTTGCGCCCAGGGTGAGGAGAGCAAGGAGGATTTTGGCCAGGGAGAGTGAATGGCGGCTATTCAAAGGGGTGGAGGAGAAGTGGCTGTTGAAAGGGGAGAGGAATGGGATTAGGGGGCAGCTAGGGTTAGGGTTTGAGGGGAGGAGGTGAGGTGGCACTAGGGCTGCTGCCCAAGAGCCCAAAGCCCCAAGGTCCAAACGCGCGAAGAAAACAGAATTTGAACCAAATTCCATCTCTAATCTTTGATGCAATCGAAATTGAATAAGTTTCCCTCACCCGAATATTATTCTCTTCAATTGAAATTTGGGATATTACATTCTACCCCCCTTAACAGAATTCAACCCCGAATTCTCACCGTCGTAAAGAACACCAGAATAAATCGCCACTGACTTGGAAACAACGAATCAACACATACCCAGAGCAAACAGGTCTGGATAATGCTCGCGCATGCGAGACTCTAGCTCCCAAGTTGCTTCTCGCTCCCATGGATGTGCCCAATGCACCTCAACGGATGCCAACGTCTTATGCCTCAAAGCTCATCTTGACCTCTCCAGTATACGTACCGGACGAGACTCGGACGTGAGATCACACTCACTGGTCAACGGCTCTAACAAAAACCTCAACCCTGATTTCTCTGGGTACTTACTCAGCACCAGAACATACCGGAGGTTGCGTACCTCGCGTATGGACTTGAGACGGTCATAGCGATACGCCCACTTACTAACCCCCACAACTGACGAAACGAACTAATGTACCTCGGCCTACCTTCCCTTTCGTACTAAATCACAAACATGCACAACACACATGGAACTCTTGTCCCACTTCTCAATCAGTTTTCTTCATCTCAACAAGGAGCACCTCCTTTAACCAGGAACACACAATAGAACTCGCTTTAAACAACTCTTTGGTAACCCAAACCCAAATGAAAATAATAGATTCTCATCGCAACCATGAAACGACAACTTTGCACCAAAAGGGGTCAAACTCAAAAGCGAAGATTCATCATGAAATCTCTTTCGCTTTTTAAGTAGGCAGTTTACAAATAAACACCGCATAAGCCGAAAGAGCAACTACTCAAACACCAAATCAAATACTTCCTTTCCTCTTTCTGAACTGATAAGGATCACACATGCCATCAAAAAGTCAAGCTCAAATTGCGAAAGACATCCGTCAACAACAAAAAGCTCAAACGAGAATAAAGAAAACTCTTTGCTACCCAAGGAAAACACTCTTTTTCTCAGTTTCTCTTTTAGGAACAAAATTCCACTCAAACCTTGGAATTCAAATTTATCACATACTACACGAGTTCCAATCTCTTAAATTAGCATCCTCGAAGATATGCTCATCCAAAATACATCATCCACACCTTTGTCGAAAGGCTCTATTGATCCCACCAAAATACTCTAGACAACTCCTTCTACTAACGAAATTAACTTGATAGATGGTACCCAAAGCACCACGAAATAGGTTTCATGCAACCACATCGCCCCAAACTTTTAAGAATAGACAATTCAGAATCCTCAATACACACACTCATGTACTTCACTAGAATGGGTCTATCAATGATCATTCCACTACTCAGAATACGCTATTATTCTATTTTCTCTACACACAATCATTTGGTCGATTAAAGTTGTATCATAAAAATGCAAAGCCCAAATTTAACCTCCAAGACCTCTACAGCGAACTTCCCCTATAATAGATAGGAAAATCATCAGATTAAATCTCTAATTATTCCCACAATTCCAACATACTTGCTCAACAACCTCATCATGGAAAACACTTTCTTGACCGAATTACTTCTACAAAGATTATTACTTTCAGAGGGTTACTCAATAAGACCGAGTCATTCTTGACATTAACTCAACCTTTCCTACTATCCCATTAATTGCCACAATGATTAAATTACTTCATAATTCAAATCCCATTAAATCTCATCATCATGAATCACGTACACAACCTCGCAATAACAACCCTATCGCGACCCTCTAAAACTTTATCAAGGTTTCCATACTTTCAATGATCCCAACATTTCAACATCGAAGGTTCTGAGACTACACTTTACGATGGGTTCTACTTGGTTGCAACACCAATCATTTGCACTTCAGCGACAATCATACCATTTGAATCAGGTTTTCTTCAAGAGATATAGATCAAGACCAATTCATCTTCTACTACTCCCTAAATAATTTGGTAGCAAAATCTCACCACTACAAATACTTGACCGCTGCCAAGCAGTTCCCAAAATACGCTTTGTAAAACTTTGCACACAAATATGTTAATCCTTTCTCAAAAGGAAGAGGCGAACAAGGACAAATTTTATCACACAGGAAAATGTTGCTCCTCACAGCGAGCACGAAACCAAAAGAAATAATCTGATAACGATGATCTTGGAAAACAAAAGTTGAGTCCATAGGTGAGGGCACACACCCCTCAAAAGAGAATAGCAAATATCAACCAATAAGAATAAGACAAATTTAGGCGCATTTCAATTAAACCGCAAGTTACAAAACTTGACTCTCATCGACAAATACTACTACCACAATCTTTCCCTTAACACTGAAGATAGTCCTTTGACTACATCAATTCTTTGCCATCTTGCACAAGATAAGTTTTTTGTGTCCAAACCACAAGAACTAATTAAGAACCAATAAAATTCTTCAACACGTCATATTTGCTCGGAACAGTTCAACTACTCATGAAACATGAGATCCAAATGTTCTCAGCCACAAAACTCGAAACATTTTCATTTACGGAATTCCATGAAAAGCAAACAGATTAATTTACTCTTAAAGGAATCAGCACAATTTTTTTTTCTTTGATTGCAACCTCACGTTGCCAACTCAGACAAAAGAGCCGTTAAGATTAAATCACACCAATCTCTTAAGAACCAATAGAACATTCAAATACACCACTTTGTTTAAAATAATTTCAGATACCATATAATTCATGAGCTCCTAAAAGATCACGAAAGCAAAACTTGAAATATTCTCATTTAAGCAATATCACCATAGGTGATCAAATTACTACGAGAATTACATCAATCTTACATTCTGGCAATCTTAATAGCATCGATATCATACATTAGTGCTAAGAATCATCAAACTCTAATACCCCATTCTAAAGCTTTTCAAAAGAAACACGAGCCACAAGGTTGAAACAAATTTATCTTAACAAGATCATACTATGCAATAGCAACTTTCACAAGGCACGCTATCAAGAACCACTTACGAATTTCATCTACTCAACGGTTGGTGTGCTCAACACCAACTTCAGCTCTCATAAACAATTGACCATTGTATTATTCATGTGTGTAAATATAATGCTAATTCTATTTGCAATCGCATAACCATTTATAAAAATAGATTCAACATTTCACCTTATGTTTAGAAACCAGTTCAAAACATGATTAAAGATTTACTAACATAATTTCTATAAAACAAGGTTTCACAAAGTGATACACCGACAACCATCTAGTCCTTTATATAGGTTTCGACAATTTTGGCATGTCAGGAATTAGGTAAATCAAGCATCCATGTAAGTTCATCAAGTAGATGTTTGCAAGATAGTTTCATAACAATATTCACTCTTCTTAGTATCCCTATTGATTCTAATTGGGGACGATTATATTCTAAATCACATCTCGTCATGCAATCATTACGAGGCAGCAATAAATTAACCGGCTATGCTACCGAGGACATCAGTTAAGGTTAATTATGCATCATGCCAAAGACCCAACATGATGTCATAAACATTATCAATTTTCTTCTTTACTCACAACTTCTCACTTAGCACCACAAAACTTTGCAAAGGGGTTTTTGACACCTTTTTGTTTCAAAGAAAATGTTCTAAACTCCAACACTCCAACTACTCCAAAAGAAATGAGTAGAGTTAAAACTTTCTTCAATAAAGTTTGTAAAAGATAATTTCCATTATCCAAAATACTAAATGAATCACCGGATCACATTTTTCAACAAAAAAATGTAGAACTTCCAACTAAAGATCAATCTTGTAAATCAACTACGTTTATAAGAAAGAAAACAACGTGTCAATCGGGAGAACAAATGTTTGCTTTAAGAAAACCAATAAAGACCGATGAACACCTCACAACCGCAATGAATCACTGATCCAAGAAAACTCATCAACCGCATCTGAACAAGAATAACCATTCCAAACTCAAAGATGACAATAATTCTCCGAAAGAAACTCATACTCAACACCTGGAACTAGTCGATTCGAGGTAGTCACTAAATTAACCTCATGCCCCAAATGGTGGTGCAACCTGGCAACCCAAGGCTACAACCACGACCTAAATCTCTCGTCATCTACTATTATAACATATAATAACCTTATAGGCATATCATAAGTATTCATAGTCATTTCATAACAACAATGCTCAAAGCGACATAACGGAAACGTAAATGCAATGCTGGACCTATCCCCATCTTACTGTGCACAGTGTGTCAATTTAATATTTCAACTACCACGGACCTAAAGACCGCTCTGATACCAATTGTAACACCCTGACTATGCGAAAGCCAAAATGTTACCTAAAAGACTAACATACAACAACAATACGGAATAATTTCAACCATCTTTCAAATAATAACATGAATAGATCAATATCTAGTAAAACGAATATAAGAATTGAACCAGAATTTATCAACAAATCAATCCCAATCATCCAATCATAGTGAATCAATTATGATAACTCTATCAAGGATCCATACGAGGATCATTAAGCCATTACTATTTCAACCATATCATGAAGAATGATAATATCAACCATCAACATCTATTTAAACCGTCACCCAAACATTCATGAATGAATGATATGAAACTAATATTCAACACTAGCACAATCTATAATTACTCAACAGAAGTATATCCTCTAACAATTGAATCTAAATCAATTCATGAAGCCTTCTCCTTATCAACTAATCAAAAGCATTCCAACATGACTGTGCTCAAGTAGTTAATGATCAAATAGCTACATCTAGAGCATCAATAATCAACAATTCAACGGGGATGATAGAATAATCAAATAAAACCTTGTGGATGTCATGGGGATATGCTCATGATTTTAGGATGATGTTACAATTGGCAATGTCGTTAACGGTTTGTTGAAACACGTGTTTTCATCAAAGTTTGGAATGCTATCAAACCGACCAACGGTTAGACCGGCTTGTAAATGGCGGTTAGACCGATTTCTTGCTGATCATCGGCCAATCGGTGGCGACGAGTGTTGGGTTAGGTAAAGTTCATGGGTTTCATGGCATATGTGTTGCATGATGCATGTTTTGACTAACGTGGGTCAAGTTGTGAAGAACTTGTTCCCGGATTCGATTTCTTTGTCTATTGTTGTGTAGGTTGCTTGGAGGTCAATGACGGTCAACGGCGAGGATGATCGAGACTAAGCTTGAAGAGCTGAGGTCCAGAATGATCGGGGATGCCAGGTGAGGTCAATGGAGTCAAGCATGGCGCAAGAGGGACAAAGGTGACCGAACGGGCAGTTCGGTGCGACGGGTTGGATCAAACGGCGTGGGGTCAGTGAGCTGGATGTGAGAGACTTGCCGACATGATGAGAGCCGTTGGATCAACCTACACGTGGCGAAGCATGGAAGTGCTTCACGAAGATGGGACTCGGTCTTTGCAAAAAGATCGAGAAGGGGTATTTTGGTAATTTTACCAAATACCGCCTTGGTGACCTTTTGCCAACCCGCGGCGCAAAACGGCGCATGATGAAGCGGATTAGGTCAAGAGGAGATGAAGACAGCGCTTTAACGTGTGTGACCCATTTGTGTGTGGGCCTTAACGGGAGCCCATTAGGGTTAATGCTTTGTAATACCTCAAATCACAACTAGAAAGATTAATGTTTGGGAGAATGAAATTTATTCAATTTCGATTGCACTTTGCTGAGTCGTGGACTCATACCTGTTGTGTTGTGCTTGCTAGGTACCTCTGGAGGCAGCGACATGCATGGGAAGGGGTAGACATGGTGCACGTCACATAAACACAAACCGCAATGAATAGACTAGTCCAATTATCCACGTTTCATTTTTTTTTTGATAATTGCTTTGGTTTCCGTTTTGTGACCATCCTTCGTGGTGGATATTTATTTGTGTTCATGGGTAATTTAGTTGTGTTCTTAATTCCTCGTTATTTTGAGGACCTTTGATGCTTGAGTTGTATCTATTTGCTAATGGATGCCCCTGATTAATGCTTTAGTAGTTGAGCCCACCTGGGATGATCCGTGTTGATTAGTCTAAATTGGATGACTGAAAATATTGATTAATGCTATATTAGAATGTTAGAACCTCTGGTATAGTCACCTATACAAATGAGGTTCTGCCGAATTTTAGAGAGATTGGTCAGTGATGATTTAGATGTTGCTTGTTGATCATTATCTGCCTGAGCTTAGTAATGTTGGACTATTTTAACTTAGTTGTTAGCGAGAAGACTTCTTAAGTTGATTTGTGCTCAATTGATAAATCATATACTTTTGTTGAGAAATGATAAACTGTGATAGTGTCGATTATTCGCATTAGGTCACCCATGAATGAATGTTTGGTGGTTGGTTGATATTATCATCTTTCATGATATGGTTGGATTAGTATTGGATTAATGATCTTCGTATAGACCCTTGATAGTATTATCATAATTGGCTCAATTGGGTCGGACGTTTGAGATTGATTGGTTGATGAATTCTGATTCAATTCTTATATCCATTCTACTGGATATTGATCTTTTATGTTATTGTTTACAAGATGGTTGAAATTATTCTGTATTGTTGTTGTATGTTAGTACTTTAGGTAGCACTTGGCTTTCGCGTAGCCAGGGTGTTACATGCTTCTAGAAGGTCTAAGCGTCCACTATAAATAGAGGAGGGAGGTGGCTGCACCCCCTTCAACCCTTTCATTATTGAAAACCCTAGTTTTGCTTTGGTGCTTAGGGAGAAGATAGTTGGAGGTTAGGGCTATAGGGAGTTGGATTTGATTTCGTGCTTATGTATTGAGTCTTTGTCCTCCATTGATGAAGTGGCTATAAACCAATACCATATCAAATCAATTCAAGGAAAGCTTCTCAAAGATGTGTCTCTTTGCTTTCCTTCTCTCTATTTGGTGATTTTGAGTCCTTCTTTGATCAACGAGTTTTTGCTTGGTTTTTTGCCTTGATCTAACTTGCTGTGACATCTGGGAACCCATCTATGGTCATCTTGATCATCAATCACCCATGAGCAAGTCTCTAGATCATATTTCGATTTTGACTCGTTGTAGAGTCACATTCATTCAAACTGAAAAAGATAGGAACTTTAGCATGGATCTGTGCGATCCTTGATTGGAATAGGTTCTTAATATCTTTTAGAAGGTGTGTCTCAAGTTTCATGGAGTTTGGCCGAATAGATCAAAAGTTAGATTGATTTGAGTTTTGGTTTTCGGGCTATTTCCACTGTTCTGCGTCAGGTGCAGTCAGACCGCCCCTTCAACACCGGTCAGACCGCCCGCCGGTCTGACCACGCAATCAACGCCGGTCTGACCGCCCCTCTAGGATTTGAGCTCCGTGCTGGTCTTTTGTTTTGGGGTTTTGGTTTGAATTCAATACAAGTCTTCCGCTGTACTTGTAAATTGATCTTCATAGCTTCCATAGTTACTGAAGTGAAATTGGTGTTGAATCCATTCAAAGTGAAAAAGTGAGCGTGTTTGCAATACCCCAAAAGTATTCGAAAGATTATTCGGGAGAGAATAATTAAATTAGGAGAAGGACTAAATAGAAAATAGTTATTTAAGCAGTTAAATAGGGGGTTTACAGCAAAATTTGGACAACCTGGGCTGGGGCCTCAGGCCCATTGGTATTTGGCCCAAAGATGGGAGGTGGTGACCGGCCATAAGGAGGGGAATTAGCCAAAGTGGCCCATGGCCCATGAGGAAATCAGCCACCAACAAAAGAAGGAGGGGAAACCCTAGTTGCTACAGTAATTCCATGCTACAGTACCACCGCCGTTACTGTAGCACTGTAGGACAGCCTCCCCATTGATGCCGCATCCCCTCCATGCCGTCCTCCTTGCCCAAGCCATGTCGCCCCTTGCTGCCGGCCAAGGAAGAAGGGAAGAGAAAGGAAGAGGAAGGAAGAAGAGAGGGAAAGGGAGGGATCGTGGCCTCGGTACATGATCTTCAGCGGTTCTTCAAGGGTAAGATCCGATGCCCTTTCGATTAGTCGATTTATTGATTATTTAGCAATGTCGGTAATTAGGCCTGTTCAGAATAGTCCATGTTAGATCGATGTTTTGATACATTTTCATGCAGATTCAGTTCTGGACATCTCCTAGAGTAATGTAGAGGACGTCGCCATCTTTCCGTGAAGTGCTAGAACACATTGTTTGGACCTCTGTAGCAGAAGTTATGATTTTATTAGTGGGACCGCAGATTTGTTGGTTTTTCGACGGGTTTTAGTAATCTGGGTTAAGCAATTAGGCAAACAGAGAATTATAGAATCTTAGTATAATGAAAGTTGTATATTATTGTCTCATATTTTCAGAAAGCTCAAGAATGCGAGATTTGGACACTCATACTAGAAGTTATGGTATTTTTAGCGTACTATCCAGAGAACCCGACGTGAAATTGATATTTTATTAACTGGCTTGGTAGGGGTAACAGATTGCCGATTCAGAGAGGCTCACCAACTAGACTTAGTTGGAGAATTTGTTAGCCTTTCCAGGAAGTCCAAGAACACCTCATTTGGACTCTTGTAAAAAAAGATATAGATTTTAGAATATGACTGTCCACAGAGGGGACAGATCGATGTTTAGGAATTGGGGTTGGGATCGAGTTAGACGCTTGTGCAAGTTCATGATTGCTTTTATATAGTTTGTTTGATCCACTACTGTTGTCTTAGCGTGTGTTGTAAATATATTCAGGTGGTGGATTCATCCCGGGGACAGCACCTTCTACACGTTCCTCGTTCTCTCGCGGTTAAGGCAAGTATAATGAGGGATAGAATAGATCCTAATGATTGGCATTGTTTGATAAATACCATGAGTATTTGTGTTATTCATGACTGGTAAGGTGGAATGAATGGTAATGCTCATGTTTTCTAGTGTTAAGAGTTACGTGCTATCCATTGGTGTTTGAAAGTTATGAAGTTTATGATTATGAACATTGGTAAAATGAATAGGTTATTCATATGCAATGTTGTTACAGATGCATGGTTGTGGTAATTTGAGATTTCATACATATGCATTATGAAAGCTTATTGAAGTCTTGGTCATGTGATGACCAAGCAATGATTTGAGGTCCCCGTCATGTATATGACGGGCTTGAGGTCCCCACACTTGTGGAGTGTGGGCTTGTGGTCTCCATTACTTGCGAAGTATTGGGCTCTTGGTCCCTGTGCTTGTGAGCACAGGCATGGGTATACATCGACGGTTGTATACCTTGCATTACCGGTAAAATGCAAAAAGAGTTAAAGAGAAAGGTTGCATTGAGCATTGCATAAGCATATGGCATGATGTATGGTAAAGATGTGAGAATGAATGCTGATGTTTTAATGGTGTTTTATAATGTCACATTATTTGATACTTGCTGAGTCTTTGGGCTCACTCTTGCTTTTGTTGTGCTTTTAGGTACCACATGCAAGAACGGCATGCATGGGAGGGAGTAGGATTGTTATGGATGCACTCACTACCACACACTCTTTTAAAGATGAATATCGTTTAGATCGTACCAGAATAATAAGCAAACTGCTTAAGGATTGATTTTGGCTATGCTACTGCATGGATTATTTGAGTTAATGAGAGTAGTAAATTTTGATTATGTTTGCTTATGCTTTAGCTGAATAGATTATTTGTGAATGCTTGATGATCTTTGGATGTTGAGATAGTGATAATGATATTTGCATCTGTTGAAACCTCCGGTATACTTAGATATACAAAGGAGGTTATGCCGAAATTTAGAACCATGCCTTATGTTTAAATGGTTATCATATTTATTTAGTAGCATTCCAAGCCCTAGTTGGGTTGGGGTGTTACAGTTGGTATCAGAGCGGGCTTTAGGTCCGTGGTGAATAGATTAATTAAAATTTGGTAATGTCTTATCAACTTAAAAAAATTTGACACACTGGTGCACAGTAGGATGGGAATGGGTAAAGCATTGCATTTACGTTTCCGCTATATCGTATGATTGCTGATATGAATTGAGTATGATTGCTCATTAATTGATTATATGATTATTATGTGTGGGGATAACCCATGTTGAGACGTTGAGGTCGTGGTTGTGGCCCTGGGCTTTACCAGGTTACACCACCATTCGCGGTATGGGAATAGGGAAGTGGTTACCACGGATATCTTAGTACAGGTGTTGATAGTGAGTATCTTTAGAAGAGTTGTTCTTTCCCTTGAATTTGAATTTGGTCAACTCTTTTCCAGTTGTGATTGATGGGTTTCTCTTGGGTTATTAGTTCAATGCGGTTGATGGGTTGCTTTGAGAAAGGTTGTTGTGTTTCCATTGGCTGAATTTGTCCCGTAAAGCAATCTTTGTTTCCCCAACCGATGAGTTATTCTTGCGGCTGGTGAACTTAGTTGATTGTCAAGTTTGACCTTTATAATTTAGTTTTGACTTTCTCATTGGAAAACAGGACCCATTTATTCGCTTGATGTATTTGGTTAATGAAAGTTTTGTTTTGCAAGTCCTTTTAGTACGTGGAGGCTTTGACTCAATATATCTCTCTTGGATATTTTGAGTGTTGAAGATTAATGGTTCTCTTTTGTGAAAGAAGATGTTAAACCCTTTAGTAATGTTTTGTCTTGGTTAAGTGAGAGGTTTTAATCAAAGCAATTAATGGATATGATATGGGTTATCATATTAGGTCTGCAGTGTGTGCATGATCAATCTTAACTAAGATCCTCGGAAGGAAAGTTGATTAATTTAAAAGTGGCTTGTAGTAGTTCTTGATGAGCTATGATTAAGAGTGTGGCTATACCTAATTGTAATCAATAGAGTTAATAAGAGGTGTGGAACATTGATGAATTGAGTTGGTGATACATTTGGTAAACTTCTTTGGTAAATTGGATTAACGGGTCTCAATGGATTAACCTAACTGTTTGGGATGGTTAAGTTCAAATGGAGTTAGATTATTGTCTTAGTGGATATTAATCTTGGAGTAACCTTTGTTGGATACTTAGTGATTATATGGAATTGCTAGGTGCAATTATTGTCTATTAAAGTTTGGTGTTGAGCATCACTAAGAGATAAACTGATGGAATTTAATGGATGAAGAATGTTTACATGATGGAAGAACTATCGGATAATAGTATGTCTTTGATGAAAGGGTTTCGAAATAACCTTTTAAATAGTGTAGTCGGTTCCCTCTAAAATAAAGTGGTTGTTGTAGTGAGGTTGTAAGAATTTGGTATACCCTCAGTTGAGGATGAGATGATAAAGTAGTATGTAACAGTTTGGTAAGCTTTTGGGAATTTTATAAAGGGAGGGTTGACGATAATGAACCTTGTTAAAAGTGAATTATTCTTGATGTTAGTAATATGGTCTACAAAAGATTGTGACGCGTTGGAGTGGTGATTATTCTTCTAGAGAGAAAGTAAGTTGATTGCTTTTCATAATATGGATTAAATGAAATGTTTGGAGTTTTGCGTTTGTGATCTCTTGGAGTTCATGAATTATGTAGTAGATGAAACCAGTTGGAGCAGTGTGACGTATTGGAAGGTTCAATTTGGTTCTTAAGTGATTAATGTGATTTGGTTTAAAGGCATTTCTTGTTTGGGTTGGCAAGTAATGTTGAAAACAAAGAAAATTGCTTTCTTTATTAACGGAAAATGTGTACCATAAGTATTTGAGGTTGGAGTCAAGAATTGTAATCTGTAATTTTTTTTTTGTCGCTACAACTTAAGAGTTTCTTGAGTTTTAATAGCAATGTTTTATCCTGATTTTTGGAGGTTGAAATTTCCTTCTTGTAGGACATGTTCCCTCAACTGTGATTTCGAATTTTGTTTTTAGAGATCATTTCCATTTGACTATTTCTCTTGCTCTCATGCTCACTCCGAGGAGCAATGTTTTCTTGTGTGTTGAAATTGGTATTAGTTTGTCTTTTCCTTTTTGAGAAAGGAATTAACCAACTTATGTTGTTGAGTCTTAAAGTGTAATATGGCGACTGGTTGGTGGTGGACAAGTATATGATAGTGGTGAGATATTGAGAACCAAGCTATTTGAAGAGCAGTAGAAAGTGAGTTGGTTTTGACCTATAACACCTGGAGAGAATTCTATTTAAATGGAATGTTTGTCGATGAAATAAAGCCGATTAGTGTTACCACCAGTGGAGCCTATGACGAGTTATGATCCAATAACCTTTGCCCATGTTGAGATGTTGGGATTATCGAAAGTATGGACTCTTGATAAATTTATTAGAGTATCGCAATTGGATACTTAGTAAAATTGTGTAGAAAAGTTATGATGGTGAATTTAAATGAGAGTAGCGGTGTGGAGAAACCTAAGCATCGTGCTAATTAATGGGATAGCAGGAATTGTTGAGTTATTGTCAAGTGTGACTCGTCCTCAGTGAGTAACCCTATGGGAGTTAGATTATCTCTAAGGATAACTTGGTCAAGAATATATTTATTTATTGACGTTAGTGATTGAGTATGTTTGAATCTTGGTTAATTAATTAGGGTATTGCGAATGGGTATATTGTGGTTGTGTAACTGGATTGGATTGGTGTGGATTAGAGAAGGTCTAAGATTGGTGAAATAAATCGTCTTGGGGCGGTTACTTGATTTGTGAGAAATGTTGATATTAACGACTGAGGTTATTGTTGAGCTGTGTGAAATTTTAGTAAGCGAATTTGAGGATTTCCTATCAATTATACCAGAAATTAATGGTAGGAGACTTGGAAGTTGAATTTGGGCTTTGCATTTTTATGCTAGGACCTTGGAGACCCAATATTATGTGTAGAGGTAGATGAACAGAAGCGAATTTTGAATAGTGTGTTGATCTTTGATAGAATATTTGGGGTAAAGTAAATGAGTATGTGTGCTGAGAATTTGAAGTAGATTATCTTTAACAGAATGAGATGATGTGATTGTGGGTGAAAAATCTCTATTGAGATGTTGAAAACCATTTGTCAAAATAATTCCTTTGGTATAGGAGTAGACTAGAGAATCCTTTTGTGGATTAGTAGAGTCCCTCTAAATAAGTATGGTTGATCTTTCGGTTTGAGGATCATTTTGGGATCGTCGGTTAAGATGAAGGAGTTAGTGTGATAATTCCGGACACCCATGATTTGGGAAAGGGTTTTTTTTTTTAAAAAAAGAAACATCTGAGAAAAGAATGTTCTCTCGAGTAGAGAAGTGCTCTATTGGTTCTTATTTGAGTTGGATTTTTATGATGGACATCATGTATAATTTGATTTGGGCATTCGAACGAATTCCCTTTTGGCTTATATGGTATTTAGTAGCAAACTGCCTAGTTGGAGTGCGAAAAGGTTTTCATGACGAATCTTTGATTTTGGATTTGAGTGTTTTGGAGAAAAATTGGTATTGCATTGTGAATCCTTTGTTTTGAGCTGAATCTGAATATTAAAGTTTGTTGTGTGTCCCTGCTTAACGAAGACCCTCCTGGTTAGGATGAAGAGATCGACCGAAGATAGAACGAGCATTCCATATGCTTGTGCACAAATTTTGTGGTTTGGTACCAAAGGGAAGGACAGCCCAAGGTACATTGGGTTGTTTCTGGAAGTTGTGGGGATGTTTGAAGTTAGCAATTCGCTAGAACCATCTCGAATCTTGGAGCTGGTTATATAATGTTTTGGATGAACCAGTGTTGAGAGAATGCTTGAGGTATTTGGAGTGTGAGGATTCGTAAGAGCCGTTGACCAGCGAGCATTACCGCATCTTCGAGTCCTGTCCGTTGAGTGGATCTGGTTAGGATGGTACGAGTGACAAGGCGTGGTACATCAGTTGCCTCAAGGTACGATGGTCCCATAAGTCCAAGAGGAGAATGACTTCAGAGTTGGAGTCTTGCTTGCGCGAGCATACTCCAGAGTTGTTTATGTTGAGTACGTGTTCGTTGTTGGATACTTTCCATTGCGGTTGTTCTTCGAGTAGAACGACAAGGAGAATTCGGGGTCGAATTCTATTTAAGAGGGGTAGAATGCAATACCCCAAAAGTATTCGAAAGATTATTCGGGAGAGAATAATTAAATTAGGAGAAGGACTAAATATAAAATAGTTATTTAAGTAGTTAAATAGGGGGTTTACAGCGTGTAGGACCGGAAAGACGACTAGAGGGGGGGTGAATAGACGCTTTCTCTAATTTTCACCTCGATCGGACTCAACACTACTTTCACTCCAATAGCTATAAAAACTATGAAGATCTGTATACAGGCACAGCGGATAATATGTGTTGAATCCGATCAAACCCCAAAGCACAAGACTAAAAACACCTCACAACTGCAAATAAGAAATAAATCTAGGCAGTGCACCAAGATATAGCCGAATCAGGGATAGCAAATAGACAATTCTAACCACATCAACGCATCAGAGTCGAGCCGACAAGCAGTACACAAGAAACTGCTGCCAAGCGGACAAGATCTTCTGATAAACAAAGCCAAAAAGGCTGCAGTCTAAGGCAGTGAACAAATCTAAGATACTATGCGTTGCGGATCCAAAACAACAGCACAGGATTTTCGGTTTTTACGGACGGGGTGCACACCCAGCGCCGCCACTCAGCTCCAGAAATTTCGGGCACTCAGTCGCTGCCCCAATCAAGCAAGTAAACAAATCAACAAGCACTCAGTTTCTGCAGGGACACGACCGGCGATCAAAAAGGCAAAGAACTGAAATCAAAACTACAAGCCGCTGAGCAATGCAAAGAAACAAAGCTTAAAAGAAAACAGATTCTTGCGAGCAGTTTATCCGCATGTAATCACGCAGCCCAGAGCAAGAAAGAAATCAAACTGGTTGCTGACAATAAAATCGAACAGCCAAATACTTGGATCAAATCAAAGGACCATTAATGCACTTCATATCAACCAGTAGAGCTCTTACACGCAAGAAGCAAAAATGCCAAAATCAAATCAGTTTTTGTGAGGCGCTGGTTTTTCCTCTTTCTGCCCAGGGGCAAGATTTCTGCGAGCAGCACAGTTTAGGCTCAAGGTCGCCGCTCCTAAGGACCAAAAACTCAAGCGCACATGCAACAGGGCGTTCACAGAATTCTTGGTGCTCTCCAACAGCCGCAGATCCGGATTACAAGCCGCCAACAGGATCTCCTGATTTTGCTGGGGCTACTAGCAGCGCAGCAAGCCGCCGCCGCAAATCCTTTTCGGCTTCTACAGGGGACTCTGTACAGGCGCTACCAAGTCTCCTGATCTTTCAGATCACCAGACCGGCCAGCTCCGACATGCATGCTCAGAGACACAGCACTCAAAACAAAAAAAAACAAATCAAAAACTAGCTGAATCAAAGCGGTTCAAAGTGATTAAGCTGCAACCACGACATCGAGTAAATCAAGCAAAAAGGGAATTAAACAGGCACGCACAAAGCTGGTTTTAGGCCGCCGATTTTTGGAGGGTTCTCCAGGCACTGGTTTCTACCGATTTCCAGATTTCACAGATAGAACTACAGGCCGAGCAGCACACAAGAGGCAAGAGGCAAAAAAAACGGTAATAAAATAATCAAACAGCAGCCAAACACAAATCGAAGGAAATCAGAGACCGAGATAACCTGCAACTGCTTCCAACATCAAATCAACACACAGGGCTCGGTTTCTGATTCAACAGGGCACTTCGATTTTTCTTGGGAGCACACACCCAGCCAAGGGTTTCTTCTTTTCTCCCCAAGATCGGGGGCGCCGTCACTGCTCCTCATTTTTCCCAAAGGCAGCCCTCAATCTTTTTTCTCCACCAGCTCTAAACCTAAAGCCTCTGCTTTTCTTTGCAGGGCAGAGCCAACCCAACAAATGACCATCACAGCTCCTTTTATAGGCCAGCCACTAAACCCTAAAACCCAAATGGGCTTCCGTTAAGGCCCAACATCAACGGAACACATACGCACGCATCTCAAAGAGCCGTCTTCATCGTCGATTGATCTAAACCGCTTCACCATGCGTCGACCCACGTCACGGCTTAGTCAAAAGGTCACCAAGATAGTATTTGGCAAAATTACCAAAATACCCCTTCTCGATCCTTTCCAAAAGACCGAGTCCATCTGTTGAAGCAATCGCCTGCTTCGCCACGTGTAGGTTGATCAACGGCTCCATGTCGTCAAGTCTCTCCCGTCCGGATCCCACCGGCACCACTGAGCACTTGCAACGACTCCCGCGCCGCTTGATCCAACCGATCGACCGAATCGCCTGTTCGGTTATCCATGTCCATTCTGCGCCATGCTTGAGTCACTTGACCTCACCCGGCATCCATGATCATTCTGGACCTCAGCTCTCCAAGCTTAGTCCAGATCCTCCTCGCCGTTGACCGTCATTGACCTGCAAGCCACCTGCACAGCAATAGACAAGCAAACACGAATCCGGGAACAAGTTCTTCACAACTTGACCCATGTTAGTGAAAAATGCATCATGCAACACATATGCATTAACAAACATGGATATGACCTAACCCATTATCAATTCACCACATATATCAACATACAGCACAAAAGCCAGTCAGACCGCCGCTGACCTGACAGATCTGAAACTTTGTCGAAAACACATGAAACTTCAAACCAAAAATACCATTGCCAATTGTTTCATCATCCTAAGATCATGGGCATATCCCCATGATATCCACAATCTCCCCCTTGATGAACACATTGGCAATCTCTCAGAAAATGTAAGTTTGTGGTTTGAAAAGTAAAATACTCGACGTTTTTGCACAAAGGCACAACTTGGTCCAAAAGCAAGAAAAAGCAATAGAAAAGACCAAGCTGGCTCCAGAATAGCATAAACAAGTGAGATAAGGTAAAGGAAAGCAAGAAAGCTTCCAAATCCAGAGAATCGAAAAAAATCTCACTCAAGGTCCATATGAAAGAACAAATGTTCTATTTGACCTTAGATCATTGTGAGGCTTCAAGATTTGCAATTCAGGATCAGAAAAGGCAATAAGACCAAAAGAATGCAATATGAATGCTCGAATGCTCCCCCTCACTATGATCACCAATATTCAATTTTCTCCAAAAAGCTAAAGCTCCCCCTTTGACAATGAGAAGCAGCCATTTCTACTCCCCTTTACAAAACTTCTCCCCCATAACCAAAAAGCTCTTTATTAACATTACATTTTCACTATATCTTCTCCCCCTTTGACAATGGATTCATCAAGGAATCATCCCTTCCTCTCATCCAGAGATGACAAATGCACAAGCAAGGAAGAAGCAAAAGAAAGAGCATGCATGAAATGCAATGGGGTGGCTTCAATTTTGTTTTGATTTTTCACCTTTTAGGTAAAAGAAGCTTTGGAGATTACTCAATTGAACAGGCTAGCATTTCTACCATTACTCAAGATACAACAAGCCTGACAAAGCTAGCAAGATCATGTTAAGACATATATAGCAAAGCTAGGCTAATGAGCTAAATGTATCACATGTTGTTGGATTAAATTAAGCAAAGCATCAAAATTAGCAAGTTCAACAGCAGTTATCCTAAAGTGATAATGGCCATATCAGAATGTCATTGTGAGATCCAGAAGCTAGCAAAGACCATCTTAGAGACAAAATGTTCTGAATTGAATCATTTTAGCTCAATTTTTGTCAAAAGCCCAAATTTCAACTATTTTTCATTTGCAATGAATATTCAAGTTGATAAAAGGTCTATCTTAGTAAAGAAGATCCTGGACTAGGAGCCATCCACAATGTCTTCCTAATCTTCAACCACATTTGACAAATTGCATTTTCAGCCATGTGCTAGATCTCAAGCCTCACTGCGACCATCCCAAGCAACAAAAGCTTAAAAGAGTGGTCTAGGTCATCCAAAACTCCCCCTGAGTTCATGCCTAGTACAATGGCAAGCCGTCTCATGAGAAAGAATTGGTGAGATCAGTTTTTTCGCACAAAAGAGATCATATTTCATTTTGCACAAGAGCTGTTTTAGATTCTTTAATGAACTGAAAGCTCAAAGATGTTCAATTCTAGATTCCAGAGTTAACAAAGCAATTTTGACAGGGCCAATGTCACAAAAGGATCACTAATTGTGCAACTAGCTAAAAGATCCACAAATTGCAATTTTCAGTTCAAGTTAATTAACAGTTCTAGCCCATATAGCAAAGACATTGCTGCACATGTGAAAGCATGATAATTCTAGCAAGTCAAAGAACTAGACACAATCTTGAGCAAGAATTGAAATACTAAAGCTCAATAGGGTAATAAGCAAAGCTTCAACAATTAAAAGAAAGAAGCGGTAAAGCTTATATTACAAGTATCTTTTTGTGATTTTTATATGTATGTAATATGATACAATGAGATGCACAAAAGATGTAAAAGCCTAAAAGGATCACAAAAGAACTAAGAAAGTTCCGAAAAGAACCAACTCCCCCTCAAACCAACCCATAGGGATAAATTATCCCTAACTCGCATCTCAAGGTGGCAAACCTTGTTTGGTCTAAAAAGCTTTGAGGGGAGAATCTGCCAAAAGGCCTTGGACTCCACAAAAAATAGCACAAAAGCTTCAAACACCACAAGATTTCTAGGGACAGCAACTCGAAAAGCTAGGGAGCGAAACACTAACACTAAAAAGCTTACAGGCAACTCAAAAACCTGCTAACACTAGTGATTGGGAGACAAGCTCAACCTAGGCTGTGAGAGAAGTGCATCCTAGAAAACATGGGATAAGAAGAGTGCCTAGAAAAGACACGTGCTAGAACAGAGCCTCCTATCTACCCTGAACCCAACAAACCTAACACCTGACAAGAACTAGATGCAATGCAAGGTAGACTAGGGATACCATACACAAATGTAAGGTATAGAAGCTCGAACCTGAGTCCCACTGCTTGGCAGTGAGATGTAGTCATGATAGATGAAGATCCAATCCTTGAAGCTTCAGAAGGTAGTTGCGCTCATCCATCATCCTCATCTCAAATTCCTTCGTCTCCGAGAAGTGATAGACATCATTAAAGGCACAAATGAAGAAGAACCAACAGTTTGAAATCATGAATCACATGTTCTTCTTCTCAACTGAAAAGACTACACCAAAGAGACAGAAAAAGTCTATGCCTTGGTACTGGGTTAGTGAAACAATATCTAAAGAAACAGTACCAAGACACATGACTAGCAAGGATAGCAGCAAATGATCCAAAGCTCATAAAAGCATATAATCAACAATTTAAGACATGAGCATGGAGATAGACAAAACAATTGCAACACATGCTATCCAACATATGATAAAGCTCAAACTATCCTTAATCCACAATAAGGCATAGGAGCAAACAAACAAGCACATAGCAACACACATCATATATACAGTCGAAAGTAAAGCATGCTAGTGAAAGCTATGGCAAGACTTATGCATCCACAATTAATAGTAAGGCACAATACCATGTAAGCATAAAGCATGTTAGAACAAATTATGAATGATGTATGCTAATATGGATATCAAGTGAACATGTGGATATATACAGCAAACATCAACACGAGCAAGATTATAAGGGTACAAGACAGCACAAGCTCATGATGATAAAATCAAACTCATACACCCATGGAAATAAAGAGCAACAATAAGATACATGGATATACAAGCAAGATAAAAGAAAAGGCATGATGAAGGATATCAAAGGATTAACACATGCCAATAAGGTACAAGTGAGCACAAAGCAAGCACAACATGCCAAGTATGAATAATCATGAAGATAAGGGCATGAAGGTATATGATTGCTCACCATACATGTGAAAGCACCAATCATGAAAGCACATACCTCTTGGAGGCCATCGTTGAGGTGGAGAACCATCAAGTGTCCCGATCATGTGATGAAGCAAAAGATCGAAATCCTTTAAGTTCATGTTCTCCAACCCGCGTTCTTGGTACCTAGACATGAGAAAGGCAAGGTGTCCGAGTCTTGGGTCCCAAAGGGTTAGAGAGCAAATGCTTGGGAACCCAAACCTTGGACACATCACCACCAGAGGCAGACGAACCATTATGTGAGTTAGCATGATGCAAATGATGGTCCATGTAAGAAGATCCAATCTCATCCTTGAAGGCACGCCGCGAGTGGACAGCTCGATGAGGAAAACGAGGTCCAACTCTAGAAAAGCGGCGATGGCCTTGCTTGAAAGCACCAAGATGAGAACCAACAGAAGCATCAAAGAAACTCACACAACCTCGCCGTGGGTGTGTACCTCGATGAACAAAACGAGGTCCACCTCTTGGAAAACGGCGGAAATCCTGCCTCGGGGCAGCTCGTGGACCAAAACCAAAACTACGCAAATCATGTCCACGGTGCTGTCCGACACCACTAGAAAAGGTGTCAAAGAAGCCATCAACAAAGCGAGTCTTCATGCTTGGCTCTTTAGTGTGCATGTCATGAGAGAGACTATGCCCACTAAGAGACTTAGAAGCATAAGCTCGACACATCTGTTTTGCATGCCGGAAACAGAAATCTACATGATGTCCATTCTTCACACAAAATGAGCAATGGTGTAAAGATCTCCTAGGAGACACGGTCCGAGAGGACGAAGCACCATTATGGCTCAAAGAAGAAGTCCTGGAAGAACTAGCATCATGACTCGTCCTCGTATCGGCACTAGACCCACACATGCCATGAGAAAGGCTATGTGTGTTCCTAGAGGTACGACGACGCATTCGACGCTCATGTTTCAAACGGTGAAAGCAAAACCCAAGAGTGTGTCCATTCTTCTTACAAAATGTGCAATGATACTTCTCTTTTGAAGATTTAGTACCATTTGAGAAAGAAGCACATTTGTCTTTTGAAATCCGTTGGACAACACAAGAAGAGTCCGTGAGAGTCGAACTCATCAAAGAAGAGCTATCCAAAGCGATGCCACAAAAACCAACATCAAGTGACTCACGTTTAGCACAAAAAGACTCCAACTCCGAATGCAAAGATGCAAGAAAGATCTTAAAAACATCAACCTTGGAGTGAAGGCAAATACAAGAGTCACATGACTTGGCGCTCATATCATCGTGCAAAGACTCAACCTCGCTCTTCAATGAAATGCAAGATGTGCAAGAAATTAATGATGCATTTGAATTAAGCATACAGTTCAAGGCATCAATTTCAGTTTCTAAACAAGCACAATTCTTGCAAGAGACTAAACCATCCTTAAGCAATTTTTCATGTTCTAAGCACATGCTACAAGGCCTAGCTTCAATTTCAATAATCTCAACCATAGCATTTTCTAATAGCTCAAGATGCATGGAATTAGTCAATTTAAGCTTCTCAATTTCAGCAAGCATGCCTACACAGGAATCACAATCATTTCTAGCCATAGATCTAAGATTGCCTATTTCTAACTTAGCATTGTCAAGTTCATGATGTAAGGCAATACAAGAATCACATGGCATAGAAGCATTTAATCTCAATATTTCATTTTCAGATTTTAGGCATGCAAGAGAGTTATTCAGGTTCTCCATGTCTACAAGCAATGAATCATAAGCATTCATGGATGTTTTCAATTCGGCAAGCTCATGAGACAAATCACCTTTCTCTTTTTCTAACAATTTGAATTTCTTCCTAAGAGCAAGCAGTTTAAGATCATATGAATATAAGACATTAATGAGTTTTTCTTTGCTCACCTTGCTTAGCTCAAGTAGGGGATCGTCCTCATAAGAGTCATCACTATCATCAAAAAGCTCATCATCAGAATCCTCTCCATCATGTTCATCCTCAAAAGCTGCTGTGCATATGTCACTGGGCTTTTTCTCCTCGGGCTCCAAAAGTGACTCAACCCTGAAACTAGAATAAGCAAAACAAAAGGATTCGCCACAAATATCACAGGAGAAATCCTCCTCCATCGCCATTAGACTTATCATACATTCAAATATTTTGTTACGGCCAACACCATTGCTAAAAGAACCACGACAAGATGCAAGGAAACGCTCACAAGTCCTCACACTAGTCGCCATGCTCAAAGATCAATAAAGATCACAAAAGAGCAAACTTGGCTCTGATACCAATTGTAGGACCGGAAAGACGACTAGAGGGGGGGTGAATAGACGCTTTCTCTATTTTTCACCTCGATCGAACTCAACACTACTTTCACTCCAATAGCTATAAAAGCTATGAAGATCTGTATACAGGCACAGCGGATAATCTGTGTTGAATCCGATCAAACCCCAAAGCACAAGACTAAAAACACCTCACAACTGCAAATAAGAAATAAATCTAGGCAGTGCACCAAGATATAGCCGAATCAGGGATAGCAAATAGACAATTCTAACCACATCAACGCATCAGAGTCAAGCCGACAAGCAGTACATAAGAAACTGCTACCAAGCGGACAAGATCTTCTGATAAACAAAGCCAAAAAGGCTGCAGTCTAAGGCAGTAAACAAATCTAAGATACTATGCAGCTGCGGATCCAAAACAACAGCACAGGATTTCCGGTTTTTACGGACGAGGTGCACACCTAGTGCCGCCACTCAGCTCCAGAAATTTCAGGCACTCAGTCGCTGCCCCAATCAAGCAAGTAAACAAATCAGTTCTTGCGAGGCACTGGTTTTTCCTCTTTCTGCCCAGGGGCGAGATTTCTGCGAGCAGCACAGTTTAGGCTCAAGGTCGCCGCTCCTAAGGACCAAAAACTCAAGCGCACACGCAACAGGGCGTTCACAGAATTCTTGGTGCTCTCCAACAGCCGCAGATCCGGATTACAAGCACGAGCAGATCTCCCGATTTTTTTGGGGTTACTAGCATACAGAACAAGCCGCCACCGCAAATCCTTTTCGGCTTCTACAGGGGACTCTGTACAGGCGCTACCAAGTCTCCTGATCTTTCAGATCACCGGACCGGCCAGCTCCGACATGCATGCTCAGAGACACAGCACTCAAAACAAAAACAAAAAAACAAAAAAAAACAGCTGAATCAAAGCGGTTCAAAGTGATTAAGCTGCAACCACGACATCGAGTAAATCAAGCAAAAAGGGAATTAAACAGGCACGCACAAAGCTGGTTTTAGGCCGCCGTTTTTTGGTGGGATCTCCATGCACTGGTTTCTACCGATTTCCAGTTTTCACAGATAGAACTACAGGCCGAGCAGCACACAAGAGGCAAGAGGCAAAAAAAATGGTAATAAAATAATCAAACAGCAGCCAAACACAAATCGAAAGAAATCAGAGACCGAGATAACCTGCAACTGCTTCCAACATCAAATCAACACACAGGGCTCGGTTTCTGATTCAACAGGGCACTTCGATTTTTCTTGGGAGCACACACCCAGCCAAGGGTTTCTTCTTTTCTCCCCAAGATCGGGGGCGCCGTCACTGCTCCTCATTTTTCCCAAAGGCAGCCCCCAATCTTTTTTCTCCACTAGCTCTAAACCTAAAGCCTCTGCTTTTCTTTGCAGGGCAGAGCCAACCCAACAAATGACCATCACAGCTCCTTTTATAGGGCAGCCACTAAACCCTAAAACCCAAATGGGCTTCCGTTAAGGCCCAACATCAACGGAACACATACGCACGCATCTCAAAGCGCTGTCTTCATCGTCGATTGATCTAAACCACTTCACCATGCGTCGACCCGCGTCACGGCTTAGCCAAAAGGTCACCAAGATGGTATTTGGTAAAATTACCAAAATACCTCTTCTCGATCCTTTCCAAAAGACCGAGTCCATCTGTTGAACCAATCGCCTGCTTCGCCACGTGTAGGTTGATCAATGGCTCCATGTCGTCAAGTCTCTCCCGTCCGGATCCCACCGGCACCACTGAGCACTTGCAACGACTCCCGCGCCGCTTGATCCAACCAGTCGCACTGAACCGCCCGTTCGGTCATCCATGTCCATTCTGCGCCATGCTTGAGTCACTTGACCTCACCCGGCATCCATGATCGTTCTGGACCTCAGCTCTCCAAGCTTAGTCCCGATCCTCCTCGCCGTTGACCATCATTGACCTGCAAGCCACCTGCACAGCAATAGACAAGCAAACACGAATCCGGGAACAAGTTCTTCACAACTTGACCCACGTTAGTGAAAACATGCATCATGCAACACATATGCATTAACAAACATGGATATGACCTAACCCATTATCAATTCACCACATATATCAACATACAGCACAAAAGCCAGTCAGACCGCCGCTGACCTGACAGATCTGAAACTTTGTCGAAAACATATGAAACTTCAAACCAAAAATACCATTGCCAATTGTTTCATCATCCTAAGATCATGGGCATATCCCCATGATATCCACACAGCAAAATTTGGACAACCTGGGCTGGGGCCTCAGGCCCATCGGTATTTGGCCCAAAGGTGGGAGGTGGTGACCGGCCATAAGGAGGGGAATTAGCCAAAGTGGCCCATGGCCCATGAGGAAATCAGCCACCAACAAAAGGAGGGAAAACCCTAGTTGCTACAGTAATTCCGTGCTACAGTATCGCCGCTGTTACTGTAGCACTATGGGACGGCCTCCCCATTGATGCCGCATCCCCTCCATGCCGTCCTCCTTGCCCAAGCCATGTCGCCCCTTGCTGCCGGCCAAGGAAGAAGGGAAGAGAAAGGAAGAGGAAGGAAGAAGAGAGGGAAAGGGAGAGATCGTGGCCTCGGTACGTGATCTTCAGCGGTTCTTCAAGGGTAAGATCCGATGCCCTTTCGATTAGTCGATTTATTGATTATTTAGCAATGTCGGTAATTAGGCCTGTTCAGGACAGTCCATGTTAGATCGATGTTTTGATATATTTTCGTGCAGATTCAGTTCTGGACATCTCCTAGAGTAATGTAGAGGACATCGCCATCTTTCCGTGAAGTGCTAGAACACATTGTTTGGACCTCTGTAGCAGAAGTTATGATTTTATTAGTGGGACTGTTCTGCAGATTTGTTGGTTTTCTGACAGGTTTTAGTAATCTGGGTTAAGAAATTAGGTAAAGGGAGAATTATAGAATCTTAGTATAATGAAAGTTGTATATTATTGTCTCAGCTTTTCAGAAAGCTCAAGAACGCGAGATTTGGACACTCGTACTGGAAGTTATGATATTTTTAGTGTACTATCCAGAGAACCCAATGTGAAATCGATATTTTATTAACTGGCATGGTAGGGGTACTAGATGGCCGATTCAGAGAGGCTCACCAACTAGACTTAGTTGGAGAATTTGTTAGCCTTTCCAGGAAGTCCAAGAACACCACATTTGGACTCCTGTAAAAAAAGATATAGATTTTAGAATATGACTGTCCACAGAGGGGATAGATCGATGTTTAGGAATTCGGGTTGGGATCGAGTTAGACGCTTGTGCAAGTTCATGATTGCTTTTATATAGTTTGTTTAGTCCACTACTGTTGTCTTAGCGTGTGTTGTAAATATATTCAGGTGGTGGATTCATCCCGGGGACAGCACCTTCTACACATTCCTCATTCTCTCGCGGTTAAGGCAAGTATAATGAGGGATAGAATAGATCCTAATGATTGGCATTGTTTGATAAATACCATGAGTATTTTTTGTTATTCATGACTGGTAAGGTGGAATGAATGGTAATGCTCATGTTTTCTAGTGTTAAGAGTTACGTGCTATCCATTGGTGTTTGAAAGTTATGAAGTTTATGATTATGAACATTGGTAGAATGAATAGGTTATTCCTATGCAATGTTGTTACGGATGCATGGTTGTGGTAATTTGAGATTTCATACATATGCATTATGAAAGCTTATTGAAGTCTTGGTCATGTGATGACCAAGCAATGATTTGAGGTCCCTGTCATGTATATGACGGGCTTGAGGTCCCCACACTTGTGGAGTGTGGGCTTGTGGTCCCTATTACTTGCGGAGTATTGGGCTCTTGGTCCCTGTGCTAGTGAGTACAGGCATGGGTATACATCGACGGTTGTATACCTTGCATTACCGGTAAAATGCAAAAAGAGTTAAAGAGAAAGGTTGCATTGAGCATTGCATAAGCATATGGCATGATGAGAATGAATGCTGATGTTTTAATGGTGTTTTATAATGTCACATTATTTGATACTTGCTGAGTCTTTGGGCTCACTCTTGCTTTTGTTGTGCTTTTAGGTACCACCTGCAAGAACGGCATGCATGGGAGGGAGTAGGATTGCTATGGATGCACTCACTACCACACACTCTTTCAAAGATGAATATCATTTAGATCGTACCAGAATAATAAGCAAACTGCTTAAGGATTGATTTTGGCTATGCTTGACTGCATGGGTTATTTGAGTTAATGAGAGTAGTAAATTTTGATTATGTTTGCTTATGCTTTAGCTGAATAGATTATTTGTGAATGCTTGATGAACTTTGGATGTTGAGATAGTGATAATGATATTTGCATCTGTTGAAACCTCCGGTATACTTAGATATACAAAGGAGGTTATGCCGAAATTTAGAACCATGCCTTATGTTTAAATGGTTATCATATTTATTTAGTAGCATTCCAAGCCCTAGTTGGGTTGGGGTGTTACAGTTGGTATCAGAGCGGGCTTTAGGTCCCTGGTGAATAGATTAATTAAAATTTGGTAATGTCTTTTCAACATAAAAAAATTTGAGGAGAACGTCGATATCTCTACCCTCACTTCGGAGCTACTTTACAGCAAGCTCAATGTAATACCCCAAATATAATTTGAGAGAGAATAATTAAAATTAGGGAGAAGGACCAAATAGAAAAGAGGTTAGTAGAAGGAAAAAAGGGGGGTTCTATGCAAATCCTCAGCAACCTGGGCCTCGGGCCTTGGCCCAGGAGGCCTATGAGGGGCCGGCCACCAATCAAAGAAGGGGGGAAAACCCAAGCACTACTGTAGCACACGAGCTACGTACCCCCGCCGCTGCTACAGTGTCGTGCTACTGTAGACGCCCCCCCTTGCACTCCATTGCTATTCCCCTCCCTCTCAGTGGTGCTCTCCCATTGCTGTCGGCCAAGAAGAAGGAAGAAGAAGGAAGGGGAAGAAGGGAGGGGAGAGGGATCATGTGGTGTTCATCGCGTTCAACAGCAGGTTCTTCAAGGGTAATCCCAATTCCCTCTCGATTAGTTGCGCAATTAGTTAATTTAGCGATGTCGGTATTTAGGGCTGTTCAGGACAGATTAGAGAAGATCGAGGTTTTGATGTGTTTAAATGCGGAATTAGTTCTGGACATCTCTTAGAGTATTGTAGAGGACGTCACCATCTTTCCGTGAAGTGCTAGAACACGTAATTTGAACCCCTGTAGCAGAAGTTATGATTTTTTTTAGTGTCGCTATCCTACTAGTCTATCAGCATTCTGACAGTTTGTAGAAAACTGGGTTAAGCCATTAGTTAAATAAGAAATTAGAGGATCTTGTTATAACAAAAAATGTAGGTAATTTCTATACCTTTCCAGAAAGCTAAAGAACACAAGATTTGGACACTCGTAGCAAAAGTTATGGTGGTTTTATTGCTCTGTCTAGAGAGCCCAACGTGAAATTGATGTTTTATTAACTGGCCTGGTAGGGGTATTATTTGGCCGATTCAGTGAGGCTCACCAACTAGACTTAGTTGGAGAATTTAATTGCATTTCCACAAAGTCTAAGAACATTTTATTTGGACTCCTGTACCAATAGATATGGATTTTTGAAGTTGACTATCCACCGAGGGGACAGATCGACGTTTAGGAATTTGGGGACGGGATCGAGTTAGATGCTTTTGCGAGTTTGTGGTTGTTGTTATATAGTTTGTTTTGGTCCGCTGCTGTGTCTTAGCGTGCGTTATAATTATTATTCAGGTGGTGGACTGGTACCGGGGGCAGCACCTTCTGCACATCCCTCGTTCTCTCGTGGTTAAGGCAAGTATAATGATGGATATAATATATATTGTTGAATGGCAATGTTTGATATATATTATGAGTACTTGTATGTTCATGATTGTGATGATGGCACAATTGGTAATGTTCATGGTTGCTAGAGATATGAATTACGTGTTATTGATGGTTGTTTGTCCATAGTTATGAGATTTTGGAGTATGAATAGGTTATTCATATGCAATATTGTTGCGGATGCATGTTTGTATTACTTTGAGAATTCATACATATGCATCATGTTGGCTTATTGAAGTCTTGGTCATGTGATGACCAAGCAACTCCTGAGGTCCCCGTCATGTTAATGACGGGCTAAAGGTCCCCATGCTTGAAGAGCATGGGCTTAGGTTGTAATATCCCGTTCAAATATAAAACATATAAGTGACTAGTTCTAAAATTAAAAGTAATTAGAAAAAGAAAATTCAGAATTTTGGAGGAGTTTTAGAACTCGGGCCTTTGGCCTATAGCTCTTTGGGCCCATATGGGGGGAACTAAACCCTGGCACCTCAATACTGTAGCACTCCCCTCTCCTCCGGTGCTTCCCCTGCAGATTGGCCGGCCATAAGGAAGAGAAAGGAGAGGGAAGAAGGGAGGAGGAGGGAGAGGAAGAAGAAGAAGGTGGGGGTGATCTTCGCGAGGACTACAACGTGGTCCAGCGGGGGATTTCGTGGGTAAGATCGTGATTCTCAATAGCTAGTTCGGTTCTATAGATATGTTTTGCTACCGATTAATCATTGTAGTATCCTGCTGTCGTAGATCGATAGTATTGCAGTTCTGTTGATTCGCGAGATTGGGTTAGTTCCAGGCAGATTAAGTGTTTAGGGTCTCCTGGAGATAGATGGGGAATTTCGTTAGCTTTCTAGAAAGTATTAAATCATAATTATTGGATAAAGGATGAATTAGTTACAAATTTTGCAAAATTGGGTGCTAATTCAGTCTCAAGATTTGTGCAGCGGTCGTAGTTCTGTACATTAGAGTTTGGATATGGCCGAATTTGGTCTGATGATCTCCATGAGATATTTAGATAACTTTATGCTGATTCCCGTAAGGTAAATTTCATAAATTTTGGACAGATAGATCAAAAGTTATGAATTTTTAAAGTTATTACTGTAATCTGTCCTTCTATTGTGGACAGAGGTGAAAGGCTTGGCTGTTTGAAACCACTGTTGCACAGTGGAAATATTTTTTATAATTTTATTGAGATAGCCGGTTTTCTGTAGTTTCCAGGGAGTCTTAGAACAATGAGTTTGGCTGTGCCAAACAAAAGTTATGATTTTTCCAAGTCAGAGATACTGAAGATGACAGAACGGTCTTCGGGATTAAAAACAAAGTATTAGATGTGGTATTTTGACCTTTCAGTCACCTGAGAAGTCGTAGCTAAGATTATGTAGATTCCAGGAAAATTGGATTCATGACTTTTGGAGTTTTGACTCAAAAGTTATGGATTTTTTATTTAATAGCTGTCTGTTTGGACAGATTTGGATTTTGGGAGTATACCGGTTAATGTTCGGGTTTCGTTTAGGAATGATTGCTCTCGTTTTGTTCCAATGCAATGTTGTGCAAGTTTGGTTGATTTTTAGTATATTTCACGGTTGCCAGGTGGTGGTGACCCCCGGGGCTAGAGGTTTCGGTCGTTATCTTCCGTCTCACGGTTGAGGCAAGTACCTTGGTTGATTTACTTAATATGAGTGAACGGCATTGTTTGCTAATACTATGAGTATATGTACTGTTCATAGTTGCTAAGATATTATGAAGGTTAATATTCAGGTTTTATAGTGTTACAAATTATGTGCTATTCATGGATGTTTGAAAATTACGAAGTCAATGATCATGAATGCTTGTAGTATGAATAGGTTTATTCATATGTGAGGTTGTTGCGAATGCATGATTATGATGATTTAAGATTTCATTCATATGCATCATGATGGCAAATTGAAGGCTTGGTCATGTGATGACCAAGCAATTGTTGAGGTCCCCGTCATGATTATGATGGGCTAAAGGTCCCCATGCTCGTGGAGCATGGGCTTTGGTCCCCATACTTGTGGAGTATGGGCAATTGGTCCCTGTGCTAGAAGGCATAGGCATGGGTATGCATCGACGGATGCATACTTTGCATTACCGGTAAAATGCAAAAGAGAAAGAGAAAGAGAAAGTGTTTTTGAGCATCTTGCATAGCATGAGCATATGAAATGAGTGTTGTAAAGATTTGTGAATGGCTGTGGATGAAAAGATTTGTGAATGGCTGTGGATGATTACAGCTGCTTATGTTATTGTTGCCTTTTATTGTACTTGCTGAGTCTTTGGGCTCACTCTTGTTGTTGTTGTTTGTTTTTTTAGGTACCCTTTACAAGAATGGCATGCATGGGAGGGAATAAACCTAGAGTGGTTGCACAATGGCACGAGCTACTCACCATCGAATTATTTAGAATGATAGTTTTTGTAGTTGAAGGAATTTGATTAGAGAATTATTTATGATTACTCCTCATGCTTGGATTAATTGTAATAATGTTGGTTAGCATAGCTTGAATGCTTAAGATTATGTTTTAGTTGATTAGCATATGTTGGATTTTTTCTCCTATGGTATATTTATCTGTTGGGACCTCCGGTATAGTTAACTATACAGAGGAGGTTCTGCCGGATTTTTAGAAGGTTGTTCTAGTTTAAATTGATTATAGTTTAGTTTAGTAACATTCCAGGCTCTTGTTGGGCTGGGGTGTTACAGTTGGTATCAGAGCGAGGTTGTAGGTCCGTGCGACTAGATTAATTAAAATTTTATAATGGCTAAGCAACTTAAAAGTTTGACACACTAGTACACAGTAGGATGGGGATGGGCTAATCATTGCATTTACGTTTCCATTACATCGTTTTGATGATCACTAATATGAATTGAGTATAATTGCTTATTAACTGATTAACTGATTGTTATGAGATGATCTTGCATACTTATAATTGATTATATTGGTTATGTGTGTTGCTAGTTGCTGTTGATAGGTTGAGGTGGTGGTTGTGGCCCTGGGCTTTACCAGGTTACACCACCATCCGTGGTATGGAAATAGAGGTGTAGATACCCCGACTACCCTAGCTGTAGGTGTTGAGGGTGAATTCCTTTAGAAAAGTTATTCTCTTCTTGAGCTTGAATTAGGCCACTTCTAGTTACAGTCGCTATTGATGATTTTTCTTGAGTTAGAGCTTACAATACAGCTGGTGAAGTTTTCATTGGTCTTCCTTGGTCCGTAAAGCAATTACTTGATCTCCTGAATGCTGATCCATCGTTGCTTGTGTGAGCGTCGGTTAACAAAGATGATTGATCTTTTCAAGGAGGTCGCCCTTCTTATTAGAAAATATGAATAATTTATTCTCTGGTATTCTGGATATTGAAAGTTTCCTGTTGCAAGTTATTTAACATGTGAAAACTTTGACTTTTGTGTTTCTTTTGGGATTATTTCTGTCGGTGTTTTAGAACCGTACTTACGTAAAGATTGTTTGATTCGAGGGGTCTCCTATAATGGAATCACGCAGAGAGATTGACACGGGGATTTTTATACGTGTTCAGCCTTCTCCGGAGAGAATAACAACCCTACTCGTGTGTGTATGGTATTGAGTGTATTTCGAACAATCGGGGAAAAACTAAGACTATTACAGATAGTGCTTGTATTCCGATGGCCCGATTGATCCTTTCTTCTTCCTTTTCTCGATTGCGCCTTTTATAGTACGTGAAGGAGCGGCGGTTACTAAATAAAGCGGCGCCTCATCACCTCCCGTGAACGGGCGACGTTGGTAATAATCACGGTGTATTAACTCCTCCACGCCGCTCAATGACTATATACCGAGATAATGGAGTATTACGTGTCATTACTCATGAGAATAACAAAGATATGATGATTGTTTGAATCCCTTAATCAATAAGACCCACTTGTCTCAGAGGTTTATTTGATCATAAGGTGGTCGAGTGACCTAGTCGTAGAGGAGCCTACGATTATGAGGTAGTCGAGCAAGACTTACGACTATGGGATAGTTGTAGCATATCTTACGACTATGGGGTAGTCGAGCATAACTTACGACTATGGGGGTGGTCATAGAAGAACTTACGACCACCCATTAGGCTCTTCCTCATAACATTAAGGGTATACTCGTGGTCCACATGACGCCATATTTACCTATAATAAGAATTATAGATAAAAGATAAAATGAGGATTATTATATCCTCGCCATCTAGCCCCCCACTTCAAGTGAAAGCAACTTACTTGGTAAAGGAGTTATAGATGGTCTTACGACCACGAGAGGATCGTAGAAAGATAGTCGAAGGAAAAACTCTTCGATATTATTGTATGTTACTTTGACCAGAAATATGTTTGGTCAAGAAGATTACCTACGACTATCAAGTAGTCGTAAAAGCATTCCTACGATCACGAGGTGGTCGTAGTATAGTGATCGGAAGAAAGAACTTTCCGATTGTCATTTCCTTTGGTTGAAAAGATCTAACCAAGGAAGTAATTTCGCTTGAGGTGTAAACGCAAACCTGATTTTCTCGAGCGGACACACTGGGGAATCTCAAACGACGCCTGTTAACCTATCTGTTGAAGCGGTTCCCGAGACAGTGGCGACCCTTGGAATGTCACGCCTCCAGCTCAAGGTACGTGGTTATAAATACTTACCGGCGGGTAAAACCTAAGATCTTACATTTCCCCAAATCATTCTATTGTTCATCAAGTTCTTGTCTTCTCCGCCACCAACTCAGTCGAAAATCTCCTCTTCCTGAGAAAAAATGGTCAGGAGAGTTTCCGAATGGGCCGAGTCGGAGATGGATACGGCGAAGATGCAAACTCTTGTCAATACTGGGAAGATTCCAGAGAGAGTTCTTGTGGAGTGGTTCCTACAAGATAAGCAAAGAATGGCCGTCGGGGAGGAAGGACAAATCCCGCCTTCCAAATTGACAGAGTGTGGTCTTCGACACTGCTCACCCTTTCACACCGATACTCGAGCATTTTGGAGTGGAATTGGTGAACCTTGGTCCTAATTCCATCACCATGCCGAGCGATTTGTATATCGTGTGAGGCGTGATTTGGGAATTCCAAATGATCTTGAGCTTTTTCAAGATTTTTACGGAATGGCTCGACTAACTGGGATAGCTGGAAGTTGTGGTTTGAAGCTCCATGACGGAAGTCGAAGGAGTATATTCAGATGTTCACTCGGTCCTCATGGCTGCTAGGAGGAAGAGGTGGTTTTATCGAAAGTCACCTCCAAGACAGATCTTACTTTCAAGGAAGGTCCGAAAAGAAAGCTTCTCGATTCGACTCCCTCAGATATCAATCGAATTGCCCCTATATTCAAGCCATCAAGGATTTGAAAGCAGAGGGTTGATTGGATGGCATGTGGTGAAGGATTTCATCACACGTCAATTAGTCCTTTGAAGAAACGAGTGCCTCCTATGTGGAGGTACACGGGCCAAAAGACCCACTGGGACTACGAGGGAGGTAAGTAGTTTTTCGACTTAGCTCTCGGTTTGGTCTTCTTCAAAATTATCTAATTTAATATCTTTATCTGCTTTTATACGATCTTTCACAAGCAGAGATTGACGCTCGAGTCAAACTTATTTGTGAGAAGCCCCGCCACCTAGTGTGGCGGTTCTCAAATTCTTGCGGTTTTATCCGCAGAAGAAAAGGTTGAGCGCCTAAAGGTAATCAAAAGTTGATTTCATCCTTAGGAATTTATAGTCGAGAAATAATCTTACGACTAGGTAGTGATCGAGAATATCTTACGATCGTAAGCATGTCGAGGAAAGCTTATAACAAGATCGGTCGAGAAAAACTTACGATCGGTAATTGATTCTTCTTTTTCTGTTTTTATTTACAGAAAGTAGGCATGGAAAACCGCCAGGACGACGAAGAGGTCGAACTGGTGACCATTGGTGCAGGGGCGCCAGTGAACAAAGGCTCATCTCCTCCGACGAAAAAGCGTCGACTTTCAAGAGTCGTCGACAAGGGAGGATCAAGCTCAGGTTCCTTTATTTCGACGAGGTCTCAAAGAAAATCTGCAGCACACACGCTTGCAACAATAGCTGAGATTGAAATAGCTGAAATTGAGGAGGATGAAGAACCTCTTGTGCGCAAGGCCCGTAAGGGCAAGGGCACGTCTTCAGCGGAAACCGAGACTGAAACGGCTGCAGCTGAGGAGACCGAGGAGGTTGAAGAACCTCCCAGGCGTAAAGTCCACAAGACCAAGGTACCTTTTTATTACGACAAGAAAGCTTTCACAGTTTCTGCCACTTCTAGATTTGTCAAGCAACTAGAAAAGGAGAACTGGAAGGAGTTTATGTCTTTTGTGAAGGACAACGCTGATCCAGCCGAGCCTACCGTTGAGGGTAGCGCTGCTCTTGGAGTGATCGAGACCGATCTCGGCCCTCCGGAAAGTCAGGAGACCATAGAGATGGTCCCTGTTCAAGACTCACGACCAGACGTGGTCGTGACTGAACCTATTCTCCAACTTGAACTACGACCAAACGTGGTCGTAGAAAAGAGGTCAAAGAATTCTTCCATCGGGAAGATGGCTCCAAATTTTCTGATTAAGTCCAGGACGCAGAGGTATGTGAAACAAGCTAAAGTGTAAGAACATCATTTACCTTTTGCTTTCCGCAATTTGACTTGCTATCCTTTTGTTGTTTTTAGCCCGACTCCTTCAGCCCCCGATAATGCTTCCGTTGAGAAGCCTATTGCTACCTCTCCATTACTTTGGAGAGACAACAAGGAAGTGGTCGATGGATCATCCTCGGCCTGTGGTAGAAGAAGTCGTGGCTTCCGAAGCGGTTGTCACGACCGCTGAAGTCGTAGCTATGGCCACTGAGGCAGCGGCCATAGTTACTGAGGTGGCATCTACAACCACCGAGGTAATCGCCATGACCACTGAGGTTGCAGCTACTACTATTGAGGTAGCGGCTACACCTATTGAGGCAGCGGTTATGTCAACTGAGATAGTTGCCATGACAACTAACGTGGTCGAGGACCAGCAGAGGAAGTCGCAGGCCTCGCCCAAGGTGGTGATGTGCTCGACCACCGTGCGGGAAGGAAATCACATGCACCTCCTTCCCGGTACCCAAAGAGAAACTACAATTTCAGAATCGGAAGATGAAGAATACTTCAATTTACATTGCTCGATTTCTTTGGCCCTACTTCCATAGTGGGGTCTTCGCTTTAGATTCGCCACCGAAGTCCCCATCCCAAAGACATTCCCAATAGAGGGAACACTTTTGATAATGAGCGCTTTGAGAAGGTTTGGTGGGACCAAGTTGAGAGAGTGGACGAGCCAAGCACCCAGAGTGGTTTACTCAATATTTGCTCGATCAACCATGAATGTAAGTATTTGATGATACTTATACATACAGTATAATCTTCTCTTATTTCTCACCGCCTTGTCTTTTGTAGAAAGCCATAGAGCAAATCGCCGTTGTCGGTGAATATCATCGACAACTTCTAGAGTCAGACGACAGAAAGAGGAACTCGCAAACAGCAGAGAGGTGGTAAGTCACCGTTTTTCATAATCATTTTTGACTACTTATATAGTGCTTACGGGTTTGTCATGGAAAAACTCACGACTAGGTAATCGGTTGTTAAAGACTTACGACCGGTGGCTTTGTCGTGAGAAGAACTTACGAATAGGTGATGGTCGAGAAGAACTTACGACCATGAGATTTTGTCGAGAAAAACTTACGACTAGGTCAATGGTTGTATAAGAACTTACAACCGATTGACCAATGCTTATGTTCACTTTTATCCTTTGCAAAGTTGAACAAAGGATTTAAAGACCTTAGCCGACTCACCGATTATGAAAAGAGGAGTCAAAAAGCTATGGGAAAAAGTAGAATTCCCTTTGGGGAAACTTAAAGAAGCCAACTCTGCAAATGCGAAATTGCAGGAAGGAATAAACAGTAAGTGCTGAACTTAAGACTGCTTACGACTTTGATCTTTATCTAACTCTCGCTTCTTTTCAGAAAAAGAAGATGAGATGAGAAAGCTCTAGAATGAAGTCAAAGAGAAAACTTCAGTCATTCACGAGCTTACTCGTATGTCCAAAAATAAAAATCAAGATCTTGAGACGCAGAGAACTCGAATATCAGGTAAGTAATTCTTTACCTGCAGTCCTTTACGAGTTATTTCTCTTTTCTTACTCCCACTTCTTTTCTAGGAATGGATCTTGAATTGGGAAGACTCGAGACTGAAATCACGGAAAAAACCATGATTTATAACCAGACCGTCCTTATTGCAAAGAAGAATGCAGAGGACATTAGATCATGGGAGAAAAAGCATGCTGAGACCGTTGCTTCCCATAATGAAGAGGTCAAGAAGTTGGATTCTCGACTAGTGGGTAAGAAATTCTTTTACCCGTGATTATTTTTGTTTTTACTTCCTCTAGGAGTTTATCTTTGTTTGACCAGTCTTATTCTTTTCAGAACAAGTGGTCGAAAACAAAAGCTTCGCGAGGCTTCGACTCGTACCCAATAGGAGATGGAAGCAATGAAGATTAAACTTCAAGGCAACATCACGCTCCTGAACAATGTGCTTGGTGAGCTACATAGTGAGGGAAAGACTCCTCAAGATGATACGATAACCGCCACATAAGTACTATTGGGGATCAAGTCGACTTTGCAAGATCTGGTGACTACTCAAGGCCAACCAAGTGAATCGATAAAGGAAGCGGTCGAATCTGCGATAAGTTATGCATTAGCAAAACTTAAAGCTCATGACCCCAACCTTAATGTGCAACCACTCGAAGCCGACTTCGACTGCTCTGAAGCAGAAGGAAGACGTCTGATTTAGGAGATGCAATCAGTTGGCCAGAAAGTTTCAGAGGAGATGCAGTTGGGATCTCCCTCTTCAGAGTAGCTTGTAATAAACCTGTGAAAAACAAGCTTTTGTTGATGTAATATACGATCCATCTTGTTTCCTGCAAATTATCTTGTCGAGTAGTTAGTAACTCAAAAGATAATTAACTAATTTTAAAGACTAAAAATTGAAGTCAAATTAATGACTTTATCCTAGCCCGACTATTTGCTTAGTTTGTTGAAACTAAGTAAATAGTCTTGTCTCTCGCAAATCATCTTGTCGAGTAGTTAGTAACTCAAAAGATAATTAACTAATTTAAAGACTAAGAATTGAAATCAAATTATCCTAGCCCCGACTATTTGTTGAGTTTGTTTAGACAAACTAAGTAAATAGTCTTTAGAAAGGGTTTAAAGCAGAGAGGTTTGTTTAACTTGTAGTTTTTGGCCGCAATTGTCATGCCTTCGTCGAAAGAGTGGTAACAATTGACACTAGGAAGTTCCTTCTAGTGGGCGGGACCACGCAGAGAGGAGAGGCTTCGACTAGGTAATGTTAACATCTCCGACTAGATTAATTAAATCGAGAACAAAGAACTTGAGTTAAACAAACATCGAGAGAACTTCAAAAATTCGTTCACCCTTCTTTGGAGGATTCAATAAGTCCGCCTGTTATCAAGAGTTGGAAATCGAATGATGCTAGGAAGTTCCTTCTAGTGGGCGTGACCACGTGCGAGAGAGGAGAGACTTCGACTAGATGTGTTTCTTCCTCCGACTTGGTTAAGACGAATTGAATACACCAAAGGCAAATTGAATAAATCTTAAAAGTGCACTCTGCTTAGAATATTTTTCAAAAATGAAGTGAAGAAATAATCTAAGGTGAAAGGAGTTGGCCTTCAAAAAAATTTCGACTAAATAAAACCCGAGTTCTTTGTGTTGGCAACAAAAGCGGTAACGAGTTGACACTAGGAAGCTCCTTCTAGTGGGCGTGACCACATGCAGAGAGGAGAGGCTTCGACTAGGTGATGTTATCGCTTTTCGACCAAAGGTAAAGAAAACTGGGTGTTTGAAACATAGTCGAAAAATTATGAAAGCACTACTCAAAAGTAAGACAATAGAGATAGAGAAAACCTGAGTCTTTATTGTCCGAATGATTGGTTACACATAGAACTTGCGTAACTGGTCGATGTTCCAAGAATTCGAGAGAACCTGGCCGTCTTCCATTGCTAATCGTACCGACCCTAGACGAGTAACTTCGACCTCTGTGTAAGGACCTTCCCACTTGAGAGAAAGTTTGTTCCGATTAGACTTGGATTGGCAAAGCCTCAATACCAAGTCACCTACAGCAAGGCTGCGAGGTTGGACCTTACGATCGTAGTATCTTCGCAGGGCTTGTTGGTAGACCAATGAATTAGGAACTGGTTTCTCCTTTCTTCAAGTAGATTAATATCATCTGCTCGAATTTGTTCCTGGTTGGAGTCTGTGAATGTTTCGACTCGTGTTGACCGTATCTTTAGTTCCGGAGGAAGCATGGCTTCAGCACCGAAGACTAGAAAGAAAGGTGTTTCTCCTGTAGCCCGACTGGTAGTTGTACGAACTGCCCATAATACAGAGGGTAACTCTTGTACCCAAGCCCCCGAGCGTTTGACGAGCTGGTCGAAAACTCGAGTCTTAATTCCTCTCATTATTTGGCCGTTTGCACGTTCGACTGCCCCATTACTCTGGGGATGGGCCACAGAAGCATAACACAACTTGGTACCCAACTCGTCGCAAAATTCCTGAAATTTTGCGCTCGAAAATTGCTTACCATTATCTGTAATTATTCGACTCGGTACTCCAAATCGAGTAATTACGCATCTCATCATAAACCGTTTTGCCGCTTCCGTTGTTATCGACCATGAGTTCGCTTCAATCCATTTTGTGAACGATCAATAGCCACAAAAGGAACTCAAACCTCCCGGAGCTTTGGGGAACGGTCCCAGGATATCAAAACCCCAAAGTTGCAAAAGGCCAAGATAGAGGTATTGTTTGTAATGCCCGAATTTGGTTGGTGTATTTGCTCGCTATGAAACCGCATCGACACACTTTTTAACCAACTCTTTAGCATCATATAGGCTGTTGGCAAGAAAACCTTGTCGAAAAGCCTTGCCGACCAACGCTCAGAGGAAGCATGATTTCCACAGATGCCACCATGTATGTCGTGAAGGAGTGTTAATCCTTCGCTGCGAATGCATCGCATGAGCACCCCTTGAGTACCCGCTTATAGAGAACTCCTTCACCAAAGTATACATTTTGGCTTTTCGGGATAAGCGATCGCCTCGAGATCGCCTTTCGCATGTAACCCTTTTGAAGATAATCATAGATGGGCACCATCCATGTATCCTCGTACTCTAGAGAAGCTGTCTCAATAGGAGGTGTCTCTGGCTCGTCGACCAGAGAAGGCTTCTGGAGTTGTTCCAAGAAGACTCCTTTTGGTACTTCAGATTGGGAAGAAGCTATTCGAGCAAGCTGGTCTGCGAGGAAATTATCCTTCGAGGATGAATTGTGCCTCAAACCTAAAAATGCTTTTCTAGCTTACGACTTCCGATAAGTACCGAGACATTGTTGGGTTAGAGCACCTTTGGTACTTTTTGCCGACTTGATTCACGACTAATTGAGAGTCTCCTCTCACGAGTAGTCGGCGAATCGAGAGCGCATTGCGTCAGATACCAGCTAGCAAACCTTGATTCTCGCCACATTATTAGTGGCCCGAAAGTTTAATTGTATGGCATACTTTAAGGTCTCTCCTAGGAGATACCAGACCACCACAAATTTCGAGCCACTTAAAGTAAGCGACCCGTCAAAGTACATCGCCCATCGGTCGTGGGAATCGTCGGGATCCTAAACAGTTCAGATTTGTCCATTCGCGACAAAGTCTCGCCAAGATCTGGGATTTAATGGTCGTTCGGGACACGAAATGGATGTCGAACTCCCCAAGTTCGACATCCATTTTGCCATGCGCCTCATTGCTTCCCTATTCTCGAGGATCGCTCCCAAGGAAACTCAGGGCGCACAAACTAGTTTGTGCGCTCAAAATAATGCCGCAGCTTCTCAAGACATGAGGAGGGCATATAGAAGCTTTTGGACCTGAGGGTAACGCTCCTTAGGTCCGTGCAAAACATCACTTACGTAGTAGACTGGTCGTTGTACATTTTCACGTTCTACAACCAGTACTGCGCTTACTGCCTGTGGCGTGGCAGCTAGGTAAATGTAACACCCCAGCCCAATAAAGGCCTAGAATGCTACTAAAATAATTAATTTAAAACATATACAAACTAAAACTTCATACAAAAATTCAGAGAACCTCCTTTGTATAACTAAATATACCGGAGGTTCCACGATGCATAATTTATTATCAATATCTCAATATCTAAAATCCATCAAGCAACCATAGTGAATCTATTCAGCTAAAGCATAAGTAAGCATAATCAAGATTTACCACCCTCATTATTACAAATAGTTCAATGCATTCAAGCATAACCAAAATTATTCCTTAAGCAGTTTGCTTTTGTTAAGGTATGAACTAATGATGATCATCTCTAAAAGAATGTGTGGTAGTGAGTGCATCCTTAGCAAATCCTACTCCCTCCCATGTATGCCGTTCTTGCAAGAAGTACCTAAAAACACAGCAAAAACAAGAGGTGAGCCCAAAGACTTAGCAAGTATAATAAAAGGCATCAACAATGAACAACCATGTAAATCAGCAATTAAACCTCTCAATTCCACATATCAACTATCTTACACATGCATGTATGCAATATGCTCAAAAAGACAATTCTCTTCCTTCTCTTTCCCTTTTGCATTTTACCGGTAATGCAAAGTGCGCATCCGTCGATGCACACCCATGCATGTACCATATGGTACAGGGGCCATTGCCCATACACCACACATATGGGGACCTAAGCCCATGCTCTTCAAGCATGGGGACCTTTAGCCCATCATCAACATGACGGGGACCTCAAGAGATGCTTGGTCATCACGTGACCAAGACTTTAATAATTCAGCATGATGCATATGTAAGAACTCTCAAAATTATCACAACATGCATCCACATCAATATTTCATATGAATATCCTATTCATAAAGCTCATAAACATGGAACTCACAATTATCAGATATCCATGATTAACACGTAAATCATAACACTAGCAACCATGAACATTATCAAACATGCCATCATCACGATCATGAACACACAAATACCCATTATACATATTAAACATTGCCATTCAGCCATATCTATTATAACCGTCATTATACTTGCCTTAACCGCGAGAGAGTGAAGGATGCGCTGAAGGTGCCGCCCCTGGGACCCGTCCACCACCTGAGTAATTAATATAGCGCATACTAAGATAGCAGTAGCGGAACAAACCAAAGCATACAACAACAATCGCTAACTTGAAGAGCGCCTAACTCGATCCCAACCCCAAGCCTACACGCCGATCTGTCCCCTCGGTGGACAGTCGACTTCAAAAATTCATAACTATTTCTACAGAAGTCCAATTCAGGTTTTCTTAGACTTTCTGGAAAGGTAATTAAATTTCCTAAATAAACTTAGTTGGGGAGCCCTTCTGATTCTGCATCTACTGCCCCTACCAAACCAATCTACAGAACATCAATTATCACGTCGGGTTCTCTGGACAGTACACTAAAATTATCATAACTTTTGCTACGAAAGTCTAATTCTTACGTTCTTTAGCTTTCTGGAAAGGTGAGGAAATTACCCATCTTTTTCATTATAACGAGATCCTCTAATTTCGTGTTTAAATAATAGATTAACTCAAATTTCTACAGACTGTCAGAATACTGACAGATTAACAGGACAGCGACACTAGAAAATTCATAACTCGCTAATCGTTAATCGGATTTGGGCGTTCTTGGCGGCCACGGAAAGCCAAGGACATGACCCAACTTTTTATAACAGATGGGATCCACGGATTATGCCTCTAAGGACCTCAAAACTGCCGTTCAAACGACTGGCCAGAAAGGGATCTAATCAGCCGACATTGCTAAACATCCAATTAATCAACTAATCGATGGGGAACGATGGTTACCTACGATGAGTTGCTGAAGATCAAGAACACTTGCTGGAGACCTCCCCTCCTTTGCCTTTCTCCCTTCTTCCCCTTCCTCTTCTTCTTCTTCTTGGCCGGGCAATCACCCGGGTGACCTTCCTTCTTCCTCCACTTGGGCGGTAGCAACAAGGATCGTCTTCACCGGCAGCGAGGGGGAGGAGATGCACTGTAGCCACGCACTGTAGCGGCAGCGGTACTGTAGCTACAGTACGGATTAGGGTTTCCCCCCTCCTTTTATTGGTGGCCGGCCCCTCATGGGCCTCCTGGGCCAAGGCCTGAGGCCCAAGTTGCCGAAGAACTGCAGAAACCCCCTTTTTCTTATGTCTAATTTCTGTTATGAACGCTTTCTTGGTTAGAATAAATCATAGTATTACAGTAAACCAAGAGCGTTTCTTCTGGCCTCGGAGAGACCAGAATAGGAGCACTCGTAAGGTACCTCTTGACATCCTCAAAGGCAACGTTTGCCTCTTTCGACCACTCAAAACCTTCGTGTTTCCTTAGAAGTTTAAAGAAAGGTAGTCCCTTTTCTCCCAGTCGTGCGATGAAACGACTTAAAGCCGCCATGCACCCAGTGAGTTTCTGGACTTCTTTCCGTGTAGTTGGAGGGCGCATTTCTAAAATGGCTTTTATCTTTTTCGATTTGCTTGATTCCTCGTATTGCTACTAGGAATCCAAGCAATTTCCCTGAAGAGATTCCAAATACACACTTCTCAGGATTAAGTTTTAAGCGATGTTTTCTGAGATTGTCGAACGTTTCTTGCAGGTCAGTAATATGATTAAGTCTCTTGATGCTTTTGACAACTAGATCATCAACATAAGCTTCTAGATTTCGCCTAATTGAGATGAAAAAGTTGCTCTGCATCAAGCGTTGAAAAGAAGCGCGGCATTTTTAGACCAAATGGCATTTTGACATAGCAAAATATACCAAATGGTGTAATAAATGCGGTCTTTTCTTCATCGTCTAGACACATATTGATCTGGTGATATCCGAATATGCGCCTAAAAACTTAACATTTCACAACTGCAGAGAGTCAACCAACCGATCGTCTGAGGTAAAGGAAAATCGTCTTTTGGACAAGCTTTATTAAGATCAATAAAGTCACGCACATACGCCATTTGCCGCTTGACTTTCTAACCATTACAGGTTAGCCAACCATTCAGGTGGTTGACCTCTTATAAAGCCCGCTTTAAGTAGCTTATCCAATTCGATTTAATAGCATCTCGCCGATCGGGGCAAATCTCCGCAATTTTTGTTTTACGGGTACTTTGTCAGGCCGTAAAGCTAGCCTGTGCTCGATCACCTCCCTGGGGACTCCGGGCATGTCGGATGCTTGCCACACGAATACATCTGCGTTAGCTCGGAGGAAGGTGATGAGGCGTCTTCCTATTTGGGGTCGGAAGTATCCTCGATGCGTAATCTTGAGGGCTCCCTGCCCGGAGGAACCTCTTTGACTTTGTCGTTCGGCTTTGGTGTAGCTTTTTTAGGCTTCGACTTGCTAGTCGAAGGTCGATTTTCTTCTCGAGTTGGTATTTGTCCTACCATCTCGAGGGATCGACTGATCGCGGTATCGCCATCTTCTTGTCACAATGGATTGTGATTACTCCTTTGGGACTGGCATCTTCATACATTGATATCCATAATGAGTAGCCATTAGGAATTTTGCCAAAGTTGGTCGTCCGAGTATGGCGTTATATGCCGTATCGAAATCGACCACATCAAAGGAGATTTTCTCTGTCCTGAAATTACTTGGTGAACCAAATGTTAAAGGAAGAGAAACTTGACCAATTGGTTTGGCCGAAGATCCCGGTACGATCCTGATGAGGACATCAACCCTAAGGATACAACCACGACTTTGAGAAGACCTACGACCGGTTCTGCAGGGTCTACGACCAGCTCTGTAGGGACTACGACCAGCTCTGCAGGGTCTACGACCACTCCCAGAAGACCTACGACCAGCTTTGCAGGGTTTACGACCACTTCCAGAAGACCTACGACCAGCTCTGCAGGGTCTACGACCACTTCCAGAAGACCTACGACCAGCTCTGCAGGGTCTACGACCACTTCAAGAAGACCTATAACTACTACTTCAACTCAATCTTCCACAGTTGGACTTGCGGTCTCTACTTCAACTCAATCTTCCACAGTTGGACTTGCGGCCACTGCAATACCATTTTATCCAATTGGACCACGCTACTTCTACTCCTACAAGCCCTGGCGCTGCATTTACATACCATGGTGCTGCGTCACCAATTATTGGCCCACTAGCTATGTAATATATGGGCTGACTTGGCCCATAAGGCCCATGTGATGGCCGACCACCCTAGGGGCTGACTGTTCACGTGAACATGCAGTGTGACAGTTCGCCGCCCTAGGGTTCCCACCTCCTCACGTTCCCCCTATATATGTGCGGCGGCCGCCACGGTTTAGGGTTGGGTTTTTCTTAGATTATTCTGCCACTTTGCAGTTTCGCCGCTTGTTCGGTTTGAGGAACCCCACTTGTGAACTTCATCTATATTCACAATATATTTCAGATTGCATCTACCTTGTTCTTGTGAGTTGCTTCGATTGCTTGCAGGAATCATAACCCTCGTGGTAAGGTCGATCGCATGCAAGCGTGGTTGATAACGGCAGTCGTGCGGGTGTAGCGAATTGCGAGGTGACGATCTGCGGGTCGGAAGCCTCAAAGCGTCAACGTCCTCACGACGAAATCAATCGAACCTATCGGAAGATCGGGCCACCGTGATTCATCAGATCCCATGGAAAGAGTATTGTACCGGTCTTACTTTGGTCCTGGGTACTTGCATGTCATCCAGAGCACTCGTAAATAAAATATTTAATGAGCTTCCACCATCAACCAAAACTCGATTGACCCGACAATTGTTGATGGTGGGTTCGACCACGATTGGGTATCGACCTGGTCGAGTCGAAGGAATCGGCGATCACTCTTCTCGAAAGAGATAGTGACTTCCGACCACTTTGGTAATTTATTGACGAGAGGAGGATCTATGGAGTTTACCTCATGTTCAGCAGCCTTAAGCTGTCGCTTTGATTCATATGCCGATGATCCCCCGTAGATGTGTTCGATGGTGTGTTGCGGATCCCGAACAGCATCTCCTCTTCGTCATCCAAGATTTATGACCACTTGTTTGACCTACTGCTCGAGAGTGGGAAGTAGTCCTTGTCGTTGTAGTAGTCTTCAAGCTTTCGTTGGAAGACCGGCAATTATGAAGGTCATGTCCTTCCTTTTATGGAAAGGACACCACCTAGGCTTATCATTTTTCCGATCAGGGTGCTTACCTTTGCCTCTGCTTGAGTGCGGCTTGATGTGCGTGGTTCTTTATCATTCACACCAATACCTCCTTGGAACCGCTGGTTTGGAGTTTTGACCCTTCGCCTTTGTTCTTGGACTTTTTGCTTTTTATCCTTCTTCTTACCAATGTCGCCTGGCTCTCGAGAGGTATTGTCTTCTCGATCTATTGTATTGTTCCACTCGACCGCCTCGTAGCGTTGGCATATCGATCACCATCTCAAGAGTTCGACAATGTAAGTAGGTGGGTTTAAAGCAATGTCTTCGTTATTCTCCTACTACGGACTCCTCGCTGAATGCTCGATGACGATGAATCGAAACTTCGAATTGAGTTACTGAACCCGACTAAAGCGCTTGATGAATTGGCGCAAGGTCTCGTTGTTATTCTCGTCTCATCCGGTGCAAGTCATCCTCCTTTCTAGGGCGATTGTAAGTGCACGAGAAATTTGCCAATAGAAGGTCGAGAGGTGTTGCTAAGAGTAAATCGACTCGAGTGGTTGATTCAAGAACCACGATCGGCGGATCCTTCGAGCACAGTTGGAAGATAATTTGCCATTACATGCTCTCCTCCTCCGCTGCTCGGACATTGCCAGTAGATTTGAAGGAATTCGATAGGATTTTGGGAACCATCAAACTTCTCCATGTTCCTTTGGTCGAAAACGAGGTGGCAATGAATAGCTCGGAGATCGGCGAGAATGCCCGACATCCAAGAATGACTTCTTGACGCCTCCTTTGCGGGAAAGAAGGGTTGATATCATCGGTGGTTGTACTCGGCGATACCCGAGAATAGGTTGATCGGTCCTATGATAGATCTCGGTCTACGAGGAATACTCCTCGTAGTTTATCTCTTCCGCAGATTCCCATGTCGGAATGGTGAGCGATCACCTTCCGAGGGGTTTCTTGATCATCGATCGCTCGAAAGACATTTCTCGAGTAGGTGATCGATCGACTTCTTATTGCGTCGATTCCTCCGTGGTGATATGTTCGATCGACCGTAGCCGGAAGTCGTATTGCTATGACTTCGAATGATGTCGTGGCGCTTCGGCCTTGCCATCGTGTTCCGAAGCCTTTGCGCGATCTCTTCAATGAAGAGGTCGTAGCCTGGTGCTCGGGCTAGCTCTTGAGTTGGAATCTCGAGCAAGTCATTGATGTACTGAAGTTCTTGAGCTTCCTTCGATCGATATTGGATGCGCCCAGACAGATTCTTCTGGGCTTCAATTTTCTTCCGTCGAATAGCCTCAAGAGCTTCTTTGTCGGACTCTTGAGACTGCCTCAATGAAGTGCGAGAATGTCGAGGATTTCCCTCGCGTTCATGAAGGTGTTGGTCGTGTCCGCCAGTGGTGGCGTCCTTGCCAACGTCACGAGGGGGCGCAGTGTGTGATCTTCTGGAAGGGTCTCCATCTCGGTCTCTAGAAGAGTGATCTTGATCTGAGGGAAGGACGAAGACCTCCCGTTGATGATTCTCACTTGCGCTCGAGGCCTCTCCGCTTGAGGAGTCGTCGAGAGACACCATCTGGCGACTTGGAGTAATCCCCTCCAGGTAGGGGAAGTCTGGGTTATAACCGTCTCCGTCGGCAGGTGTGATCTGCGGAGAGATGGTCGAATTTGTAGGAAAAGCATGCTTGATCCCGCTCTCTCTAGCGTCATCCGGAGAGAGAGGATCACCAGATGCCGGTGAAGTCCCAGAATTGTGGCTTCTAGAGCTTGCCTCACCAAGTCGGACCGCCTTAGGGGGACTTGGACACTTCGAGGAAAAACTCTCGTCGTGTCGTGAGTCCACCTGGGTGTGGTCCTGGTTAGATTGACCCTTCTCCTTTGAGAGGGTGGATTCCTCTCTTGGACGTACTGTTGTAGGGGATAAGGATACCTTCTCAACTCCGCCGGCGACATTGTCTCCTGGATCTGTGGGAAGATCCCCGGAGGCAGCAATACCATAGGATGAGTCATCACTTGGTTCGTAATCGAATCCGGCATCCATGTCGACGTCTGCGTAATCTGCCAAGTCGAACCAGTTCTCCTCGCTCCATTCTCCGCCATGAGTGCATGAGATTTGGAAAGCAGAGAGTATATTGACAAGAGATTACCGGAAGATCCCCACGGTCGGCGCCAACTGTCGGTGTTTTAGAACCGAACTTACGTAAAGATTGTTTGATTCGGGGGGTCTCCAATAATGGAATCACGCAGAGAGATTGACACGGGGATTTTTATACAGGTTCAGGCCTTCTCCGGAGAGAATAACAACCCTACTCCTGTGTGTGTATGGTATTGAGTGTATTCTGAACAATCAGGGGAAAAACTAAGACTATTACAGATAGTGCTTGTATTCCTGATGGCCCGATTGATCCTTTCTTCTTCCTTTCTTTGATTGCCGCCTTTTATAGTACGTGAAGGAGCGGCAGTTACTCCAAATAAAGTGGCGCCTCATCACCTCCCGTAACGGGCGCACGTTGGTAATAATCACGGTGTATTAACTCCTCCACGCCGCCAACATGACTATATACCGTAGATAATGGAGTATTACGTGTCATTACTCCATGAGAATAACAGATGATGATTGTTTGAATCCCTTAATCAATAAGACCCACTTGTCTCAGTAGGTTTATTTGATCATAAGGTGGTCGTGGTGACCTAGTCGAGAGGAGCCTACGACTATGAGGTAGTCGTAGCAAGACTTACGACTATGGGATAGTCGTAGCATATCTTACGACTATGGGGGTAGTCGTAGCATAACTTACGACTATGGGGGTGGTCGTAGAAGAACTTACGACCACCCATTAGGCTCTTCCCTCATAACATTAAGGGGTATACTCAGGGTCCACATGACGTCATATTTACCTATAATAAGAATTATAGATAAAAGATAAAATGAGGATTATTATATCCTCGTCAATTTCAAGTGTTGAAATTTAGTGCCCTTTGTTCTAAAAAGAATTAAAATCCTTCTATGTTGTCTTGTTATGTTTAAGCGAGAGATGGTAAACATAGAAGTTCGTTGTTAAGGTATGAGTTATCAAGTCGGATCTGTGGCGTGTGCATGATTGGTCTTAACCCAGAACATTGGAATTGTAGTTGATTAATTTGATGTTGTCATAGAGTAATTACCTGATGGGTAGTAACTAAGAGTATGTCTATACTTAAATAGAGTCAGAAGGGTTATTAAAAGTATGGAACGTTGATGAACTAGTTTGATCACTATGGGTGATAAATTTGGTAAGTTTTTTTTTGGGTAAAATGGATTTGCAGGTCTCAACGTGCTAGTCTAACCCTTTGGGATGGTTAAGTCCAGAAGGTGTTAGATTATTGTCATAATGGCTGTTAATCTTGGAGTTATCTTTTATGAATATGCACTGATCATATGTAATTGCTAGGTACAATTATTATGTATCGAAGTATTGTGTTGAGCATCCCTAAGAAGTGAACTGATGGGATGTAATTGGGATCTATGATTACGTGATGGTGGAGTGGTAGGATAATAGTATGTTTTGATGAGAGGGTTGATTATTGCAATTGTTTAGTTTGCTAAATCTGTTGGATTACTTGATCTCAGTAGATTAATTTAACTGTGTAGGAAGGGAGAGATAAGGATGTATTTGACTGTTGTCTTAGTGGATAATAATCTAGAAGTTTCTTTGTAGGGCTACTTGATGATCCTACATTTGCTAGTGGGAATGCAAAGAGAGAGAGGACCACAAATTCTTCCATAACAGAATAACCGTTAAATGTCTATGGTGACTGCTAGATTAGATTGGTGTGCACTAAATTGATGTTGAGCATTGTTAATAGGTTAATGATTGGAATTTAATAGCAACCTATTTATGTGTGTTTTACAAGGATAGCCTAGGCAGCATGCCCTTGCTAAAAGATGGTTTATGTCGATAGCATGGATTGTGCTTTAGGTACTCTCTTGACTAAGTTGAGTATTGCAACCTATTAGAAAAGTATATACATATACATGAAATAGGTTATTGTGTTTCTTTTGGAAAGGTTGATGATGGGATAGTAAGGTGTGTTGGTTCATGCCAGGAGTGCATTATGATGTTAGAAAGATTAACAGTATATGGTTGTGAGAGTGAGGTTGACTCCTTTAAGAGGAGAATAATTCGATTGCCTTTCTTGATATCCCGTAAATGAAAATGTTTCGAGTTTTGCGGTTGTGATCATTTGGGTCTCATGATTTATGTGGTAGTTGAAGCTGTTCCGAGCAAAATGACGTGTTGAAAGATTTTATTGGTTCTTAAGTGGTTCTTGTCGTTTGGTCTTAAGAACCTATCTTGTTCGAAATGGCAAAGTGTTGTTATATTCAAAGGATTATTTTTAGTGTTAAGGAAAGAGTGTAGTAGGAGTATTTGAGGATTGAAGTCAAGTTTTGTAATTGCGGTTTAATTGAAAACGTGCTTAAACTTTCTGTTTTTCCGCTCAAGAGTTGCTGAGTTTCAACAGAAATGTCTTATTCATTGGTTGATATGTTTTATTCTCTTTTTGAGGGTTACGCTATTGGAATGTTTCTTTTGGTCTCGTGCTCACTGCGAGGAGTAACGTTTTCCTGTGTGCCGAAACTTGTCCTTGTTCGTCTCTTCCTTTTGGGGAAGGATCAATAGATTTGTGTTACAAAGAATTAAAGCATAATCCGCAATTGTTTGGTGGTGGTCAAGTAATTGTAGTGGTGAGATTTTGGTACCAAGCTATTGGAGGAGGAGTAGAAGGTGAATCAGTGTTGATCTATAACTCTTGGAGAGAATTTGATTCAAATGGAATGTTTGTCGCTGAAGTAAAACTGATTGGTGTTACGACCAAGTCGAACCTATGGTAAAGTGTAATCCCAGAACTTTGGTTCATGTTGAAATATTGGGATTATCGAAGGTATGGAAATCTTGATCAAGTTATAGAGTGTCACGATTGGGTTGTATTGCCAGGTTGTGTAGGTGATTCATGATGATGTGATTTAATAAGACTGGGATTATAAAGTAATTTAATCGTTGTTGCAATTAATGGGATAGTGTGAAATATTGAGTTAATGTCAAGAATGACTCGGTCTGATTAAGTAACCCTCTGAGAGTTAAAATCCTTGTAAAGGTAATTTCGTTAGGAAAATATTTCCATGATGATGTTAATGAGCAAGTATGTTGGAATTGTGGGAACTTTAGGGAATCAATATGAGGATTTCCCTATCTTTTATATCAGAAGTTCGTTGTAAGAGTTTAGAAGTTAAATTTGGACTTTGAATTTTTCTATGCTAGGTCTTTAGTCGCCCAATGATTTTGCAGAGGAAATAGAATAAAGGGCAGATTTTGAACAATGAGATGATCATTGATAGAACACTTTTGATGTAGTACATTAGTGGTGTATTGAGAATTCTAAGTTATTTATTCTTAAAAGTTTGAGGTGAAGTGATTGCGTGAGATCTATTGTGAGGCGCGTTGGGTGCCCTCTATCAAAAAATTAATTTTGTCAGTAGAAAGAGTTGTCTAGAGTGTTTCGTTGGGGTTCAATAGAGCCTCTATACAAAGGTGTTGATGATGTATTTCGTCTTGAGCATAGTTTTGAGTATGCCAATTTAAGAGATTTGAGCTCGTGTGGTATGTGATGGCATGTGTAGTCCTTATCAGTTCAGAAAAAATAAAGGAAGTATTTGGTTTGGGCATTTGAGTGGTTGCTCTTTCGGTTTATATGGTATTTATTTGTAAACTGTCACATTGGAAAGCGGAAGGGATTTCATGATGAATCTTTGCTTCCGAATTTGACCCCTTTTGTGTGAAGTTGCCATTTCGTGGTTGCAATGAGAATCCGTTATTCTCAGTGGGGTTTTGGTTATAAAAGAGTTGTTTAAAGCGAATTTTGCTATATGTTCCTGGTTAAAGGAGGTGCTCCTTGTTAGATGAAGAAACCGATTGAGAAGTGGGACAGGAATTCCATGTGGGTTGTGCATGTTATGTGATTTAGTAATAAAAGGGAAGTTGGCCTAGGGTACATTGACTTGTTTTCGATTGTTGCGGGGATTAGGAAGTGAGCATATCACTTTGACCGTCTTGGGCCCATACGTGATGTATGCATTGTCTGGTATGTTCTGGTGCTGAGTGAGTACCGAAAGCGGTCAAGCTTGGGATTTCGATTAAAGCCGTTGCACAACGAGTGGGACCTTATTTTTGAGTCTTGTGTGTTGAGAGAACTCAGTAAAGGTCGAGACGAGTGTTGAGGTGTAAGATGTTGATATCCTTCGAGGTGAGGTGGTCGCATATGTCCTAGAGGGAAGCGATTTAGGAGTTAAAATCTCGCATGCGTGACCAAAATCCAAGGTTGTTCACATTGCGTACGTGTTGAATATGATTAATTTCAGTTGTAGTGTTCTTGCGAATAGAATGACAAGTAGAATTCGGGGTCGAATTCTGTATAAGGGGGGAAGAATGTAATATCCCGTTCAAATATAAAACATATAAGTGACTAGTTCTAAAATTAAAAGTAATTAGAAAAGGAAAATTCAGAATTTTGGAGGAGTTTTAGAACTCGGGCCTTTGGCCCATAGCTCTTTGGGCCTATATGGGGGGAACTAAACCCTAGAACCTCAATTACTGTAGCATGGTACTATAGCGCCACCGCCACTGTAGCACGGCGCTACTGTAGCGCTCCCCTCTCCTCCGGTGCTTCCCCTGCAGATTGGCCGGCCATAAGGAAGAGAAAGGAGAGGGAAGAAGAGAGGAGGAGAGAGAGGAAGAAGAAGAAGGTGGGGGTGATCGTTGCAAGGACTACAACGTGGTCCAGCGGGGGATTTCGTGGGTAAGATCGTGATTCTCAATAGCTAGTTCGGTTCTATAGATATGTTTTGCTACAAATTAATCATTGTAGTATCCTGCTATCGTAGATCGATAGTACTGCAGTTCTGTTGATTTGCGAGATTGGGTTAGTTCCAGGCAGATTAAGTGTTTAGGGTCTCCTGGAGATAGATGGGGAATTTCGTTAGATTTCTAGAAAGTATTAAATCATAATTATTGGATAAAGGATGAATTAGTTACGAATTTTGCAAGACTGGGTGCTAATTCAGTCTCAAGATTTGTGCAGCGGTCATAGTTCTGTACATTAGAGTTTGGATATGGCTGAATTTGGTCTAATGATCTCCATGAGATATTTAGATAACTTTATGCTGATTCCAGGAAGGTAAAGTTCATAAATTTTGGACAGATAGATCAAAAGTTATGAATTTTTAAAGTTATTGCTGTAATATGTCCTTCTATTGTGGACAAAGGTGAAAGGCTTGGCTGTTTGAAACCATTGTTGCACAGTGGGAATATTTTTTATAATTTTATTGAGATAGCCGGTTTTCTTTAGTTTCCAGGGAGTCTTAGAACAATGAGTTTGGCTGTGCCAAACAAAAGTTATGATTTTTCCAAGTCAGAGATACCGAAGATGACAGAACGGTCTTCGGGATTAAAAACAAAGCACTAGATGTGGTATTTTGACCTTTCAGTCACCTGAGAAGTCGTAGCTAAGATTATGTAGATTCCAGGAAAATTGGATTCATGACTTTTGAAGTTTTGACTCAAAATTTATGGATTTTTTATTTAATAGCTGTCTGTTTGGATAGATTTGGATTTTGGGAGTATATCGGTTAATGTTCGGGTTTCGTTTAGGAACGATTGCTCTCGTTTTGTTCCAATGCAATGTTGTGCAAGTTTGGTTGATTTTTAGTATATTTCACGGTTGCCAGGTGGTGGTGACCCCCGGGCCTAGAGGTTTCGGTCGTTATCTTCCGTCTCACGGTTGAGGCAAGTACCTTGGTTGATTGACTTAATATGAGTGAATGGCATTGTTTGCTAATACTATGAGTATATGTACTGTTCATAGTTGCTAAGATATTATGAAGGTTAATATTCAGGTTTTATAGTGTTACAAATTATGTGCTATTCATGGATGTTTGAAAATTATGAAGTCAATGATCATGAATGCTTGTAGTATGAATAGGTTTATTCATATGTGAGGTTGTTGCGAATGCATGATTATGATGATTTAAGATTTCATTCATATGCATCATGATGGCAAATTGAAGGCTTGGTCATGTGATGACCAAGCAATTGTTGAGTCCCCGTCATGATTATGACAAAGCTAAAGGTCCCCATGCTCGTGGAGCATGGGCTTTAATCCCCATACTTGCGGAGTATGGGCAATTAGATCCTGTGCTAGAAGGCATAGGCATGGGTATGCATCGACGGATGCATACTTTGCATTACCGGTAAAATGCAAAAGAGAAAGAGAAAGAGAAAGTGTTTTTGAGCATCTTGCATAGCATGAGCATATGAAATGAGTGTTGTAAAGATTTGTGAATGGCTGTGGATGATTATAGCTGCTTATGTTATTGTTGCCATTTATTGTACTTGCTGAGTCTTTGAGCTCACTCTTGTTGTTGTTGTTTGTTTTTTTAGGTACCCTTTACAAGCACGGCATGCATGGGAGGGAATAAACCTAGAGTGGTTGCACAATGGCACGAGCTACTCACCATCGAATTATTTAGAGTGATAGTTTTTGTAGTTGAAGGAATTTGATTAGAGAATTAATTATGATTACTCCTCATGCTTGGATTAATTGTAATAATGTTGGTTAGCATAGCTTGAATGCTTAAGATTATGTTTTAGTTGATTAGCATATGTTGGATTTTTTTTCTCCTATGGTATATTTGTCTGTTGGGACCTCCGGTATAGTTAACTATACAGAGGAGGTTCTACCGGATTTTTAGAAGGTTGTTCTAGTTTAAATTGATTATAGTTTAGTTTAGTAACATTCCAGGCTCTTGTTGGGCTGGGGTGTTACATAGGTCCCCATACACGTGGAGTGTGGGCAATGGTTCCTGTACCAGATGGTACATGCATGGGTGTGCATCGACGGATGCGCACTTTGCATTACTGGTAAAATGCAAAAGGGAAAAAAAAGGAAAAAGATCATGTTGAACATATTGCATAGCATGTGTGTGTAAAGTGATTGATATGTGGTTTTGTGAAGTATAGTTGATGAGTTACATGCTTGTGTGCTGTTGATGCCATTTATTATATTTGCTGAGTCTTTGGACTCACCTCTTGTTTTTGTTGTGCTTTTAGGTACCACTTGCAAGATCGGCATGCATGGGAGGGAGTAGGATTGCTTTGGATGCACTCACTACCACACATTCTTTTAAAGATGATTATCATTTAGATCATACCTTAATAATAAGCAAACTGCTTAAGGATTAATTTTGGCTATGCTTGAATGCATTGGATTATTTGTAATAATGAGAGTGGTAAATTTTGATTATGCTTGCTTATGCTTTAGCTGAATAGATTATTTATGAATGCTTTGATGAACTTTGGATGTTGAGATATTGATAATAATATATGCATCTGTTGGAACCTCCGGTATACTTAGTTATACAAAGGAGGGTCTACCGAAATTTAGAACTATGCCCTATGTTTAAATGGTTATCATGTTTATTTAGTAGCATTCCAGGCCCTAGTTGGGTTGGGGTGTTACATTTGGTATCAGAGCGGGCTGTAGGTCTGTGGTATTTGAATTATTAAACTTGACACACTAAGCACAGTAGGTGGGATTGGGTTATTGCATTACATTTACGCTTCCGTATATTGTATTGATGATTCCTGTTATGAGATGATCGATATATATATATATATATATATATATATATATATTATAATACTATGGTTATTATGTGTGGGGATAACCCAAGTTGAGAGGTTGAGGTCGTGGTTGTGGCCCTGGGCTATACCAGGTCACACCACCTTTTGTGGTATGAGAATAGGGAAGTGGTTACCTAAGATATCTTAGTACAGGTGTTGATAGTGAATATCTTTAGAAGAGTTGTTCTCTTCTTTGAATTTGAATTTGGTGAACTCTTATCCAGTTGTGGCTGATGAGCTTCTCTTGGATTGGTAGTCCATACCAGTTGATGGGATTCTTTGAGAAATGTTGTTGTGTTTCCATTGGTTTAATTTGACCCGTAAAACAATCATTGTTTTCTCAACCGATAAGTTATTCTTGCGGCTGGTGAACTTGGTTGATTGTTAAGTTTGACCTTTATATTGGAGTTTGTCTTTCTCATTGGAATTCACGACCCACTTATTCACGTGATGTTTTTGGTTAATGAAAGCTTCCTTTGCAAGTCCTTTAGTATGTGGAGGCTTTGACTCAATATATCTCTCTTGGGTATTTTGAGTGTTGAAGATTATTGGTTTTCTTTTATGAAAGAAGATGTTAAACCCGTTAGCCATGTTAGATTTATTTAATATTATTTAGTAACATTTCAGGCCTTTGTCGGGCTGGGGTGTTACATCAACCCTTTTATTATTGAAAACCTTAGTTTTGCTTTGGTGCTTAGGGAGAAGATAGTTGGAGGTTTGGGTTCAAGAGAGTTGGATTCAATTCCGTACTCATGTGTTGAGTCTTTGTCCTCCATTGATGGAGTGGCTGTAAACCAATACCATATCAATTCAATCCAAGGAATGTTTCTCAAAGATGTGTCTCTTTGCTTTCCTTCTCTCTATTAGGTGATTTTGAGTCCTTCTTTGATCAACGAGTTTTTGCTTGGTTTCTTGCCTTGATCTAACTTGATGTGACACGTGGGAACCCATCTAGGATCATCTTGATCATCAATCACCCACGAGCAAGTCTCTAGATCATATTTCAATTTTCACTCATTTTGGAGCCACATTTGTTCAAACTGAAAAAGATAGAAACTTTGGCATAGATCTGTGCGATCCTTGATTGGAATAGGTTCCTAACATATTTTAGAAGGTGTGTGTCAAGTTTCGTGGAGTTTGGCCGAATAGATCAAAAGTTAAATCAATTTGAGTTTTAGTTTTTGGGCTGTTTCCAATGTTCCACGTCTGGTGTGGTCAGACCGCCCCTTCAACGCCGGTCAGACCACCAGCCGGTCCGACTGCGCAATCAACGCCGTTCAGACCGCCCAGGGCTTGAGCTCTGTGTTGGTCTTTTGCTTTGGGGTTTTGGTTTGGATTCAATACAAGTCTTCCGTTGTACTTGTAGATTGATCTTCATAGCTTCCATAGCTACTGAAGTGAAATTGGTGTTGAATCCATTCAAAGTGAAAAAATGAGTGTGCTCCTATTCACCCCCACCCCCTCTAGTAGCCTTTTCGGTCTAACAAACCTTCTAATTCGTCGAAAAGAATTAAATGAACTTAAACAACGAGGAATTAAAGACATAACTGGATCGTCCTTGATCACAATCAAAACATCTACCACGAAGGATGGTCACAAAACTGAAACTAAAGCGGTTATCAAGAGTATGAATTGTGGATAATTGGACTAGATTATTCATTGTGTTTTGTGTTTATGTGTTGTGCACCATGTCTATCCCTTCCTATGCAAGTCGCTGCCTCGAGAGACACCTAGCAAGCACAAACACAGCAAGTGTGAGTCCACGACTCAGCAAAGTGCAATGGCAAATCAAACATAGCATCAACAGTAGTCAAAGGGAATAAACAATCCCATCACGAATAACAGCGTTGTCGGTGTTTTAGAACCGAACTTACGTAAAGATTGTTTGATTCGGGGGGTCTCCTAGAATGGAATCACGCAGAGAGATTGACACGGGGATTTTTATACTGAGTTCAGCCTTCTCCGAGAGAATAAGAACCCTACTCCTGTGTGTGTATGGTATTGAGTATATTCTGAACAATCAGGGGAAAAACTAAGACTATTACAGATAGTGATTGTATTCCTGATGGCCCGATTGCTCCTCCCCTCCTTTCTCTGATTGTCGCCTTTTTATAGTACGTGAAGGAGCGGCAGTTACTCCAGGTGAAGCGGCGCCTCATCACATCCCGTAACGGACGCACGTTGGTAATAATCACCGGTGTATTAACTCCTCCACGTCGCTCAACAGCTATATACCAGAGATAATGGAGTATTACGTGCCATTACTTCGCAGAGTAACAGCGTATGATGACTATTTGAATCCCTTAATCAATTGGGCCCACTTGTCTGTAGGTTTAATTGATCATAAAGTGGTCGTAGCTGACCTAGTCGTAGAAGAACTTACGACCATGAGGTAGTCGTAGCAAGACTTACGACTATTGGGGTAGTCGTAGCATAACTTACGACTATGGGGGTGGTCGTAGAAGAACTTCGACCACCCGGTAAACTCTTCCTTATAACATTAAGGGGTATATTCAGGGACCATATGACGTCATATTTACCTATAATAAGAATTATAGATAAAAGATAAAATGAGGATTATTATATCCTCGTCATCTAGCCCCCCAGCTTCAAGTGAAAGCAACTTACTTGGTAGATGGTCTTACGACCACGAGAGAATTCGAGAAAGATAGTCGAAGGAAAAACTCTTCGTTATTAGTATACTATTTTGACCGAAATATGCTTGGTCAAGAAGATTACCTCGACTATCAAGTAGTCGTAAAAGCATTCCTACGATCATGAGGTGGTCGTAGTATAGTGATCGGAAGAAATAACTTTCGATTATCGTTTCCTTTGGTTGAAAAAATCTAACCAAGGAAGTAATTTAAGCTTGAGGTGTAAAAGCAAACCTGATTTTCTCGAGCGGACACATTGGGGAATCTCAAACGGCGCCTGATTAGCACATGTCTGTTGAAGCAGTTCGAGATGGTGGCGACCCTTGGAATGTCACGCCTCCGGCTCAAGGTACGCGGTTATAAATACTTACCGGGGGTAAGACTTAGGATTCACACTTTTCCTCAAATTATCCCACTGTTCATCAAGTTCTTGTTTTCTCCGCCACCAACTCAATCAAGAATCTCCCCCTTCTGATAGAAATGGCCGGGAGAGTCTCCGAGTGGGCCGAATCGGAGATGGATATGGCGAAGATGGAAACCGTTGTCAAAGCTGGGAAGATTCCTGAGAGCATTCTTGTGGAGTGGTTCCTAGCGAACAAGCAGCAATGGCCGTCGGGGGAGGATGGACAAATTCCCGTCTTCTAGGCGTACTGTGAGTGTGGTCTTCGATTACCTGCTCATCCCTTTCTCACACTCATACTCGAGCATTTTGGAGTGGAATTGGTGAATCTTGGTCCTAATTCCATCACCATGCTGAGCGTATTTGTATATCTGTGTGAGGCGTACCTGAGAATTCCAGCGGATCTTGAGCTTTTTCAGTATTTCTACGGAATGGCTCGACAATCTGGGATAGCTGGAAGTTGTGGTTTGAAGCTCCATGACGGGAAGTCGAAGGAGTATATTCAGATGTTCACTCGGTCCTTATGGCGTTGTGGAGGAAGAGGTGGTTTTTTCGAAAGTCACCTCCGAAGACAGTCTTACCTTGAAGGAAAGGCTGCCGAAAAGAAAGCTTCCTGGGATTCGACTCCCCAAGATATCAGTCGAATCGCCCCCTATATTCAAGCCATCAAGGATTTGAAAGCAGAGGGGTTGACTGGATGGCATGTGGTGAAGGATTTTATCACACGTCGAATTAGTCCTGTGAAAAAACGAGTGCCTCCTATGTGGAGGTACTCGGGGCCAAAAGACCCGACCAGGGACTACGAGGGAGGTAAGTAGTTTTTCGACTTAGCTATCAGTTTGGTCTTCTTCAAAATTATCTAATTTAATATCTTTATCTGTTTTATGAGATATTTCCTGATGAGATTGACGTCGAGTCAAACTTGTTTGTGAAAGCCCCGCCACCTAGTGTGGCGGTTCCTCAAATTCTTGCGGTTTTATCCGCAGAAGAAAAGGTTGAGCGCCTAAAGGTAATCAAAAGTTGATTTCATCCTTAGGACTTCATAGTCATAGAAAGAACTTACGACTAGGTAGTGATCGAGAAAATCTTACGATCGGGATATGTCGAGAAAAGCTACGACTAGGTCTTGGCCGAGAAAAACTTACGACTAGCAATTGATTCTTCTTTCTTTTTACGTAAAGTAGGCATGGAAAATCGCCAGACGACGAAGAAGTCGAACTGGTAACCATTGGCGAGGGCAACAATGAACAAGGGCTCATCTCCTCCGACAAAAGGCGCCGACTTACAAGAGTTGCCGACAAGGGAGGATCAAGCTCAAGTTCCTTTATTTCGACGAGGTCCTCAGCAAAATCTGCAGCACACACGCTCGCAACAATAGTTGAGGTCGAAACAGATGAAATTGAGGAGGATGAAGAACCTCTTGTCGCAAGGCCCGTAAGGGCAAGGCACGCGTCTTCGGAAGCCGAGGCTGGAGCGATCGCAGACTAAGGAGACCGAGGAGGTCGAAGAACCTCCTAGGCATAAAGTCCACAAGGCCAAGGTACCTTTTTATTATGACAAGAAAGCTTTCACAGTTTCTGCCACTTCTAGATTTGTCAAGCAACTAGAAAAGGAGAACTGGAAGGAGTTTATGTCTTTTGTGAAGGACAACGTTGATCCAGCCGAGCCTACCGTTGAGGGTAGCGCTACTCTTGGAGTGATCGAGACCAATCTCGGTCCTCTGGAAAGTCAGGAGACCAGAGAGATGGTCCTTGTTCAAGACTCACGACCAGACGTGGTCGTGACTGAACCTATTCCCCAACTTGAACTATGACCAGACGTGGTCATAGAAAAGAAGTCAATGAATTCTTCCATCGGGAAGATGGCTCCAAAGTTTCTGATTAAGTCCAGGACACAGAGGTATGTGAAACAAGCTAAAGTGTAAGAACAACATTTACCTTTTGCTTTCCACAATTTGACTTGCTATCCTTTTGTTTGTTTTAGCTCGACTCCTTCAGCCCCCGTAGTGGTTTCTATCGAGAAGCCCATTGCAGCCTCTCCAGCGATTGGAGAGATGACAGCAGAGATGGTCGAAGGGTCATCCACATCTCGGGTTGTGGAAGAAGTCGTGGCCCCCGAAGCGGTTGTCACGACCGCTGAAGTTGTAGCTATGGCCACTGAGGCAGCGGCCATAGTTACCGAGGTGGCGTCTACAAACACTGAGGTAGCTGCCATGACCACTGAGGTTGCAGCTACTACTACTGAGGTAGCAGCTACAACCATTGAGGTAGTGGCTACAACAACCGAGATAGCCACCATGACCACTGATGTGGTCATGAACCAAGAGAGGCAACAGAGAAGCTTACGCCCAAGGTGGTGATCTGCTAGACCACCGTGAGGGGAAAGAAATTGTTGCAGACCTCCTTCCTGGTACCCAAAGAGAATTTACAATTTCAGAATCAGAAGATGAGGAATACTTCAACCGCTACGATTTCTTTGGCCCGCTTCCATAGTGGGGTCTTACGCGCTTTAGATCTCGCCACCGAGTCCCCACCCCAAAGACATTCCCAATAGAGGGAACACTTTTGATAATGAGCGCCTTGAGAAGGTTTGGTGGGACCAAGTTGAGAGAGTGGACGAGCTGAAGCACCCAGAGCTGGTTTACTCGATATTTGCTCGATCAACCATGAGTGTAAGTGTTTGATGATACTTATGCACACAGGTATAATCTTCTCTTGTTTCTTACTATCTTTTCTTTTGCAGAAAGCCATAGAACAAATCGCCATTGTCGGTGAGTATCATCGACAACTTTTAGAGCTGCGACAGGAAAAAGAGGAACTCTGCAAACAGGCAGAGAGGTGGTAAGTTACTATTTTTCATAGTCGTTTTCGACTTGACTACTTATATAGTGCTTACAGGGTTTGTCGTGGAAAAACTCACGACTATATGCTAGTCGTAAAAGACTTACGACCGGATGTTTAGTCGTAGAAGAACTTACGACTAGATTCATAGTTGTAGAAGAACTTACAACTAGACCAATGGTTGTAGGAAAGCTTACAATCGATTTAATAATGTTCATGTCCACTTTTAACCTTTACAGGTTAAACAGCGATGAAAAGACTCTGGCCGACTCGCTCGATTATCAAAAAGAGGAGTCGAGAAAGTTACAGGAGAAAGTAGAATTTCTCCTGATGAAGCTTAAAGAAGCTAACTCGCAACCTAAAGGGTGCGAGGAAAGGATAAACAGTAAGTGCTGAACTTAAGACTGCTTATGTTTTCGATCTTTGCCTGACTGTTACTTCTTTTAGGAAAAGAAGATGATATGAGAAAGCTCCAGAATGAAGTCCAAAATAAAACTTTGGTCATTCACGAGATTTCTCGTATCTCCAGAGAGAAAGATGAAGAAATTACGAGACTAAAATCCCGAAGATCAGGTAAACAATTCTTTACCTGCAATCTTTTACGAGCTCTTTCCATATTCTCACTCTCATTTCTTTTCTAGAAATGGAACTCGAACTGGGAAGGCTCGAAACTGAGCTCAGGGACAAAACCATGATTTACAATGAGACTATCCGCATTACCAAAGAAAATGCGGAGGAGATTAGATCATGGGAGAAGAAGCATGCTGAGACTGTTACCTCCCATGATGAAGAAATCAAGAAATTGGATTCTCGACTTGTGAGCACCCGGATTTATTAGGCTCATAATACTTAGTCATCCAATTGACCCTAGTATTATCAACCAAATAAACCCAGTCTCGAGAGATGTATACTCCCCAGAATGCAGTATACATACCTCACAACAAAAGAATGTATCAATTCCATACAACACATAGTACATAAGCAACAAACCAGAAGCTAAAATTAATAAGGATAGGTTATTACAAAAGAGGGGCCTTCTGGCCAAATAACAACAAGAACTACAAGATAACAGCGGAAGCAAAAGTGCCATAAGATGGCCATAACAAAAGCCAATTAGTGTGCCTTTACCCACAAGGCAACTAACCGGACCGCCAAGCTAGTCGTCAAACCCGAAGCACATCTCGCAAGAGTGAAGCCCTTGGGGCTCACCTCCTTCCTCTGCAACAAAAGCCACAAAAATGCCACAACCACGGGCAGATGAGTACATAAAGTACTCCGCAAGACTTACGTGTGAGATAACAGAACTATAAATAGCTACATGCAAGCTTTATTTAAGTGGATGAGGCTTTGGACTCATTTTAGCATAAAGCAAGTTTCATTTGCAATAATATAATAGATTGAAGGCAATTTGACAAAGCATTTTAATTGTTGAAATTCAACGAGGTAGTAACAGAGTAACAACAACAAGAACAACCTAGAAGTGACTAACCCAAGTCACCACAACAATAGCATGAACTCCCCGTTCATACCAACCATGTCAAGTTTTAATTAAAGGTTGTAGTCTAGTCTTGAACGACCTTACCAAGCATGTCCATAACCTAGGACGAGGCTATTCGAATAGTTTTAACCCTGCAGGGGTGTACCAATGTACCCACACGCCAGACCTTCTTTCCTTAGGCACACTACCTTTGGTATGCCGGCACGGCTAAGTCCTACGAGACATTTCCAATGGACAATGCTAATTCTAAGTCGCACAACCCACGGGGAGAAGGAGACATCACACAACCTACCCGGAAGCTAATGCTCCCCTCCCACATCACACACACATTTTATCTTTAAAAACACACCAACCGAGCGACCCCAATTAACACCGCCCAAAGTACTTAGTCAAGAGAGGTCCCATATCCCCCTCGTGTGGTTAGCACGCAAAATCGCTTGGCTTAGTGACCCAAGTACTCGGTCCTTAGGGACCCAGGCATACCACCACATTCCAAAAACCGCACCATCCATCCAATATGCCCAAGTCTAAATCAATCTTTTATTTTCAGTTTTTGATTTTACAAATTAATCAAAGCACAAGTGCTGGACATATAGGAGTAATAATCAGTTTTGAGTGATCAAGACCATCGACTAAGTCGATGATCGCCCATTACTACCGTTATCTAAGCATTGCTAAGCATGACACCGTAAAAGCAATAAAAGAGCATATTTAAATCACCGGGCTCTAATTCACCAGCGATATTAGTAACTTATGGTTTGTGGCAGGGGTAACAATTTAGGGGCAACTATGCAATAGGAATAGCTACCTCTAAACGATAAAATACTATGACACAAAAGCATGCATACATACAAGTTAAACAAAATATTAGACTTTAAAGTAATGGGACAATGATGGAAATGATCAAACTGCTTGCCTGGCTGTTGCTGGCCAAATTGTTGCTGAGGATCACTCACGGGTTCAATACACTCGTCGGCACCTAATCGAAAAGACGAAAAGAAACGATAAGAACGACGAAAACGACCAAGACAGCACAGCAAACAAACTCCAAATACTCTGAAATTTCTACAGAAGCAAGAGGATGATTTTTAGGGAATTTAGCAACAAGAACCAATGGATTTGGATTCTCAATGCAAAAGATATGAGCAAAACAATTCTGCTCAGCCCTAAAAATACCAAACTGCTACTATTCACTAATTTAATTATGAGGCAACATTTTCTAGAAAAGTGGTGATGCTGAGATTTTTACAGCAAAACCAGCACCTCATGAGATGAATAACACAATTGAGTTCATCCCATTTGGAGCTATGTTCCACTTTCTACAATTTTTCAAAAACAAGAACTTGAACAAAATTATAATGCACAAGTCCTCATTTTTATAACAGCAACATGCTCAAAACTAATTTTCACAGTGAGTTCATTAATAGAGGAAACCAACAAAGTTGGATTCACTCAAAAATAATCTACAGAGCATTAGTTATGTATTTTACAAGTTAAGCATTAATTTGAGTGTATATTTAAAGGGAGTTTTAAAACCTAAAGGCAAAACTGTGCTCTGGAGTTGAACTCAACTTACAATCATTTTTAGATTAAAGTCAAGTCCAAGACAGAGCTAACACAATTTGAACGACCTCATTTGGATTTAGAACGAATTAGATATGGAATTCTAAAGTTTATACCTTATTCAGCTTACAAATAAGTGCTCACTGGAATTTCTAAACCCACAAGGACATGGGAGGACGTGAACCGTTGATCTAAATCAAACGGTCCAAGACCTCCAGAGAAGCAGCGCAAGACGCGCTGTGTAGTCCAGAGAACATGGGCCGTTGATCTTGGATCCAACGGTCCATGTCCTCCCTGCCACGCTGCGCGCAACAGAGGGGAGGTCGTGGCTGTTGATACCGCATCCAACGAACCACAACACATGAGGGAGGACCGGGACGGTCCAGATCAAACGAGGGAGGTCCTGAACGGCTGAGATCTTCCAAAGGAAGATCTAAACTATCAAGATCTCCCCAAGGAAGATCTACATCATCAAGACCTCTCGAGGGAGGTCCTGGACGGTCCAGATTTTCCAAGGGAGGACCTTAATGGTCTAGATTGTCCCAGGGAGGACCTTAACGGTCAAGGCAACAACACAGAGGTCCTGGGCGGTTCAGATCCACTTGGGGTGGTCCTGAACGGCCAAGATCTAACAAAGGGAGGTCCTAAGCGGCTCAGATTTCCACTGGGAGGTCTGAGCGGCTAAGATTTACCCGAGGAGGTCCACAAGGTTAAGAGGACCTCGGGGAGGTCCTACACGGTGGAGATCAACACAGGGAGGACCTCAACGGCTAAGATCTCCCACAAGGAGGTCCTAGCGGTCAAGATCGCAAGGAGGGAGGTCCTGGGGGTTGTCCCTACAAAAGACCAGGGGTGGTCTTTTGCAAAGAGGACCCAGGAGGAGGTCCAGGGAGGTCTTTGGGAGGTTTTGCCAAAAGTCCACGGGTGATCCTTTGGCAAAGAGGTCCCAGAGATGCACGCTGGGAGACTAAGCGCGCGGCCTTAATTTGCTCAACAAGGGACAGAAAACAAGGCATTAAAGGCTGACCCGAGTTTACCAATGATAAGCAATGATGATCGCATTTAAGGGGGAGATCTTTATCCTAACGACAATGGCACGGTGCCATTGTCGTCCAACAAAACTCCGAGAGGCTCCCAAGGCTTGTCGCCGGCGATGAGGACCTCGCCGGCGCCATCCAAGGACACCAACGTGTGCGCAATAGTGTTAAGACACGCCAGACCATTCATTGCGGGGTGGCCCTGAATGGCGACGAGCCGTAGATTAGCGGCGCAAAAACATACGGCCAAAACACAAACAGCGATAATGAGCTCCGCAGCGTACATTCAAGCGTGTGCCCAAGAAAAGCTCCGCAACAACATACATCGCGGTGCCAAGATCTACGGACTACGGGAGGGTTACCTGGAGGTCGCGGAGGTGCTGAGGAGGTTGGGGACGTGGAGGACCGGAGTTGGGGAAGAAGGGTTGCTCCGCTGCTCAAGACTAAGCTCCAAGCTCCAAGCTTCAAGCTCCACTAGCCCCTCCTGAAAATGTTAACCTAACAATGGGTTAGGTTCAACTCCAGGAGATTTGGGGGAGCTGAAAATGAGCTAGAGGTTGAGAGGGGGCCACTGGAGCAAGCCTTCACCACCGAGGGCTTGGAGCTTCTCAACAATGGCGGCCAAAAAGGGGAGGTCAGTGGAGGGGATGCTCAGCCAAGCACAAGCAAGGCCAAGCTCAATGGTGTGTAAAAGAAGCCAAGGGCAACAGTGGGGGGTTTTATAGCTAGGGCAAAAAGAGGTCCTGGACCACGGGTTAAGCTCATGGTGAGCTTAGCCCAAGGGAGGTCCACGGAGGTCCATGGAGTTGGACAAGATGGAAAGGACAGAGTAGGTCGGGGACGGGGCATGGGCTAGGGGCGGAAAAGCAGCGACATGCATTTAATGCCCCGAGCACAGAGCCGTTGGATGACAAGGCTCGACTTTGCCCATCGCCATGGCTCGCACGCTGCCCAAGGTAGGAGAAGAACAGATCTCACATCCACCGTTGGATTACGTGGATGGGGAGGTCCTGACCCTCGGATTTTAAGTTTGAACCAAGATGTTTTAAGTGATCGGGAGGAGGTCCCACCACACGATTTGGAAAGGGAGGTCGTGGCCCTCCGATTTCCATAATGAGAATGCGACGTGGAAAAGGGACAGAGGTCCAAAGCGTTGATCTCAATCCAGCAGTGTGGACCTCCGTGAGGTCTTAACCGCACACCTAACTTGAGAACTCGAGGGGAGGTCATGGCCTTTGGATTTAAATCAAGGGCGCACAACCAAAGGGGAGGTCTTAGCACTACGCCAGAGCGCACAAGAGGTTATGGCCATCGAGTTAAGATCTAATGGTGATGAGAGGGCGAGGAGGTGCGAGACGTTGCGCAAAAGGCAAGGGAGGTCAGACCTTTGGATTTTTGATCCAATGGTTACGATCAAAAGAGGGGAGGTCCTGAGCTTGCATAACGCATGGGAGATCATGGCCTTTAGATTTAAATCTAAGGGCTACGACCTCACGTCGGCGTGGGAGGTCTAATGCGACAAGACAAGGAGGAGGTCGTGACTGTGGATTTTAAATCCAACGGTGCACAACATGAGATGGGGAGGTTGTGAGGCTGGATATTTTGAGGGGGAGGTCGGGCTGTTGGATCTCGATCCAACGGCCACCTCGATGCTAGGTGGGAGGTTTGCTTAGTCTAACAGTGAGGGGAGGTCATGGCCATGGATTTTTGATCCAAGGGCGATGACCTCAACAAGGTGGGAGATCCACTTGGCGATGGTTTGCAGAGGAGGTCATGGCCTTTGGATTGATCCAACGGCCACGACCTCAAGTGAGTGCAAAAGGGAGGTCTCGAGTAGTTTGAGCGAGCGAGGAGGTCATGGCCATGGATCGCTGATCCAAGGGCGATGACCTCATGTGAGCGGGAGGACTTGGTGCGTTAGCGAGGAGGAGGTCGTGGCGGTTGGATGTTAATCCAACGGCCACGACTGATCAAGGTGGAGAGGAGGTCTGACGAGCTGTGGAGAAAAGGTTAATGGACCACTTTGGGAAAGTGGCTAGCCCAAGGAGCAAGTACCAAGCTTTTAAATTCAATTTCAATAGCTGAGATTTTGCAGGTTGTTTGAATTGCATTGAGCTCCAAAATTTATGAAATTTTAACTAGAGCTTGCTGACATTAAGATTAACTTTACATAAAATTTCCAGAGGTTATTATGCTATGCATTTTCTCAGGAAATTCATGAAGGTTGTTCAAGGAATTGTTTTACCTCCAAAATTTATCAAACAAGTTTTACAACTTGTGATATTTTTCCGAGGGTCCCACATCAATACTAGGACCAAGGAAAATTATTTCCAAAAGTTTGGCACAAGATTTGTGACAAGTGGAACATGAGTTTGACTTTTGGTCAACAAGAGCTTAGTGTTTTGGATTACACAACTCTTGGACAGAATTACATGAGAGATTAGGGGTTTTCAAGACGTGAGAAAAGTTTTAATTTCTACACATATAATTATACTTGAACAAACCCTAATTATACATTTGGGATGTTACGACTTGCGGGTAAGGAAATCTTTTACCTGTAATTATTTTTGTTTTCTTTTCCTCTAGAAGTTTATTTTTGCTTGACCGGTCTTATTCTTTTCAGAGCAAGCGGTCGAAAACAAACAACTCCGCGAGGCTTCGACTCGTACCCAACAGGAGATTGAGACAATGAAGATTAATCTTCAAAGCGAAGGTCACGCTCTGAACAATGTATTTAGTGAGCTTCATATCGAGGAAAAGCTCCTCAAGATGATACGATGGCTGCTCACATAAGTACAATTGGGGAACAAGTCGGGACTTTGCAAGAACTGATGACCACCCTGAAGACCAACCAAGCTGAATCGATAAAGGAGGCGGTCGAAGTTGCAGTAAGTTATGCATTGGCCAAACTTAAACCTCATGACCCCAACCTTAATGTTCAACCAATCGGTTTACTTCGATCGCCTCAAGCGAAGCAAGTCGTCTGATTGAAGAAATGCAATCAGTTGGCCGGAAGGTTTCGGAGGAGATGCGACTAGGCTCTCCTTCTTCAGAGTAGTTTGTAACAAACCTGAAAAACAATCTTTTGTTGATGTATTATATAATCCATCTTGTTTTCTGCAAATTATCTTGTCGAGTAGTTAGTAACTCAAAAGATAATTAACAAAAATGAAAGACTAAGAATTGAAGTCAAATTAATAACTTTATCCTAGCCCCCGACTATTTGCTTAGTTTGTTTAGACAAACTAAATAAATAGTGTTAAAAAGGGTTTCTGAAAACAGAGAGGTTTGTTTAACTTGTTGTTTTTTATCACAACCGCCATGCACTGGTCAAAAAAATGGAAACGAATCGACACTAGGAAGTTCCTTCTAGTGGGCGTGACCCACGCAGAGAGGAAAGTCTTCGACTAGGTGATGTTACCATCTCTGACTAGATTATTTAAGTTGAGAACAGCAACTTGAGTTAAACAAACATCCAGAGGACTTCAAAAAATTCATTCGCCCTTCTTTGGAGGACTCGATAAGTCTGTCCTGATAGCAAGAATAGGAAATCGAACGATACTAGGAAGTTCCTTCTAGTGGGCGGTGACCACGCAGAGAGGAGAGACTTCGACTAGATGTGTTTCTTCTTCCGACTTAGTTGAGACTTAATCAAATACACCAAAGGCAAATGAATAAATCTAAAAAGTGCACTCGCTTAGAATATTTTTCAAAAGAACGGAAGAAATAATCTAAGGTGAAAGGAGTAGGCTTTCAAAAATTATTTCGACTAAATAGAACCCGAGCTCTTTGTGTTGGCGGCAAAAGGGAGTAACGAGTCATTACTAGGAAGCTCCTTCTAGTGGGCAGGACCACATGCAGAGAGGAGAGGCTTCGACTAGGTGATGTTACCTGCCTTTCGACCAGTGTAAAGGAAACTGGGTGTTTGGAATATAGTCGAAAGATTATGAAAGCACTACTCAAAAGTAAGACAATAGAGGTAGAGAGAACCTGAGTCTTTATTGTCTGAATGATGGGTTACACATAAAACTTGCGTAACTGGTCGATGTTCCAAGAATTCGAGAGAACCTGGCCGTCTTCCATTGCCAATCGTACCGACCCTGGACGAGTAACTTCGACCACTGTGTAAGGACCTTCCCACTTGGGAGAAAGTTTGTTCCGATTAGACTTGGATTGGCAGAGTCTCAATACCAAGTCACCTACAGCGAGGCTGCGAGGTTGGACCTTACGATCGTAGTATCTTCGCAGGGCTTGTTGATAGACTGCTGAACGAATTAGGGCCTGGTTCCTCCTTTCTTCAAGTAGATTAATATCATCTGCTCGAAGTTGTTCTTGGTTGGAGTCTGTGAAAGTTTCGACTCGTGTTGACCGTATCTTTAGTTCTGGAGGAAGCATGGCTTCAGCTCCGAATACTAGAAAGAATGGTGTTCCACCTGTAGCCCGACTGGTAGTTGTACGAACAGCCCATAATACAGAGGGTAGCTCTTGTACCCAAGCCCCCGAGCGTTTGATGAGCTGGTCGAAGACTCGAGCCTTAATTCCTCTCATTATTTGGCCGTTTGCACGTTCGACTGCCCCATTACTTTGGGGATGGGCTACAGAAGGATAACATAACTTGGTACCCAACTCGTCGCAAAATTCCTGAAATTTTGCGCTTGAAAATTGCTTACCATTATCTGTTATTATTCGACTCGGTACTCCAAATCGAGTAATTACGCATCTCATCATAAACCGTTTTGCCGCTTCCGTTGTTATCGATCCACGAGTTCGACTTCAATCCATTTTGTGAACGTATCAATAGCCACAAAAAGGAACTCGAAACCTCCTGGAGCTTTGGGGAATGGTCCTAGGATATCGAGACCCCAGGTCGCAAAAGGCCAAGATAGAGGTATTATTTGTAATGCCTGAGTTGGTTGGTGTATCTGCCTGCTATGAAACTAGCACTGGACACACCTTTTAACCAACTCCTTAGCATCATAAAGGGCTGTTGGCCAGTAAAAACCTTGTCGAAAGGCCTTACCGACCAGCGTCCTGTAGGAAGCATGATTTCCACAGATGCCATCATGTATGTCGTGAAGAAGTGTTAATCCCTCGCTCTGCGGAATGCATTGCATGAGCACCCCTTGAGTACCTCATTTATAGAGGACTCCTTCCACCAAAGTATACATTTTGGCTTTTCGGGATAAGTGATCTGCCTCGAGATCGTCTTCAGGTAGAGAACCCTTCTGAAGATATACATAGACGGGTGTCATCCATGTATCCTTGTATTCTAGAGAGGCTGTCTCAATAGGAGGTGTTTCTGGTTCGTCGACCAAAGACGGCTTCTGGAGTTGCTCCAAGAAGACTCCTTTTGGTACTTCAGATCGGGAAGAAGCTATTCGAGCAAGTCGGTCTCATGAGAAATTATCCTTTCGAGGGATGAATTGTGCCTCAAACCTAAAAATGCTTTTCTAGCTTACGCACTTCCGATAAGTACCGAGACATTGTTGGGTTAGAGCACCTTTGGTACTTTTGCCGACTTGATTCACGACTAGTTGAGAGTCTCCTCTCACGAGTAGTCGGCTAATCGAGAGCGCCATTGCTCAGATACCGCTAGCAAACCTTCAGATTCTCGCCACATTATTAGTGGCCCGAAAGTTTAATTGTATGGCATACTTTAAGGTCTCTCCGGTAGGAGATACCAGACCACCCGACCCGAGCCACTTAAAGTAAGCGACCCGTCAAAGTACATCCACTACTACAAAACAGGCTATAGTAGACGCTTTATCACGCACGGTTCCTTTGGAACCGCTCGTTGGGTCTATTCGACCTACGGCGCCGCCACCAAGATCGCCGCTCGAGGTTTATCACGACGGTTCTTATTTAGAACCGCTCAGTGATAATCGACCAATCACGACGGTTCTCAATAAGAACCGCTCAGGATAGTACCTGACGGTTCTCAATAAGAACCGTCTATGATAATTAGTTATCACAGCGGTTCTAATTAAGAACCGTTTGTGATATCTCGCTTTCTCGCTGACCGCCACTTGCTTGCCCCCGCTTGCCGCTCTGGAGGTTCTGTGTCACTGAGCGGTTCTTTAATAGAACCGTCAGGAATGATCACTGATGGTTCTATTAAAAACCGCTCAGGATAGGTGCTATCACTGACGGTTCTTAACAAGAACCGCCTCTCGATTGTTGGGCGGAAACAAAATTTGAACATAATGGGCGAGCTGTCAAACTCGCTTTATATAACCTCCATCTCCTCCTCTGCGGTCTCTCCTCCTCCATCTCCTCCTCTGCCATTTCTCCTCCTTTGCCATTTCTCCTCCTCACACCTTGCGCCCGGCCGAGCTTGTCGCCCGCATGCCTCCTCCAACTTGTCCCGGCCTCATCGTCACCGGCCTCATCCGAACCATCACCCCGCCTACTCCACCTCGCCCGACCTCGTCGCCACCGGCCTCCCACGACCTCGTCGCCGGCCTCCTCCACCCGTCGCCTGCCTCCCACGACCTCACTCTGTCTACTCCCCCTTTGCTTTGTGATGTGGATTCTTGAGTTGATGCTACTTGTGATGTGGGTGATGCTCTTTGTGATGTGTGTAGTTCATGTTGAGTTGTTTGGTTTGGGCAAAAACATGGATGGTAGATCGCGCACTGCTCGTAAAATCATCATAACTTTTGCATACGAACTCCGATTGCGACGTTCTTTGGCTTGTTTGAAAGCTAACGAAAAGCTCAATCCGAAAATCCATAAGTCAAGGTCAGATTCTCTTCGCGAGGTCTCAAAAAGTGAAAACCCCAAAAAGGTCGTTTAGGGCCTCTAAACGGCCTCCGAAGTTTTAGCGACCGCCGGTTTTTTTGTCGCGAAAAAGGCTATCACAGACGGTTCTAAACAAGAACCGCTCGCGTGAAAACTTCATCATACACGGTTACGAACAAGAACCGCTCAGTGATATTAGCCTTCACGCACGGTTTTTAATGAAAACCGCTCGTGATATTCTCGGATCACGACGGTTTTGATGAAAACCGTCTCGTGATAATAGCCTTCACTGCAGATGGTTTCAACAAAAACCGCTCGGATAGTGCGATCCTGACGGTTTTGAACCGCTCTGTGATAACCGCTGTTATCACGAGCATCAACAAATATAGACGGATCGGAAACAAATCGTGATGACGGTTCAACCGCTGCGTGATGAGGCTTCTGTAGTAGTGATCGCCCACCGTCGGGAATCGTCTTCGGGATCCTGAACAGTTCAGATTTGTCCATTCGGCGACAAAGTCTCGCCAAGATCTGGGATTTAACGGCCGCTCGACACGAATGAATGTCGAACTCCCCAAGTTCGACCGACCATTTTGCCATGCGCCCCGCTGCTTCCCTATTGTGGAGGATCTCCTAAGGGAAACTCAGGCAAGCACAGACTAGTTTGTGCGCTGAAAATAATGCCGCAGCTTCTCGAAGACATGAGGAGGGCATATAGAAGCTTTTGGACCCGAGGGTAACGCCCTTAGGTCCGTGCAAAACTTCACTTACGTAGTAAACTGGTCGCTGTACATTTTCACGTTTATGTACGACCAAGAGTGCACTTATCGCCTGCGGGCGTGGCGCCTAGGTAAACCAAGAGCGTTTCTTCCGCCTCGAGAGACCGTAATAGGAGCACTCAGAAGGTACCTCTTGACATCCTCAAAGGCAGCGTTTGCCTCTTTCGACCACTCAAAACCTTCGTGTTTCCTTAGAAGTTTAAAGAAAGGTAGTCCTTTCTCCCGATCGTGCGATGAAACGACTTAAAGCCGCCATGCACCCAAAGTGAGTTTCGGACTTCTTCCGTAGTTGAGGGCGATTTGTAAAATGGCTTTTATCTTTTCGATTTGCTTCGATTCCTCGTATAGATACTAGGAATCCAAGCAATTTCCCTGAAGAGATTCCAAATACACACTTCTCAGGATTAAGTTTTAAGCGATGTTTTCTGAGATTGTCGAATGTTTCTTGCAGGTCAGTAATATGATTAAATCTCTTGATGCTTTTAACAACTAGATCATCAACATAGGCCTCTAGATTTCGGCCCAATTGAGATGAAAAAGTTGCTTGCATCAAGCGTTGAAAAGAAGCGCCGGCATTTTTTAGACCAAGTGGCATTTTGACATAGCAAAATATACCAAATGGTGTAATAAATGCGGTCTTTTCTTCATCGTCTAGACACATATTGATCTGGTGGTATCCAGAATATGCATCTAAAAAACTTAACATTTCACAACCTGCAGTAGAATCAACCAACTGATCGACACGAGGTAAAGGAAAATTGTCTTTTGGACAAGCATTATTAAGATCAAGAAAGTCACGCTTTATACGCCATTTGCCGCTTGACTTTCTAACCATTACAGATTAGCCAACCACTCGGGTGGTTGACCTCTTATAAAGCCCGCTTTGAGTAGCTTATCCAATTCGATTTAATAGCATCTCGCCGATCGGGGCAAATCTCGTAATTTTTTTTTACGGTACTTTGTCGCCGTAAAGCTAGCTCGCGGCTCGATCACCTCCCTGGGACTCCGGGCATGTCGGATGCTTGCCACGCAAAGACATCTGCGTTAGCTCGGAGGAAGGCGATGAGGCGTTTTCCTATTTGGGGTCGGAAGTATCCCGATGCGAGCAGATCTCGAGGGCTCCCTGCGTCCAAAGGAACCTCTTTGACTTTGTCGCTCATTTTGATGTAGTTTTTAGGCTTCGACTTGCTAGTCGAAGGTCGACTTTCTTCTCGAGTTGGTATTTGTCCAACCATCTCGAGGGATCGATTTGATCGCAGTATGCGCCATCTTCTTGTCACAATGGATTGTGATTACTCCTTTGGGACTGGCATCTTAATACATTGATATCCATAATGAGTAGCCATTAGAATTTTGCCAAAGTTGGTCGTCCGAGTATGGCGTTATATGCCAGTCGAATCGACCACATCAAAGGAGATTTTCTCTGTCCTGAAATTACTTGGTGAACCAAATGTTAAAGGAAGAGAAACTTGGCCAATTGGTTTAGCCGAAGACCCCGGTACGATTCCATGGAGAGAGTATCGTACCGGTCTTACCTTGGTCCTGGGTACTTACATGTCATCCAGGGCACTCATAAACAAAATGTTTAACGAGCTGCCCCCATCAACCAAAACTCGATTGACCCGACAATTGTTGATGGTGGGTTCGACCACAATTGGGTATCGACCTGGTCGAGTCGAAGGAATCGGGCAGTCACCCTTCTCGAAAGAGATGGTGACTTCCGACCACTTCGGTAATTTATTGACAAGAGGATGATCTATGGAGTTTACCTCACGTTCAGCAGCCTTGAGCTGTCGCTTTGATTCATATGCCGATGATCCCCCGTATATGTGTTCGACGGTGTGTTGCGGATCCTGGAACGGCATCTCCTCCTCGTCATCTGATGACTTATGACCACTCGTTTGCCCTACCTGCTTGAGAGTGGGAAGTAGTCCTTTGCCGTTGTAGTAGTCTTCAAGCTTTCGTTGGAAGACCCGGCAGTTGCAAAGGTCATGTCCTTCCTTTTTATGGAAAGGACACCACCTAGGCTTATCATTTTTCCGATCGGGGCGCTTACCTTTGCCTCGGTCAGAGTGCAGCTTGGAGGTGCGTGGCTCTTTATCATTCACAGCCAATACCTCCTTGGAACTGCTGGCTTGGAGTTTTTGACCCTTCGCCTTGTTCTTGGACTTTTTAATTTTTTTATCCTTCTTCTTACCAATATCGCCTGGCTCTCGAGAGGTATTGTCTTCTCGATCTATTGTATTGTTCCACTCGACCGCCTCAGAGGCAATAGCGTATCGATCAGCCATCTCGAAGAGTTCAGCGACAGAAGTAGGAGGATTCAAAGCAATGTCTTCTGTTATCCTTCTACTGCGGACTCCTTGCTTGAAAGCCCTGATAACAGATGAATCAGAAACTTCCGGAATTGAGTTACGAACCTGACTAAAACGCTTGATGAATTGGCGCAAGGTCTCGTTGTCGCTCGTCTCATCCGTGCAAGTCATCCTCCTTTCCGGATGATTGTAAGTGCCTTGAAATTTGCCAAGAGAAAGTCGCAGAGGTGTTGCCAAGAGTAAATCGACTCGAGTGGTTGGTTCAATAACCACGATCGAGCAGATCCTTCGAGCACAGTTGGAAGGTAATTTGCCATCACATGCTCTCCTCCTCCGCTGCTGCTCGGACAGCTGTGGTATAGATCTGAAGGAATTCGATGGGATTTTGGGAACCATCGACTTCTCCATGTTCCTTTGGTCGAAATCGAGGTGGCAATGAAGCTCGGAGATCAGGCGAGAATGCCCGACATCTAGTAATGACTTCTTGACGCTTCCTTTGCAGGAAAGAAGGGTTTATATCATCAGGTGGTCGTACTCGACGATACCCAGTAATAGGTTGACCAGACCTACGATAGATCTCATCCCCACGAGGGATATACTCGTAGTTCATCTCTTCCGCAGATTCTCATGTCGGAATGGTGAGCGATCACCTCTCCGAGGAGTTTGCTGATCATCAGTCATTTGGAAGACATTTCTCCGAGTAGGAGATCGACGCGACTTACTGTTGCGTCGATTCCTTTGCGGTGATATATTCGATCGACTGGTAGCTGAAGAAGTCGTATGGCTACGACTTCCTGAATGATGTCGGCGAGGTGCTTCTAGTCTTACCATCGTATTCCGAAGCCTTTGTGCAATCTCTTCAACGAAGAGGTCGTAGCCTGGCGCTCGGGCTAGCTCTTGAGTTGGATTCTCGAGCAAGTCATGGATGTGTTGGAGCTCTCGAGCCTCCTCTGATTGATATTGAATGCGCCTAGGCAAATTCTTCTGGGCTTCAATTTTCTTCCGTCAGGCAGCCTCAAGAGCTTCCATGTCGGACTCTTGAGACTTCCTCAATGAAGTGCGAGAATGTCGAGGATTTCCTTCGCGTTCATGAAGGAGTTGTTCGTGTCCGCCAGTGGTGGTGTCCTTGCCATTGCCACGAGGGGGCACAGTGTGTGATTTTCTGGGAGAGTCTCCATCTCAGTCTCTAGGAGAGTGATCTTGATTCGAGGGAAGGATGAAGACCTCCCGTTGATGATTCTCACTTGCGCTCGAGGCCTCCCCGCTTGAGGATTCGTCGAGAGACACCATCTGGCGACTTGGAGTAATCCCCTCCAGGTAGGGGAAGTCCGGGTTATAACCGTCTCCGTCACCAGATGTGATCTGCGGAGAGATGGTCGAATTTGCAGGAAAAGCATGCTTGATCCCGCTGTCTCTGATGTCATCCAGAGAGAGATGATCACCAGATACTGGTGAAGTCCCGGAATTGTGGCTTCCAGAGCTTGCCTTACCAAGTCGGACCGTCTCAGGGGGACTCGGACACTTCGAGGAAAAACTCTCGTTGTGTTGTGAGTCCACCTGGGTGTGGTCCTGATCAGATTGACTCTTGTCCTTTGATAGGGTAGATTCCTCTCTCGGACGTACTGTTGTGGGGGATAAGGATCCCTCCTCAACTCCATCAGCGTGTATTCTCTCCTCGGATCGTGGGAAGATCACCGGAGGCGGCGCATACCATCGGATGAGTCATCACTTGGCTCATAATCAAACCGCATCCATGTCGACGTCAGATAATCTGCCAAGTCGAACAGCTTCTCCTCATTCCATTCTCCCGCCATGAGTGCATGAGATTTGGAAAACAGAGAGAATGTTGACAAGAGATTAGGAAGATCCCCACGGTCGGCGCCTAACTCGCCGGTGTTTTAGAACCGAACTTACGTAAAGATTGTTTGATTCGGGGGGTCTCCTAGAATGGAATCACGCAGAGAGATTGACACGAGGATTTTTATATGAGTTCAGCCTTCTCCAGAGAGAATAAGAACCCTACTCTGTGTGTGTATGGTATTGAGTATATTCGAACAATCGGGAAAAACTAAGACTATTACAGATAGTGATTGTATTCTGATGGCCCGATTGCTCCTCCCTCTTTTTCTCGATTGTCGCCTTTTTATAGTGCGTGAAGGAGCGGTTACTCCAAGTGAAGCGGCGCCCATCACATCCCGTGAACGGACGACGTTGGTAATAATCACCGGTGTATTAACTCCTCCACGTCGCTCAATGACTATATACCGTAGATAATGGAGTATTACGTGCCATTACTTCGCAGAGTAACAACAGATGATGACTATTTGAATCCCTTAATCAATTGGGCCCACTTGTGCAGAGGTTTAATTGATCATAAAGTGGTCGTAGCTGACCTAGTCGTAGAAGAACTTACGACCATGAGGTAGTCGTAGCAAGACTTACGACTATTGGGGTAGTCTTAGCATAACTTACGGCTATGGGGGTGGTCGTAGAAGAACTTACAACCACCCAGTAGGCTCTTCCCTTATAACATTAAGGGGTATATTCAGGGACCATATGACGTCATATTTACCTATAATAAGAATTATAGATAAAAGTTAAAATGAGGATTATTATATCCTCGTCAAGCGTTATATACCACAAACCCATCTCTTATGATAGCATCATAAGCAGTCAAATGGAACAAACAAATCCATCATGAACAACAATGTCAGATGCTAAACAAACAAATCCATATCTTATGCAGATATGCAATGACATGTCTTGAATACACATTCTTCACATCTTAGCAATTACCAGTAATGCCGAGTAGTGTATCCGTCGATACATACTCTAGGCATGTGCCCTCTAGGAACAGGGATCCAAAGCCCACACTCCAAGTCATGTAGCTTTCTCACCAACCTCACCGGATTAGTTACATGACTTTCCACAAGTGTGGGGACTAGGGCCGTCTAATGTATGATGGGGATCCAAAACATGCTCAAGGCCTGTGCCCTCAAGGCACAAGGATCCAATGCCATGATGCAGAATGTAAAACATGATATCAACTCATCATGAAAGTAATGCTCATCAACATTATCAAACTTAAAGCTTCATCCTTAAACCATGGCACTTAGGCTCATCAACATTACCAATCAGTAAGCATCATCAATAATGAAATATAACCACTCAATAATACTATTTGCACTTGCCTCAACCGTGAGACAAAAGACAAAAAGGCGGAACTCTCTAGCACCGGAGTTCACCACCACCTAGTAACCAAGAATGATAATAAGCATCAAACAACAAGCTTAACAAGATAGTACTCTCAGTGCTCTACAACGTTATCCCATAACCAAAGTTTAAACACTCGACCTACTCGAGCTAGACAACATGCTAAACAGAAATCTATTTGGGACAGCAGTAAAAAAACAATCATAATTTTTGATGGCATTAACCAAAACCTGAGTTTCTTGTCATTCTGGAAAGCTAAGAACATAAGCTACAAAATTCTAGTTGGTGCGATACTAAGATTTCGCCTTTAACAAAAAGTGGCACACGGGTCAAATTTACTATCGGAACCCGATGAACAAACTGGACAGTCAAATTGAAACTTGCATATCTTTTGTTCTACAAATCCAAAAAAAGTGTTCTGTACCAATCTGGAAAGCTAAGATAAAGTGCTACAATATTCGTTTGGGTGGACAGCCCTGAATCAGCCCTTAACAAGTTGAAATCTAACAGTTAATATTTCTGCTATGTTTTAACAGAATCCTGGACAGCAGCAACGAAAAAGACCATAACTTTTAAACCATAAATCAGAATTTAGAGATCTTTAAACCTAGGGAAAGATAAGAACGAAACCCACCTAACTCTATGTAATAACCCAAAATTCCCATTTAGAAAGTATGTTTTCTCGGGAGAGGGAAACTTAGTCTCTTTCGATTGCTTCAAAGTTTAGAGAAGAAATTTGGCTCAAGTTTTGATTTCTTGGCGCATTTGGACCTTAGGGCCTTGGGCTCATGGGCTGCAGCCCTAGTGGGCCAAAAGGGGGGGGGAGGAGGTGCCCAAATGGGCCTACCATTCAGCCCATCACCTCTCCTCAAACCCTAACCGTAGCAGCCCTTTTCCTTTCCCTAACCCTAGCAGCCACCAACTTTTTCCCCATTCCAAAACTGCTGGCTGCCACCCCTTGCCCCCTCTCTTGCGCCTCCACTACCTCCCCTCTCCCTAACCCAAAATCCTGACCTCCCTCTCCATCCAAGGCTGCTATGGAAGGTCCTTGCTGCTGCTTTGCCACCAAGGAGGGAGGAAGATGACTTTTTCAATTTAGGGAAGGAGAGGAAGAGAAGGAGGAGAGGAGGGAGAAAGGAGGGAAGATTTGGGGAGGAAACCAGCAAGTTCCTGAGGTTCTTCAAGGGGTAAGGAGTGGTTTCATTGCTGGTTAGATAGTCTTAGTTGCATAGTTTTGCTTTGATTAGGATTCTTCACTTTGTTGGGTTAAGTTCAGATTCTGTTCTTTTTTTGGGCGCCTGTTTTTTTCTAGATCTGTTCCGAATTTGGGGATTTCGTCTCCTAGAGAGTTGTATTTTATGATTTCAGCTTTCCATAGGTTCTAAGTACACTAATTTTTGATTTACGGTTTGAAAGTTATGGTCTTTTTTGTTACTACTGTCCAAGAATCTGTCAACACGTAGAAGAAATATTAAAGGTTAGAGTTCAATTTGTTAAGGGCCGATTCAGGGCTGTCCACCTGAATGAATATTGTATCCTATCTTCTTAGCTTTCCATATTGGTAAATAACACTTTGTTTGAATCTGTAGAACAAAAGTTATGCTTGTTTCTTTACTGCTGTCCAAGAATCTGTCAACGCGTAGCAGAAATATTAAAGGTTAGAGTTCAAATTGTTAAGGGCCGATTCAGGGCTGTCCACCTGAACGAATATTGTAGCCTACCTTCTTAGATTTCTAGATTGGTAAAGAACACTTTGTTTGAATCTGTAGAACAAAAGTTATGCTTGTTTCTTTACTGCTGTCCCAAACTAGATTTCTGCTTAGCTTATAGTCTAGTTGAGTCGATCGAGTATTCAAGCTTGGGTTATGGGAAAGCATTGTAGAGTGCTGCGATTAAGGACTTGCTATGCATGGTTGATTGATGTTTGGTGTCATTCTTGGTTACCAGGTGGTGGTGAACGCCGGTGCTAGCTCGTTCCGCCTTTTTGTCTTCGGTCTCACGGTGGAGGCAAGTGCAAGTATTGTCAATGGGTTATTATAATACGTACTCCGTGAATGCTATCGTTGATTGATGTTGATTGTTGCTTGGTAATATTGATGAGCCTAATTCCATAGTTTAACGATGACGCTTACTACTTAAAAATGCTTACATGATGCTGCATGCTAATGGTTACAGATGAGGACATGTGAGCACCCGGATTTATTAAGCTCATAATACTTAGTCATCCAATTGACCCTAGTATTATCAACCAAATAAACCCAGTCTCGAGAGATGTATACTCCCCAGAATGCAGTATACATACCTCACAACAAAAGAATGTATCAATTCCATACAACACATAGTACATAAGCAACAAACCAGAAGTTAATATTAATAAGGGATAGTTATTACAAAAGAGGGGCCTTCTGGCCAAATAACAACAGAACTACTAAAATAACTGCGGAAGCAAAAGCGCCATAAAGATGGCTATAACACAAAGCCAATCAGTGTGCCTTAACCCCTAGGCATCTCGTGGGACCGCCAAGCTAGTCGTCAAGAAGAAGGCGCAACACGTAGCACAAAAGAGAGGCTCTAGGAGCTCCCCTTCTTCCTCTGCAACAAAAGCCACAAAAATGCCACAACCACGGGCAGATGAGTACATAAAGTACTCCGCAAGACTTACGTGTGAGATAACAGAACTATAAATAGCTACATGCAAGCTTTATTTAAGTGGATGAGGCTTTGGACTCATTTTAGCATAAAGCAAGTTTCATTTGCAATAACATAATAGATTGAAGGCAATTTGGCAAAGCATTTTAATTGTTGAAATAACAACGAGATAAATAACATAGTAACAACAACAAGATCAACCTGGAAGTGACTAACCCAATAGTCACCACAACAATAGCATGAACTCCCCGTTCATACCAACCATGTCAAGTTTTAATTAAAGGTTGTAGTCTAATTCTTACGGGAAATAACCAAGCGTGTCCATAACCTAGGACGAGGCTATTCGAATAGTTTTATCCCTGCAGGGGTGTACCAATGTACCCACACGTCAGACCGCCTTTCCTTTAAGCACACTACCTTAGGTGTGCCGGCACGGCTAAGTCCTACGAGACATTTCCAATGGACAGTGCTAATTCTGACCCGCACAACCCACGGGGATAAGGACACAATAGACAGCCTAACCGGCCTGCCACTGTTCCATTCCCACACCACACACACACACATTTTATCTTTAAAACACACCAACCGAGCGACCCCAATTAGCACCGCCCAAAGTACTTAGTCAAGAGAGGTCCCATATCCCCCTCGTGTGGTTAGCACGCATAATTGCTTGGATCAATGGTGCAAGAATTCGGTCCTTGTTGACTCAGGCATACCACCACATCCAAAAACCACACCATCCATCCAATATGCCCAAGTGTAAATCAATCTTTTATTTTCAGTTTTGATTTTACAAATTAAATCAAAGCACAAGTGCTGGACATATAGGAGTAATAATCAGTTTTGAGTGATCAAGACCATCGACTAAGTCGATGATCGCCCATTCTACCGATAACTAAGCATGTCTAAGGTTTAATCGAAACTACTAAGTGATAAGAGCTCATCCAACGAGCTCCCACCACAGCAAATAACCTAGGCTCATGGTAGTAGAGGATAGACAATTCCTACAGATTATGCAACTATAGGCTTGCTAGCTTACATTTAACACAAAGTAGCATGCATACATACAAGTAAAACAATATATTAAGCTTTAAAGTAATGGGACAATGATGGAAATGATCAAACTGCTTGCCTTGATGTTGCTGGCCAAGTTGTGGCAGAGGGTCACTCTCGGGATCGCCACAAATGTCGAAACCTAACGGAAAAGCGAGAAAGAACCGATAAGAAATTTAAAGACCAAAAGACACAACAGAGAAACTTCTCCAAAGCTATGAAAATTTTACAGCAGCAAGACAATGATTTATCATGAATTTAGCAACAAGAACCAATTGATTTGGATTCTTAATGCAAAAGATATGATGAAATCAATTCTGCTAAGCCTATTAATACCAAACTGCACTACTCACTAATTTAATTATGAGGCAACATTTTCTAGAAAAGTGGTGACACTGAGATTTTTATTGTAAAACCAGCACCTCATGAGATGAATAACACAATTGAGTTCACCTCATTTGGAGCTATTATGCACTCTCTACAAATTTTCAAAAACAAGAACTTGAACAAAATTATAATGCACAAGTCCTCATTTTCCTAACAGCAACATGCTCAAAACCAATTTTCACAGTGAGTTCACTAATAGAGGAAACCAACAAAGTTGGTCTCACCCAAAAATAATCTACAGAGCATTAGTTATGTATTTTACAAGTTAAGCATTATTTTGAGTGTATATTTAAAGTGAGTTTTAAAATCTAATGGCAAAACTGTGCTCTGAAGCTGAACTCGACTTACAATCATTTTTGGATTAAAGTCAAGTTCAAGACAGAGCTAACACAGTTTGAATGACCTCATTTGGATTTAAAACGACAAAGATATGAAATTCTAAAGTTTATACCTTATTTCAGTTTATACTTAGGAGTTCACTGGAATTTCTAAAACCAGAAATACAAGGGAGGACGTGAGCCACAGATCTTAGATCTAACGGCTCAGATCACACGGGGGAGGTCCTCAACAGTTGAGATCTTCCAAAGGAAGATCTAAACTACCAAGATCTCCCCGAGGAAGATCTACATCGTCAGGACCTCACAGGGGAGGTCCTGGACGGTCCAGATGTTCCAAGGGAGGTCCTTGATGGTTCAGATCGTCCGAGGGAGGACCTTGACGGTCAAGATCTACCCGGGGAGGTCATGAACGGCTGAGATGACCTCGGGGAGGTCCTAAGGGGAGGTCCTAACGCCACAGACCTCCGTGGAGGTGCAGGACGGCCACGATAAGCGTAAGGGGAGGTCTTGGACGCTCCTGGATCTCCTCGGAGGAGGTCATGGGCGCCCCAGAGCTCGCGACGCACGCACTGCGTGCTTGGACAAGAGGTTAAATGCGCGGACAACGAGGAGGTCGGCGGAGGTCTTAAATACGCGCAAGGTGAGGATTAAATGCGCTTAAGACATGCCAATGATTTCAATGATTTGAGCACATGATGGCGCGATATCGCGGAGGATCTTTGTCCTAAAACGACAACGGCGCCGCCGATTTGTCCGACAAAGACCGGGTTCAAAGATGTGGTCATCGCCGGCGTCTGAGACCTCATGGCGACATCCAATGGTACCGTTGGGTCCGCAATAACCATGCGCGCAATGGACCTCCTCTCAACGGCGGCGACGGTTTTAAACGCCATGAGCCGAGAGGACAACGAAGACAAGCACACGGCAAAATCCAAAATGCAAAAGGAAGCTCATGCGACATCCATTCAAGCGTGTGCCCAATTTAAAAGCTCCGCGACCTCATACATGCTGGGTGCCCAGCTAAAGGACTATCAGGAGTACAGGAGGTCCTAAGGTCTTTGAGGAGGTCAAGGAAGGAGGACCGGTCTTTGGGGAGGAAGGGTGCTCCACGGCCAAAGCATCGACTCAAGCTCCACTTTGTCCCCTCTCGCAAATGCCCAACAAATCAAGTTAGGACTTGGTCCCAGAGGGTAGGGCACAAATGGAAGCAAGGAGAAAAGGAGGAAAAACTCCAGGACCCTTGTCCACCGAGGAGCTTCAAGCTTCTCAACAATGGCTGCCAAAAGAGCTTTGGTGGTTTAGAGCTCATAAGCACTGGTGCAAGCAAGGGATAATGGTGTGCAAAGGAAGCCAAGGAAGCAGTGGGGGAGGTTTTATAGCTAGGGCAAAGAGGTCATAGACCCGGGTTAAGCTCATGGTGAGCTTAGCCCATGGCTCGATTCAAGGGGTTGGACAAGACACGAGGCCGACATGGTGACAGTCTGTGTGGACAGGGGGCGGAAGGTGACTGCATTTAATCTTGGTCGAGAAAGAGTTGTTATAAGTACACGATGGGACAAGTGGGCATTAATTCACTTGCTCAGGGCCACGCATGCGTGACCAAGGAAGGAGAAGAACAGGGGAGGTCATTTTGACCGTTGGATAAGCCCATAGGGAGGTCCTGGCCCTCCGATGTGGTTTTTGAACCGTTACGCTCAAATGACTGGGAGGAGGTCCCAGCCACACGATCAAGGATGGGGAGGTCGTAGCCCTCCGATGTCCTTAATGTGTAAGCGCACGTGGGAAAATGGGATTAGGAGGTCCAAGGCGTTGGATCTCCATCCAACGGTGCGGACCTCCTGTGAGGTCTTAACCGCACATGAACTTAAGAACGTGAGGGGGAGGTCATGGCCTTAGGATTTAAATCCAAGGGCACACAACCAAAGGGAGGTCTAAGGCTTTGCGTGAAGCGAGGGAGGTCAAGACCTTTGGATTTTGATCAACGGTGGTGATCAAGGCAGGAGGTCTGAGCCTCGCACGTGGCGCAAAGGAGGTCTTGAGCTTGCGCAACACACAAGGGAGGTCATGGCCATTAGATTTAGATCTAAGGGCAACGACCTCACGTCTTGTGGGAGGTCGATCGCATAAGACAAGGAGGAGGTCGTGACAGTGGATTTTAATCAACGGTGCACAACATGAGATAGGGGAGGTCTTGTCTTGTTGGATATTTTGAGGGGAGGTCGTGGGCTGTTGGATCGATCCAACGGCCACGACCTCGTTTAAATGGGAGGTTTGCTTAGTTTAACGGTGAGGGAGGTCATGGCCATGGATCTTGGATCCAAGGGCGATGACCTCAACAAATGGGAGATCCTTGGCGATGGTTTGCGAGAGGAGGTCGTGGCCTTTGGATTGGATCCAACGGCCACGACCTCAAGTGAGTGCAAAGGGAGGTGCGAGTAGTTTGAGCGAGGGAGGTCATGGCCATGGATCGTTGATCCAAGGGCGATGACCTCATGTGAGTGGGGAGGACTTTGGCTGCGTTAGGCGAGGAGGAGGTCGTGGCGGTTGGATGTTAATCCAGCGGCCACATTTGATCAAGGTGGAGAGGAGGTCTGTGAAGTGCAGACATGGTTGGGTGGACCGACTTTGCCTGAGCTAGCCCAAGGAGCAGATGTAGGCTTTTAAATTTAGTTTTTCTGGCTGAAACTTAGCAGAATTATTTGAGATAGCAATTGAACTCCAAATTTGATGAAATTTTAACTGGAGCTTGCTGACAATGAGATTAACCTTGCATAAAATTTCCAGAGGTTATTATGCAATGCATTTTTCTCAAGAAATTCATGAAGGTTGTTCAAGGATTTGTTTTACCTCCAAAATTTATCAAACAAGTTTTACATCTTGGGATATTTTTCAGAGGGGTCCCACATCAGTTTTGGGACCAAGGAGAATATAATCCAAATGTTTGGCACAAGATTTAAGATAATTGGAAAAGGAGTTTGACTTTTGGTCAACAAGAGCTTTGTGTTTTTGGATTACACAACTCTTGGACAAGAATTACATAAATGTTTAGGGGTTTTCAAGGTGTGGGAAAAAGTTTTAATTTCTACACCTTAATTATATTTGAACAAACCCTAATTATACAGTTGGGATGTTACAGGACATGACATTGTTTATATGTTGATGCTTACATGATAATGGGTACATGTTGTTGGCAATAATGATGAGATGAGGCGAGCAATGAGACTACCTTGTTAATGATGACAATAATGAATTCTGATAATGACAATGGACTTGTGCATTTGCATCATGGCAAGAATGCGTGAGCCAGGTCGGTGAGGAAGTCATGTAACTAATCCGGTGAGGTCGGTGAGAAAGTTACATGACTAGTCCGGTGTGCTCACATGTTTCATTGAGGTCCCTGTCATGCATTGGATGGGCATTAGGTCCTCATCATGCATTAGACGGGCTTGGGTCCCCACACTCATGGAGTGTGGGCTTGAGGTCCCTGTGCCTGAGGGCACAGGCTTGAGTATACATTGATGGATGTACTACTCTGCATTACCGGTAATTGCAAAGAAGGTGAAGAAAGAGCATTGATGACATGTTCATTGCATTCCTGCATGAAAGAGGGTTTTGTGATAGATGTATTGTTGTTGTACATGATGGGATGGTTTATCCCCATTAGCTGCTTATGATGTTATGATTTCTAGTACTATTGCACTTTGCTGAGTCGTGGACTCACTCTTGCTGTGTTGTGCTTTTTAGGTACCTCTCGAGACAGCGGCATGCATGGGGAGGGGTAGACGTGTGGCACTTCACACATATTCAACCACAACGAATAAACCAGTTTAATTATCTAAAATTCTCAGAATTGACGTTTTCGTTAGTGTAATGTCCCGTTTTTCCGGAGTTTTAAAAATTAAAAATAACCATTTGGTTTTGGTGAGAGTTTAAAGCTTAACCTGAGTTTTCAAAAGAAGCTTTAATTGACTAATCTAAACTTGAACTAAATCTGTTCGGTTCCCTTTGGGAGTTTGTTGGTGTGTTCCTTTCCTCCCTCTTGTGCTTTGTGTGCCTTTGGGTTTGGCTTCTCCTTCCTGCACCTCTTTTGTGTCCTGGGTGCCCTTCTCTTTCTTTCTCTCCTTGTCGGCCCGGGGCTCCTTTGGGTTTAGACCGGCTTAGGTTTGTGTTTCAACCCTCTCGATCTTTGGACCTTTTCCTTGTGCCTATCCTGTAGTCCGGACCTCCTTTTGTTGGTTTGAATCTCTTTGTGTGCGGACCTCCTCTCGGCCTAAACCTTTCTCTGTCTAGACCTCCTTTTATCTAGACTCCTTTCCCTATCTTGGCCTCCCGTGGACCTCTCAACATTCATTGGCAACCCCTGTGTTCATTGGGGCATCCCTAAGTCCCTCTGGACTTCCCCATGCCCGCATGGACCTCTTTGTATCCTTGTGGAACTCCTTCGGACCTCCCCTGCGTCCTTTAGGAACTCCCTGTTGTGTTTGGATCTCCCCTGGGTTCAAACAGACCTGATCTTAGCCGCTTAGACCTCCCCCTCGTTGAGATCTGGCCGTTAAGACCACCTCTCTGGAGATCTTAGCCGCTCAGACCTCCCCCTCGTTGAGATCTGGCCGTTAAGACCTCCTCTCTGGAGATCTTAGCCGCTCAGACCCCCCCCCCCTTGTTGAGATCTGGCCGTTAAGACCTCCTCTCTGGAGATCTTAGCCGCTCAGACCTCCCTCGTTGAGATCTGGCCGTTAAGACCTCCTCTCGAGATCTTAGCCGCTCGAGACCTCCCCCTTGTTGAGATCTGGCCGTTAAGACCTCCTCTCTGGAGATCTTAGCCACTTAGACCTCCCTGTTGTGTTTGGACCTCCCTTAGGTTCGGACCTCTCTGTTGTGTTTGGACCTCCTTTGGTTCAGACCTCCCTGTTGTGTTTGGACCTCCCTTAGGTTCAGACCTCCCTGTTGTGTTTGGACCTCCCTTAGGTTCAGACCTCCCTGTTGTGTTTGGACCTCCTTTGGTTCAGACCTCCCTGTTGTGTTTGGACCTCCCTTAGGTTCAGACCTCCCTGTTGTGTTTGGACCTCCTTTGGTTCAGACCTCCCTGTTGTGTTTGGACCTCCTTTAGGTTCAGACCTCCCTGTTGTGTTTGGACCTCCCTTAGGTTCAGACCTCCCTGTTGTGTTTGGACCTCCTTTGGTTCAGACCTCCCTGTTGTGTTTGGACCTCCCTTAGGTTCAGACCTCCCTGTTGTGTTTGGACCTCCCTTGGTTCAAACCTCCCTATTGTGTTTGGACCTCCCTTAGGTTCGGACCTCTCTGTCGTGTTTGGACCTCCTTTAGGTTCAGACCTCCCTGTCGTGTTTGGACCTCCCTTAGGTTCAGACCTCCCTGTTGTGTTTGGACCTCCTTTAGGTTCAGACCTCCCTGTTGTGTTTGGACCTCCCTTAGGTTCAGACCTCTCTGTTGTGTTTGGACCTCCTTTGGTTCAGACCTCCCTGTTGTGTTTGGACCTCCCTTAGGTTCAGACCTCCCTGTTGTGTTTGGACCTCCTTTGGTTCAGACCTCCCTGTTGTGTTGGACCTCCTTTAGGTTCAGACCTCCCCTTTTGTGTTTAGACCTTTGAGGTCTAAACCTCCCTGTTGTTCTAGGACCTCCTCTTTGGACCGTGGACCATGTCTTTGATCGGTCTCAGGCACCTTTGATGGCCCTTGGCGAGTCTTAAGTGCATTTGATGTGGGTTGAGTCACATTAAATGCTACCACTACCTTTTGTACTCTTTTCTACTTTTGTCACATCCCTAGCTTTCTTTATCCTTTTTCGTACCTTGTGGCAGTATGCCTTTGTACTGATGCCTTGAATCTGGACGTCCCTTTTGAGGGTGCCCCTATTCTCCCTTTCTCTTTAAATAGGGCACCAGGGGCCTCCATTTGCTCCATGTTCGTCATTTCTTCCCCCTCCCCTCTTTCTCTCGGGTCTGGAGAAGCTCTCCAGGCTCCTCTGGTTCGGACCTCCTTGAGTCCGAGCCCTTTACTTCTTGGACCTCCCTCCCGTGGGATTTCCTCCCTCTCGGACCTCCTCCTTCCTTCTTGTTGGACCTCCCCTTCTGTGGTTTTTTCCTTTCTGTTCTTGCTAGTTCTTTTCGGGTTCCTTTTTGAGCTGCTTTATTTAGTTGTTTTCTTTGCAACGTGTAGATTCCGTGGGTACTAAGGAGCTTGAAGATCCAAAGAATTTTGTTGAAGCTTCAAGAAATTTCGCCATTGAAGGCAAGTCATGGGACCTTTGACCATCTTGATCCCATTTGCAAAAGTATTTTGATTTGTTAAACTTGCATTGCTATTTGTATAAAATGGTTTGGGCTCTAGTTAAATACCTACTGGTTTTATGCCTCCTCGTCTATTTGGTAATCCACATGTTGACATGTTACCTTTGACAACCTTAGGATGGTCTTGTTAGTTGGTCTTGTATTGCTATTGCCAACATGGGTATCGTTCTTGCTTAGCCTTGCTCTAGTAGACGTGGGTCTCCTCATGAATCATCATTATTGCTTAATCTTGACTAATGAATTATGGAACTTTGGTTGGTGCCAGCGATAAGTAACTAGGGTTGAAGCCATAGTTGTGTTGTTTGTGGTGCGAGACCACTTTAAAATATGTTGTGCCAGATGGGTGGTCTTTGGCGAGTTGAACCTAAAATTTGTTTTGCTCGGGCGAGTTGGCGTGAGGCGAGTAGTGGGTGCTCCAAGGGTTGAAGCCATGGAGTCACCTAGGTGATCAAGGGTGGTAGCCATGGAGTCACTGGGTGCCCCAAGTTGTTCTTTGGGGTCACATTTGGGTTGTGGAATGCTCGCTTTGGCGACCATTTAAGGCCGAACCTTGGGAGCCATTGATCTGGGCCAAACCGTGCAACCACATGTCCATTATGGGGTGGACCGAGTAATAACTGGTCTTGTTACGATTCGGTTCCAAGGTAGAGGAGGTGTTGATGGAGCACCATGGCTTAAGAGGGGCCACCGGTGCTAGACGCACACCGTGAGGGCAAAACCTTAATGTTGGTGATTGAGTCAGAGCAGGACCTTGTAAAAGCCCGGTGGTAGTCTCCACTTGATCCGCATGTCTAAGGTAACGTGTGAAATATCAAGCGACTACCTCTTGTGGGTAAAGTTGTGCACCTCTGCAGAGTGTAAATCCGTTCGAATGGCCGCGTCCTCGGTTATGGACATGCCCGGAGATTTCGAATGAGGGGTAGAATTCTTTTTGTGAAATTGTGTTTCTCCTGGGCGTTTTGGTGAGAGGTCATGGCTTGTGCCTCGAAGAGACCTTGGTCGGCTCCAGAGGGGTCATGGCTGGGCTCACAAAGTGGTCCAGGGGCTGGTCTTGTGGTGCTCTGGAGTGGGTGCTCCAGAGAGGTTTGGGTTGGTGCCTTGGGTGTGAGTGGGTGCTCCTTGTCCCTTTAAAAATCAAATGTACTTATGTATTACGCTTTCTAACTTAAGCTTTGCAATCTATTATGTTATTCTTGTCACTTTGGCTTTACATAAACTAACCCTCTGACTCACTTTGTCAAGCCATGCATGATTATTACTTGAATACCTTACCCATGGCTTCTTGAGTACATTCGAGGTACTCATTGGCTTGTGCCTATTTGTTTGATCAGCAGAGGTTGGAGTTCCAGTGGTCCAGTGCTCTCAGGAGGGGAGCACCCTTGAAGACCTTGTGCAGTAGGTGATGTCCTCCACTTGGTAGCCTATGGGCTGGCCGAATGGACCTTGTGTTTTTGTCTTCGCCTCCGCTGTGTTGTTGTTCTCGTTTGTTGTTAGCCTTTAGTGGCACCCCCTGTACAAACCTTGGCCATAAAGCCACTTGTTAATATATGTGTTATTTTGGTTTGTCTTCTCTTTAAGCTTGTTGTATGGATTTGATTACACTGTGTGGGTTCATGCGAGCTAGCCAATTTGATCTGGGACTAGCTCGGCGCAGAGGCAGACCTCCGTGAAGTCCTCACGGGACTTGGCACAGGAGATCTGTCGGACCTCCCCTGTGATATCTGTTGAGGTGCTCTGGCGGGTTATTGGCCAAGACCTCCGGGAGGTCTTGATGACCTCTGGGAGGTCTGGTGGTCAGACCTCCGGGAGGTCTTGAGGTCTTGAGGACCTCCTCGGCAAGACCGAGGCGGTACTACCGCTCCTCCATGCGGTAGTACCGCAACTCAAAAAAAAAAAGAAAAGGAAGGTCCTCCCGGACCTTTGCTGTACATCACAGGGTGGGACGTCACAGTTAGGTTGAAATTTTTGTGACCATCCCTCGAGGTGGATGATTTTGTGACCATCCTTCGTGGTGGGTGAACTTTGACTGCGTTCATGGATGACCCTTTTATGTCCTTGATTCTTCCTTCTTAGGTTCATTTAATTCCATTTGAAGGATTAGACAGTTGATTTGGATGATTCTATCATCCTTGCCATTTGGTTGGGACAATGTTGCTATAGATGAGGTTATTGATCATTATCTGATTGAACCTAGTTGTTAAAGTGAAGACTCCTTAGATTGATTTATACTCACTTGATAAGTGATTTGCTTTCAATGTGAAATTATAGCTTGCGATAGTGTTTACCTTTTTTTTTGTGGCTGCTTGTTTGGTCGTATATTAATTAAGATGTTGAAACTAGTTGAGACAGTAGAGTAGTTGGTAGCATCCTGGGCTCTTTGTTGGGCAGGGGTGTTACAGTTGGTATCAGAGCGGGCTTTAGGTCCGTGGTAATTGAATATTAAATTGACACACTGTGCACAGTAGGTGGGATTCGGGTAATCCATTGCATCTGCGTTTTTTTTATAGAAGGATACATTATGTTGAATTGCTATTGATTCTATCCTGTATTTATTGCTGGAATTGTTCTTGAGCTAAGTGGTTAGCTTTATTTCTTTGTTGTTCAGTTATGGCGAGAGGTAGAGGCCGTGGTCGTGGAGCGAGCTGTGGTCGTGGTCGTGGGCCTTGGTCATTGCGTCTTCTGTCCCGACTATGGAGGTTCTTGGTGATGCGGGTGAGGAGGTTGCCTCAGCTGCTCAACCATTGCCGATCTCGAGCCGAACGCGTCTGTTGCTTTACTTCATGACCTTCAGAGAGAGGTTCAAGAGCTTCGTCGGCAAGTGCAGGCAGCTCCTCCTACTGCAGTTGCGCATGTTGTGGGACCGAGTGCTGTTCCGGCTCCACCTGAAGCCAGGATGAGTCTTAGAGAGTGGATCTCTCTTCGGCTTGACACCTTTGATGGAGCAGGCACTCCGGTCCAGGCCGCTGATTGGCTACGATATATGGAGAGACAGTTCGGTGCATTAGAGATGACTTCGGTGCAGAAGGCGCGCTTCGTGGCCTTCCAGCTAAAGGGCCAAGCAGATATTTGGTGGAAGGGGGTTCTTTCAGCTAGGGCCCCAGTTCTTGGACCAGTCACTTGGGAGGATTTCTTGGGACAATTCCGAGCTAAGTTCTATCCTGATTCCTTCCTTGAGAAAATGGAGAATTCTTTGTTGACCTTTGCTCAGGGGAAGCTGTCTGTAGCGGATTATGAGGCTGGATTCAACAATCTAGTCCGCTTTGTGCCAGCTGTGGTTGGTAATGATCGTGAGAAGGCGAAGAGGTTCCGGAGGGGACTTAACCCTGATTACGCCATGTCCTAGGGGCGAGCGGCTTGCTTGACTTCAACTCTGTGGTCGATCAGGCCAAGGGTATGGAGTTGGAGAGGGAGCTCACTAGAGAGAGGTAGACCTCTAGTGGCTTTACACCGTCTGGTGGTTCTGGTAGTGGTCAGAAGAGGAGCTTCAGTGGCGGGGGTGGGTCTTCTCAGAGACTTGCTTCCAAGAAGTTTTAGGGAGGCCATCGTCCTCAGTCTTCGGCGCGGTTTGGTCATCAGAGGCAGACTGTTTCTTTAGCACCACGCAGTTCTTCAGCTTCGTCGGCATTGCGTCCGGTCCCAGGGCAGGGCATGATTTGCTTCAAGTGTGGTGAGGGTCACCGTGCTTCTGAGTGCTCTTTCACCGGACCTTGTCGTCACTTTGGCCTATCCGGCCACAAAATGTCAGTGTGCAAGAAGAATCCAACGAGTATCATTAAGTGGGAGTCAGTCCCTATGGCATCTTCTTCCAGTGCTCCACGGGGTTCAGTTCAGACTCTGGCTGCTGTTCCTACACCTCAGTACCCTCTAGGGTGGGTTCCTCCCGCGGCGTCTGCTCCTGCACCCCCTGCAGGGTTTTACTGGACCCCTGTACCGTCTGCACCGCCTTCGTTCTCTACACCTGCGGCAGTCCCTGTTCACTCTTCCCAGAGTGTTGGTGCGTCTTCTGCTCCAACACCACTGGGAGTCTACGCCATGCCTACACCTGAGACTGTGGGTCGTCCTGACGTGGTGACAGGTACCTTGCTAGTCGATTCCCACGAGGCTTTCGTTCTTTTCGATTCAGGGGCTACTTATTCTTTTGTGTCTCTTGAGTTTGCTAGAAGGGCGGGTTTAAGTGTGCAACTTATTTCTGAATCTGTTGTGGTCAGTTCTCCGGGGGGGCTTATTTCAAACTCTTCAGCATGTCCGGGCTGTTCTATCACTATCGATGATGAGAACTTCACTGCTAATCTTATGGTGATTCCATTGTCACCTTTTGATGTTATCCTTGGTATGGACTGGTTATTCAGTTACCGTGCTAAGATTTGTTGCTTCTGGAAGACCGTGACTTTGCAAGCCCTGTCCGGTGAAGAATTGGTGTTTCAGGGCAGTGCGCCGTCTGATTCCCTTTTTGTCCTAGCCAGTTTGTTTCCTAGTCACCGAACATCAACCATTGGGTTGCTTTGGTCTCTCAGTGCGAAGGCAGATTCTTCCCTACGCATTGAGGAGATTCCCGTGGTGTGCGAGTATCCTGATGTTTTTCCGGCGGAGCTACCTGGGATGCCTCCGGAACGGAATGTGGAATTCCGGATCGATCTTATTCTGGGAACTCGGCCTATTTCAATGTCTCCGTACCGTTTGGCCCGACCCTTCCAGGAGGAGTTGAAGAAGCAATTGGACGATTTGTTGTCCAAAGGTATGATTCGACGTAGTGTTTCGCCGTGGGGAGCGCCTGTTCTATTCACAAAAAAGAAAGATGGCAGTTGGCGTATGTGTGTGGATTATCGAGCTCTTAATCGAGCCTTGAAGAAGAATAAATATCCTTTACCCGCATTGAGGATCTTTTGATCGGTGAAGGAGCTAAAGTGTTCTCCAAGATTGACCTTCAGTCGGGTTACAATCAAATTCGAGTTCGGGAGTAAGATATTGAGAAGACGGCTTTCTCTACGAGGTATGGTCATTTTGAGTATAAAGTTATGTCTTTTGGACTAACAAATGCTCCTGCGATTTTCATGGAAGCCATGAATGGTATCTTTGCATCGGTATCTTGACGATTTCGTTGTGGTATTCATTGATGATATATTGATCTATTCCAAGACGAAAGAGGATCACGATCGCATTTGAGGTTGGTTCTTGAGACTTTGAGAGAGAACCAATTTTATGCTGTCAAGAAATGTGAGTTCGGATATCCGAAGTTGGGTTTCGGGCCATGTTATTAATCAAGATGGCATCTCGGTTGATCCTAGCAAGATCTCAACAAAGTGGTAGAATGGAAAAGGCCAACCAATATCAAGGAAGTGAGGAGTTTTCGGGTCTAGCTGGTTACTACCGGCGATTTGTGGAGGGTTTTCTATCATTGCTAAACCAATGTCTCGATTGACGCAGAAAGGTGTCAAATTTCGTTGGTCGATCGTGTGGCCTTGATTTTTAGTACCTTGAAGGATAAGTTGGTGACCGCTCCTATCCTTACTCTTCCGAGCACAGGAAGCGTTTTACCATTTATTCAGATGCATCTCGAGTGGGGCTTGGTTGTGTGCTTATGCGGGGCGGCAAGGTGATTGCTTATGCCTCATGACAGTTGAAGGGCATGAAGAGAATTATCCTACTCATGATTTAGAGCTTGCCGCAGTAGTTCTTGCTCTAAAGATCTGGCGCCATTACTTGTATGGCGAATCTTGTGATATATTCACTAATCACAAGAGCCTGAAGTATATCTTTACCCAGAAAGACTTGAATCTGAGGCAGAGAAGGTGGTTGGAATTAATAAAAGACTGATCTCACCATTCAGTATCACCCTGGCAAACCAAATGTTGTAGCGGATGCCCTGAGCCGCAAGGCGACACCTCCTACCCTCAATTGTCTTATTGCTGATTTTGAGCGTATGGAAATCTCTTTTTGCTTTGCGGGTACCGCCCAGTCTGAAACCCGTTTGCTTCTTGAGTCAGCCATTCCAGATCAAGTGCGAGAAGCACAACAGCTTGATCAAATGCTCCAGCGGGCAAGGAAGCGTCTTGATGAGGGCAAGCAAGGTCATTTCAGCATAGATGATTCTGGAGCATTGCGATTTAAAGGCCGCCTCTGTGTGCCACAGAGGCTCAAGTAAAGGATGAGATCCTAAGGGAAGCTCATCGTACTCCTTATACCGTACATCCTGGTGAGACCAAGATGTATAAGGATTTGAAGAAGAGTTTTTGGTGGAAAAGAATGAAGGTTGACATCGCACAATATGTGTCATCTTGTGGAGTTTGTCATCGGGTCAAGGCTGAGCATAAGCGACCAGCGGGTTTGTTGCAACCTCTGGAGGTCCCAGTTTGGCCGTGGGATGATATCTCTATGGATTTTGTGGTGGGATTACCTCGCACACAGCGAGGGAAGGATGCTATTTGGGTCATAGTGTAACACCCCGGCCCAACATGAGCCTGGAATGTTACTAAACTAACAATATAACAATTTAAAACTAAGACATTTTACTAAATTTCGGCAGAACCTCCTTTGTATAGCTAACTATACCGAAGGTTCCAACAGTTAAATATATCATAATTAAATAATCTAACATCTGGCATATTCAATAGACATTCAAAATATGCTAATCAACTAAAGCCTAATCAAAGATATCCAAAATATACTACTCATCACTATTACAAATAATCCAATGCATGAAGCATAACCATAACAAGTCCTTTAAGCAGTTTGCTCCTTTATTAAGGCACGATCTAAAATTTAATCAACTATAAAAGATTCATGTAAGTGTGTGTCCAAATTTATGACTATTCCCTCCCATGCATGCCGTTCTTGTAAAGGGTACCAAAAACAACAAACAACAGCAAGAGTGAGTCCACAGACTCAGCAAAGTACAAATAAAAGACATTATAATACACAATTATAACATCAACATCAAATCCCAAAACTTTGCATTAAAACATATCACATGCTTATGCAATGCACCATGCATACTTTCTCTTTAACTCTCTTTGCATTTTACCGGTAATGCAGGGTATGCAACTGTCGATGCATACCCATGCCTGTGCTCACAAGCACAGGGACCAAGAGCCCATACTCCGCAAGTAATGGGGACCACAAGCCCACACTCCACAAGTGTGGGGACCACAAGTCCGTCATATACATGACGGGGACCTCAAAGAAATGCTTGGTCACCACGTGATCAAGCCTCAAACATGATCTCAATATGCGCATGAACAGTTACTCTATTCACCATTAACATGTAATAGCAGTAACATCATACAAGAATAAAACTTAATCACACTTTGAGCATTCACCAACATTAAACACATATCATTCTAGCAGCCATGCATAGCTAACATGAACCAAATACTTGCAATCATGATCAAACATTCATAATTAATCTATCAATCAAAGTACTTGCCTTTACTCGCTATGCATTTACGGTTTGGCTAGAAGATGGCAATAGGCACGACGTCTCTCCTACATTAAACACTCAAATTTCAATACAAGGTACAGCATCACAAGAACAACATTTAATTGACATCGCTCCTACATGTCCCTCAAATCCACAACGCTTCCCCATACCGAACAGTCACCCCTTGCAGTGTTGGTACTAAAAAGGGTGTAACTTTTGACTCACAAGTCCGATCATGGCAAACCATCCAGTTCTGGATTCTACACAAAATTCTCCACATTTCCTTAGACTACCATAACTTCTAATTAAGTCCTCTAACCCCCCGTTTTTATCCCAGAAGACCGATCTGTCATCTTCTGGACAGCGAGCCTTACAAAATTCATAACTTGAAAATTACTTATCCGCTCGACATGATTAAATACTCTATAGAAAGATACCGAAATTATCTACAATTAACTAGTAGATGACATTCCCAAAATTCGCCATTAAGGTACCCGAATAAATCGTACAACATAACAGCAGACTAAACTAACCTATTGTTCGATGTCTCCCGACTAGAAACATGCTAATAAAACATGTAGCACTATCTAGCTAATAACTCACTTTTACTATTTAAAGATGCAAGCATGCATACAATGCTACGGCCAAACTAGTTAACTACTAATTAGCATTATTTAATTAATCTCTCTCCCCTACTAATCTAATTAATAAGCATAAGCCCCTATTAAATTAATGACTAACAAATTAGTCTCTCTCTTCCCTACTAATTAATACACACTGCCTAACCCAATTACCATCATCCAAAAGAACTACTCGCAGCCCAAAAGAAGCCAGCGCTAATTATTTACTAATGCACTTCATGTAATCAATGTAAGGAAAGATGGATGCATGCGTACTAGTACTCATCAATCTCCTTTAAAACAACAAAGAAACGCCTATATGCATAGTCTCGTAGCAGTGCACGTGCTCCATTAACTAATCAAAAGTAGTACACCAAATTAGTTAATTTCTAATGTCAGCACACGCTTACATGCAATTCGGCCAGCCTCCACGCGACAGCAAATATACCGCCGAAACCAAACGCAGTCAAAAAGTCAATCGCCTTGCACACTCCGCTGAGACGGCAGGCGATGGCGGCACGCACACGCCCCCGCGGGCAGCTGCTTCACGCGGCAGCAGGCGGCCAGGAGAACGGCCGAGCGGAAGAGAAAAAGAAATGGCGGCGCACGGGAGGGAAAAAAGAAAAGACTTTAGGGTTTGTAGAATTTACTCTCTCCACGATCCTTTTATCCTGGAATGAACCAACTTCTCTCTAAAAACTCCAAAATATCCTATTTTTACATATCCGCTTTCGTCTAATTACGTATAGGCCCTTAAGGTTAATTTCAGGATATTACATTCTACCACCCTTAAACAGAATTCGACCGAATTCTACTCGTCGTTCTAGTCAAAGAACAATCATACTGAAATTAAACAACAAATCACACATACCCGATGTGAACAACTCCAGATATTGCTCACACATGCGAGTCTCCAACCCCCAAATCACCTCTCACTTAGACTGATATGACCACATCACATGGACGTGAACTGATGTCTTACGCCCTAACAATTTTCCCGACCTTTCTAGGTATGCTCAATGGATTGGACTCGAAGGTATAGTCTTACTCGTTGGTCAACGACTCTAACCAAACCTCACACTCTGATTCTCTAAAGTACTCCCTCGACACTGGGTTATAGAAAACGTTGTGTACCCCGCGCCAGGACTTAAGATGGCCCTAATGAAATGCTATCTTTCAAAATTTCCACAACTTTCAGAAACAAACCAATGTACCTTGAGCCAACTTTTCCTTTGGTACTAAACTACACAGCCTGCACAAGACACATGGAACTCTTGTTCCCTTCTATCAACCAACCACTTCACCTTTGCAAGAGGCATCCCCTTAACAAGGGACACACAAATAACCCGCACTAAACCAATCTTCTTAAAAGAAAAAAAACAACTGAAGAACGAAAGATCCAAATCATGGCCACGCATTACCAACTACCCTCCAAAAGAGTCAAAACCAAAATCGAAGATCCATCATGAAAACCTTTTCACTTTCCACGTAGGCAGTTTGCAAATAAACACCACAAGCCAAAAGCGAAATCATTTGAATGCCCAAAACAACCATTTCCCTTGTTTTTCTTAACAAGAAAGAACCACGTATACACCAACATAAAACCAACCTAATTTGCAAATGGCATCCATCATGAACACAAATTCAAACAAGAACCAAGAGAGTATTTCACTACTCAGCAAAACTTTTTTCCCCCTCAACCTTTCTTTTAAGAATTCAACTTTCTCTTAAACCATGGGATTCCAAATCATCATACTAACTTTTTCCTCTTAACCGACAAACTCAAAGCGATGCTCAACCCAAGAGCAACAACCACACAAATCTAGAGGGACTCTACTGACCCACAAAAAGATACTCTAGTCCACTCCTCTACCAAAGGAATTACTTTGACAAATAATTCCCGACACACATCAATAAAGATTTCACTCATAATCACATCACCTCAATCTTTTAAGGATAATCAACTCAGAATTCATATCACACACTCTTATTTACTACACCCAAAGGATTCTATCAAAGGTCACCACAACTCTCGGAACCTAATCATGGGCAACCAAGGTGCTAGCATAAAAAATGCAAAGCCCAGACTCAACCTTTATGACTCCTACAATGAATTTATGGTATACTGGATAGGCAATCCTCATATCTGATGACAAAAATATTCCCACAATCCAAACAACATTCTCAGTCATTAATATCGACATTCATCACTAAACAAGTAACCACCTAAAGCGATTAACTTCACCAATATTGAACTCACTAAACCACCCCATTTCATTTCACCTACACGACCACAACATACACATTCGCAATACTCTAACTAATTGACCAAGATTCAACTTTTGAATATTCCAATATTCCACCAACATAAACAAAGGTTCTTGAATTACCATTCACTATTGGTTCTACTAGTTGTAACAATATAACCAATTTTGCCCAATAACCATCATTCCCTTTTAGATCCAATTCTCTACAAGATTTATATCACGAAATCAACTCATCCTCCAATGCTCCTCAATTAACTTGCAACACAAGGTCTCATGATATCATATACTTAACCACTACTAACCAGTTGCCACTATATACTATTTATGGTTTTGTAAAACAAATCGATTGTTCCTTTTTCAAATGAAGATGCAAATAAAAACGATTTTCAGAACACAGAAAAACATTTACCTTTCGCAGTAAACATAAGACCAAGAGAAATAGTTAAATAACAATGATATTATAAAAGAAAAAGAGGAGACCATAGTTGAGGGCATAAGTCCCACAAGAAGATAATATCAAACCTCAACCAATAAGAATAAAGTATTACTTTAGAAACTCGAGAAACTCTTAAGCGACAATGACATAAAAGTTCAACAATTTGCAAGTTACAAAACTTAACTCCAACCTCAAATACTTCTACTACACTCTTTCCTTTAACAAAGAAAACAATTTTCTTAGATTACAACATCACTTGCCAACCCAAACAAGAAGTGCCTATAAAACCAAATCACATTAATCACTTAAAAACCAAATAGAACCTTTCAATACGTCACATTGCTCAAACTAATTTCATCTACTACATAAATCATGAACTCCCAAAAGACCACGAATGCAAAACTCCAAACATTTCATTTAATCCATATTACGAAAAGCAATCAACTTACTTTCTCTCTAGAAGTATCATCACCACTCCAATGCGTCACAATCTCTTGTAGACTATATTACTAACATCAAGAATAATTCACTCTTAACAAGGTTCGTTATCGTCAACTCTTCCTTTATAAAGTCCCCAAAAGCTCACCAGAATGTTAGATACTCCTTTATCATCTCATCCTCAATTGAGTGTATACCAAATTCTTACACCCTCACTACAACAACCACTTTATTTTAGAGGGAACCTACTACACAATTTAAAAGGTTATTCCAAAACCCTTTCCTCAAAGGCATACTATTATCCGACAATTTCACCATCATGCAAACACAGGTCACCTATTAAATCCCATCATAATCCTTTCCAAAAGAAACACAGTGGATTATTTCTTAATATTGTTGCTATCTCAAAAAGATTGTAGCAGTCAACCTGTTCTAGAGTATATCTAATACACAAACCGTACTATCGGAGCAAACCTCTTCTAGCAAGGGCATGCAACCACAAGTCATCCTCATGAAACACACATGAATAAATCACTTTCAAATTTCAACCATTCACCTATTCGAAATGCTCACACTAATTTAGTACACACTAATTCCAATCTAGAGGTTATCATAAACCATTGATGATTATTCAATCATAGACGAATTGATGGTTTTTTTTCTCTATTTGTATTCCCACGAGCAAAAATAAGATCATCAAACCACCAATTAAAGAAAATTCTATATTATTATCTACTAAAATAACAGTCGAACACATCCTTATATTTCTCTTCCTGCATAGTTAGATTAATCCAACAAGACCAAATAATTCAACAAGTTTAGCAAACTAAACAATTCTAATGATCAACCATTTCATCAATGTTCCACACTTCTTGTTAACTCTATTGATTCCAATTAAGTATAGCCATACTCATAATCACGGCTCATCAAGAACTACTACAAGACACTTTCAAATTAATCAACTTTCCTTTCAAGGATCTTAGTTAAGATCGATCATGCACACACTGCAGACCCAAACTGATAATCCATATCATATCCATTTAATTGCTTTGGTTATAACCTCTCACTAAACCATGACCAAACATCGCTAAAGAGTTTAACATATTCTTTCATAAAAGAGAACCATTAATCTTCAACACTCAAAATACCCAAGAGAGATACATTGAGTCAAAACCTCTACGTACTAAAGGACATGCAAAAGGAAACTTTATTAACCAAAAACATCAAGCGAATAAATGGGTCATGATTTCCAATGAGAAAGACAAAACTCCAATACAAAGGTCAAACTTGACAGCCAACCAAGTTCACGAGCCGCAAGAATAACTCATCGGTTGGGAAAATAATGACTGCTTTACGAGACAAATTAAGTTAATGGAAAACACACCAACATTTCTCAAAGCAACCCATCAACCGCAATGAACTAATAACACAAGAGAAATTTAGCATTCATAACTGGACAAGAGTTGACCAATTTCAAATTCAAGCAAGAGAACAACTCTTCTAAAGATACTCACTATCAACGTTTGTACTTAGATATTCGAGGTAACAACTTCCCTATTCTCATACTACGAACGGTGGTGTAACCTGGCAAAGCCTAGGGCCACAACCACGACCTCAACCTCTCAACATCGATTATCCCCACACCATAATAATCATATAATCAATTAATGAGCAATCATAATCAATTCATATCAGCAATCATCAATACGATATAGCGGAAACGTAAATGCAATGCTTTGCCCATTCCCATCCTACTGTGCACTAGTGTGTCAAATTTTTACGTTCATAAGACATTAGCAAATTTTAATTAATCTATTCACCACGGACCTAAAGCCCGCTCTGATACCAACTGTAACACCCCGGCCCAACATGAGCCTGGAATGCTACTAAACTAACAATATAACAATTTAAAACTAAGACATTTTACTAAATTTCGGCAGAACCTCCTTTGTATAGCTAACTATACCGAAGGTTCCAACAGTTAAATATATCATAATTAAATAATCTAACATCCAGCATATTCAATAGACATTCAAAATATGCTAATCAACTAAAGCCTAATCAAAGATATCCAAAAATATACTACTCATCACTATTACAAATAATCCAATGCATGAAACATAACCACAACAAGTCCTTTAAGCAGTTTGCTCCTTTATTAAGGCACGATCTAAAATTTAATCAACTATAAAAGATTCATGTAAGTGTGTGTCCGAATTTATGACTATTCCCTCCCATGCATGCCGTTCTTGTAAAGGGTACCTAAAACAACAAACAACAGCAAGAGTGAGTCCACAGACTCAGTAAAGTACAAATAAAAGACATTATAATATACAATTATAACATCAACATCAAATCCCAAAACTTTGCATTAAAACATATCACATGCTTATGCAATGCACCATGCATACTTTCTCTTTAACTCTCTTTGCATTTTACCGGTAATGCAGGGTATGCAACCGTCGATGCATACCCATGCTTGTGCTCACAAGCATAGGGACCAAGAGCCCATACTCCGCAAGTAATGGGGACCACAAGCCCACACTCCACAAGTGTGGGGACCACAAGCCCGTCATATACATGACGGGGACCTCAAAGAAGTGCTTGGTCACCACGTGATCAAGCCTCAAACATGATCCCAATATGCGCATGAACAGTTATTCTATTCACCATTAACATGTAATAGCAGTAACATCATACAAGAATAAAACTTAATCACACTTTGAGCATTCACCAACATTAACACACATATCATTCTAGCAGCCATGCATAGCTAATATGAACCAAATACTTGCAATCATGATCAAACATTCATAATTAATCTATCAATCAAAGTACTTGCCTTTACTCGTTGCGACGCACAGTTTGGCTAGAAGATGGCAATAGGCACGACGTCTCTCCTACATTAAACACTCAAATTTCAATACAAGGTACAGCATCACAAGAACAACATTTAATTGACATCACTCCTACATGTCCCCCAAATCCACAACGCTTCCCCAATACCGAACAGTCACCCCTTGCTGTGCTGGTACTAAAAAGGGTGTAACTTTTGACTCACAAGTCCGATCATGGCAAACCACCCAGTTCCGGATTCTACACAAAATTCTCCACATTTCCTTAGATTACCATAACTTCTAATTAAGTCCTCTAACCCCCCGTTTTTATCCCAGAAAACCGATCTGTCATCTTCTGGACAGCGAGCCTTATGAAATTCATAACTTGAAAATTACTTGTCCGCTCGACATGATTAAATACTCTATAGAAAGATACCGAAATTATCTACAATTAACTAGTAGATGACATTCCCAAAATTCGCCATTAAGGTACCCGAATAAATCGTACAACATAACAGCAGACTAAACCAACCTATTGTTCGATGTCTCCCGACTAGAAACATGCTAATAAAACATGTAGCACTATCTAGCTAATAACTCACTTTTACTATTTAAAGATGCAAGCATGCATACAATGCTATGGCCAAACTAGTTAACTACTAATTAGCATTATTTAATTAATCTCTCTCTCCCCTACTAATCCAATTAATGAAGCACAAGCCCCTATTAAATTAATGACTAACAAATTAGTCTCTCTCTTCCCTACTAATTAATACACACTGCCTAACCCAATTACCATCATCCAAAAGAACTACTCGCAGCCCAAAAGAAGCCAGCGCTAATTATTTACTAATGCACTTCATGTAATCAATGTAAGGAAAGATGGATGCATGCGTACTAGTACTCATCAATCTCCTTTAAAACAACAAAGAAACGCCTATATGCATAATCTCGTAGCAGTGCACGTGCTCCATTAACTAATCAAAAGTAGTACACCAAATTAATTAATTTCTAATGTCAGCACACGCTTACATGCAATTCGGCCAGCCTCCACGCGACAGCAAATATACCGCCGAAACCAAACGCAGCCAAAAAGTCAATCGCCTTGCACACTCCGCTGAGATGGCAGGCGACAGCGGCACGCACACGCGCCCGCGGGCAGCTGCTTCACGCGGCAGCAGGCGGCCAGGAGAACGGCCGAGCGGAAGAGAAAAAGAAATGGCGGCGCACGGGAGGGAAAAAAAGAAAAGACTTTAGGGTTTGTAGAATCTACTCTCTCCACGATTCTTTTATCCCGGAATGAACCAACTCCTCCCTAAAAACTCCAAAATATCCTATTTTTACATATCCCCTTTCGTCTAATCACGTATAGGCCCTTAAGGTTAATTTCAGGATATTACACATAGTGGACCGGTTCAGCAAGTCTGCGTATTTCATTCCAATTCGTACGACCAATTCCGTGAGTGATTTGGCTCCTCTCTATGTGCGAGAGATAGTGCGGTTACATGGTGTGCCTAAGACCATTGTTTTCGATCGTGATGCCAAGTTTGTCTCCAAATTTTGGGAGAGTTTACAGAGTGCCTTGGGCACGCAGCTTCGTCTTAGCACCGCGTTCCATCCCCAAACAGATGGTCAGTCTGAGCGCACAATTCAGACACTGGAGGATTTGCTCAGATGTTGTGTTATGTCTTGGAAGGGAGGTTGGGAAGACCACCTAGCTTTGGCAGAGTTCGCCTATAACAACAGTTACCACGCTAGTCTTTGAGCTGCCCCATTTGAGGTTCTTTATGGGCGAAGATGCAGATCCCCGTTGTGTTGGGATGCAGTTGGAGAGCGGGCAGTTCTGGGTCCCGATTGGGTTCAGCAAACTGTGGCCAGAGTAGCAGAGATTAGGAAGAATCTGTTAGCTGCTCAGAGTCGACAGAAGAGTTATGCAGATGTGAGGAGGCGGGATTTGGAGTTTGAAGTGGGGGACCAGGTTCTGTTGAGAGTATCTCTTACCCAAGGTGTAGTGTGTTTTGGTACCAAAGGGAAGCTTAGCCCGAGGTACGTTGGACCATTTCCAATCTTGGCACGAATTGGGAAATTAGCTTATCGCTTGGACCTTCCTGAATCCATGCGTGAAGTGCATAATGTGTTTCATGTATCAATGCTGAGGAAATATTTGAAAGACCTAGAGCATGTTATTCCATTAGAGCCGTTGAGCATCGAGCATGATCTTACTTTTGAGTCCCGGCCAGTGCAAATCTTGGAAGAGTCAGAGCGGGTTCTGAGGAACAAGACTTTGAAGTATGTAAAGGTTCTTTGGTCTCATCAAACTGAGAGAGAGGCTACTTGGGAGCTAGAGTCTCGCATGCACGAGCAGTATCCAGATTTGTTTGCTTCTAGTACGTGTAAGTTTGTTGTTTCCAATTCAGTGGAATTTCTGTTCCTATGATCCTTTTGACGTTTAGAATTCGGGGTCGAATTCCTTTAAGGGGGGTAGAATGTAATAACCCAAAATTCCCATTTAGAAAGTATGTTTTCTCGGGAGAGGGAAACTTAGTCTCTTTCGATTGCTTCAAAGTTTAGAGAAGAAATTTGGCTCAAGTTTTGATTTCTTGGCGCGTTTGGACCTTAGGGCTCATGGGCTGCAACCCTAGTGGGCCAAAAGGGGGGGGGGAGGAGGTGCCCAAATGGGCCTACCATTCAGCCCATCACCTCTCCTCAAACCCTAACCCTAGCAGCCCTTTTCCTTTCCCTAACCCTAGCAGCCACCAACTTTTTTCCCCATTCCAAAACTGCTGGCTGCCACCCCCTTGCCCCCTCTCTTGCGCCTCCACTACCTCCCCTCTCCCTAACCCGAAAATCTGACCTCCCTCTCCATCCAAGGCTGCCATGGAAGGTCCTTCTGCTGCAGACCGACCAAGGAGGGAGGAAGATGACTTTTTCAGCCTAGGGAAGGAGAGGAAGAGAAGGGAGGAGAGGAGGGAGAAAGGAGGGGAAGATTTGGGGAGGAAACCAGCAAGTTCCTGAGGTTCTTCAAGGGGTAAGGAGTGGTTTCATTGCTGGGTAGATAGTCTTAGTTGCATAGTTTTGCTTTGATTAGGATTCTTCACTTGTTGGGTTAAGTTCAGATTCTGTTCTTTTTTGGGCGCCTATTTTGTTCTAGATCTGTTCCGAATTTGGGGATTTCGTCTCCTAGAGAGTTGTAGGTTATGATTTCAGCTTTCCATAGGTTCCAAGTTCACTCATTTTTTATTTACGGTTTCAAAGTTATGGTCTTTTTCGTTACTGCTGTCCAAGAATCTGTCAACGCGTAGCAGAAATATTAAAGGTTAGAGTTCAATTTGTTAAGGGCCGATTCAGGGCTGTCCACCTGAACGAATATTGTGTCCTATCTTCTTAGCTTTCCAGATTGGTAAAGAACACTTTGTTTGAATCTGTAGAACAAAAGTTATGCTTGTTTCTTTACTGCTGTCCAAGAATCTGTCAACGCGTAGCAGAAATATTAAAGGTTAGAGTTCAAATTGTTAAGGGCCGATTCAGGGCTGTCCACCTGAACGAATATTGTAGCCTACCTTCTTAGCTTTCCAGATTGGTAAAGAACACTTTGTTTGAATCTGTAGAACAAAAGTTATGCTTGTTTCTTTACTGCTGTCCCAAACTAGATTTCTTCTTAGCTTATAGTCTAGCTGAGTCGATCGAGTATTCAAGCTTGGGTTATGGGAAAGCATTGTAGAGTGCTGCAATTAAGGACTTGCTATGCATGGTTGATTGATGTTTGGTGTCATTCTTGGTTATCAGGTGGTGGTGAACGCCGGTGCTAGCTCGTTCCGCCTTTTTGTCTTTGGTCTCACGATGGAGGCAAGTGCAAGTATTGTCAATGGGTTATTATAATACGTACTCCGTGAATGCTATAGTTGATTGATGTTGATTGTTGCTTGGTAATATTGATGAGCCTATTGCCATAGTTTAACAATGATGCTTACTACTTAAAAATGCTTACATGATGCTGCATGCTAATGGTTACAGATGAGGATATGACATTGTTTATATGTTGATGCTTACATGATAATGGGTACATGTTGTTGGCAATAATGATGAGATGAGGCGAGCAATGAGACTACCTTGTTAATGATGACAATAATGAATTCTGATAATGACAATGGACTTGTGCATTTGCATCATGGCAAGAATGCGTGAGCCAGGTCGGTGAGGAAGTCATGTAACTAATCCGGTGAGGTCGGTGAGAAAGTTACATGACTAGTCCGGTGTGCTCACATGTTTCATTGAGGTCCCCGTCATGCATTGGATGGGCATTAGGTCCTCATCATGCATTGGACGGGCTTGGGTCCCCACACTCATGGAGTGTGGGCTTGAGGTCCCTGTGCCTGAGGGCAGAGGCTTGAGTATACATTGATGGATGTACTACTCTGTATTACCGGTAATTACAAAGAAGGTGAAGAAAGAGCATTCGTGACATGTTCATTGCATTCCTGCATGAAAGAGGGTTTTGTGATAGATGTATTGTTGTTGTACATGATGGGATGGTTTATCCCCATTAGCTGCTTATGATGTTATGATTTCTATTACTATTGCACTTTCTTTGAGTCGTGGACTCACTCTTCTTTGTGTTGTGCTTTTTAGGTACTTCTCGAGACAGCGGCATGCATGGGGAGGGGTAGACGTGTGGCACTTCACACATATTCAACCACAACGAATAAACCTGTTTAATTATCTAAAATTCTCAGAATTGACGTTTTCGTTAGGTTGAAATTTTTGTGACCATCCCTCGAGGTGGATGATTTTGTGACCATCCTTCGTGGTGGGTGAACTTTGACTGCGTTCATGGATGACCCTTTTATGTCCTTGATTCTTCCTTCTTAGGTTCATTTAATTCCATTTGAAGGATTAGACAGTTGATTTGGATGATTCTATCATCCTTGCCATTTGGTTGGGACAATGTTGCTATAGATGAGGTTATTGATCCTTATCTGATTGAACCTAATTGTTTAAGTGAAGACTCCTTAGATTGATTTATACTCACTTGATAAGTGATTTGCTTTCAATGTGAAATTATAGCTTGCGATAGTGTTTACCTTTTTTTGTTGTTGTGGCTGCTTGTTTGGTCGGATATTAATTAAGATGTTGAAATTAGTTGAGACAGTAGAGTAGTTAGTAGCATCCTGGGCTCTTTGTTGGGCAGGGGTGTTACACTCTAGGAGGTGAGATCCTCAGATTCGGAATCTAAACATCAGAAACCAGTTGCACAAGAACTGGACAGAAATGGCTCATAGCACAGTAGGAACTCGATCTACAAATCAAAGTCAAATATGAATCTAAAGCACTCAAAAATAGTGAGAGATTCACTCATTACCCTTGAAGACCTGAACAAACCTGCAGGGACCTTCTTCCCCTCCTTTCTCCCCTCTTCTCCCTTCTCTTTTCCCTCTACTTGAGACCGGCCAGCAGTAGGGACCTCCAAGGGGGCAGCAATGGAGGGGCTTACCTTGAGGGAGGAAGATGGAGGCTCCAATGGGAGAGAAAGAGCAGGAGGGGCTGCACCCAGAGTGAGGAGAGCAAGGGGGATTTCGGGTAGGGAGAGTGGATGGCGACTGCTCAAAGGGGTGGAGGAGAAGTGGCTACTCAAACGGGAGAGGAATGGGATTAGGGGGCAGCTAGGGTTAGGGTTTGAGGGGAGGAGGTGAGGTGGCTTGGGCTGGCCCATCTTGGGTTCCTCCTCCCCCCCCTCTTGGCCCACTAGGGCTGCTGCCCAAGAGCCCAAAGCCCCAAGGTTCAAACGCATGAAGAAAACAGAATTTGAACCAAATTCCATCTCTAATCTTTGATGCAATCGAAATTGAATATGTTTCCCTCTCCCGAATATTATTCTCTTCAATTGAAATTTGGGATATTACAGATGCGGTGGATGGGTTTTCTTGGTTTAGTGGTTCATTGCAGTTGGGAGGAGTTCATTGGTCTTTGTTGGTTTTCTTAAAGCAAACATTTGTTCTCCCGAATGCCGAGTTGTTTTGCTGCTTATAAACGTAGTTGATTTATGAGATTGACATTTTATTTGGAACTTCCATCCTTCTTGTTGGGAAGCATGACTCATTTAATTGCTTTGTACTTTAGTTATTGGAAGCTTTAATTTGCATGTTCTTAAACGTGAGGAAGATTTGACCCCAATGTAATCTTTTCGGAGTACTTTGAGTATGAAGCTTAATGCTTCCCTTTCATGAGAGAAAGCGTCAAAGCTCTTTTTGCTTTGTCCTGCCTTGGTTAAGGCAGAGCAATCGTTGTCCTTCCTACTGATGAGCTATCTTTGCTACTTGTAAATGCTATTATTGACAATGTTGTTCTTTTTCATGAAAGTCCTACCTTCCTTGTTGAAAATGTGATCTGGTGATACATTTGGTATTTTCGATAATAGAAATTATCTTTTACAAACTTCATTGAAGAAAGTTTTGACTCTACACATTTCTTTTGGAGTGTTGGAGTTTAGAACCTTTTCTTTGAACAAGAAAGTGTCAAAACCCTTTACAAAGTTTTGTGGTGTTAAGTGAGAAGTTGTAAGTAAAGAAGATAATTGATAATGTTTATGACATCAAGTTGAGTCTCTGACACGATGGATAATTAATCTTAACTGATGTCCTCAGTAGCATAGCCGGTTAATTTATTATTGTCTTGTAATGATTTCATGACGAGATGTGACTTAGAATATATTTATTCCTGATTAGAATCAACAGGGTTACTAAGAAGAGTGAATACTGATATGAAGCTATCTCGTAAACATCTACTTGATGATTTTACATAAATGCTAGATTTACCTAATTCCTGATATGCTAACATTGTTGGAACCTGTATAAAGGACTAGATGGATGATGCTGTAGCATTTTGTAAAACCTTATTTTATAGAAATTATATTAGTAAATCTTTAATCATGTTTTGAACTAATTTCTAAACATGAGGTGAAATGTTGAATCTATGTTTATAAATGGTTATGTGGTTGCAAATAGTATTAACATCACATTTACACACATGATTAATGCATTGGTCAATTGACTATGGGAGCTGAAGTTGGTGTTGAGCGCACCAACAGTTGAGTAGATGAAGTTCGTAAGTGGTCTTTGATATCGTGCCTTGTGAAATTGCTATTGCATAGTATGATCTTATTAAAATAGATTTGTTTCAACCTTGTGGCTTGTGTTTCTTTTGAAAAGCTTTAGAATGGGGTATTAGAGCTTGGTGATTCTTGGCACTAATGTATGATATTGATGCTATTGAAATTGTCAGAATGTGAGATTGATGTTAATTCTCGTAGTAAATTAATCATCTATGGTGATATTACTTAAATGAGAATATTTCAAGGTTTGCTTTCGTGATGTTTTGGGAGCTCATGAATTTTGTGGTAGCTGAAATTATTTTAAATAAAATGAGGTATTGAAATGTCCTATTGGTTCTGAAGAGATTCGTGTGATTTAATCTTAAAGGCTCTTTTGTCTGAGTTGGCGACGTGAGGTTGCAATCAAAAAAAATTATGTTGATTCCTTTAAGAGGAGGATAATCTGCTTGCCTTTTGTGATTTCCCGTAAATGAAGATGTTTCGAGTTTTGTGGCTGAGATCATTTGGATCTCATGTTTCATGGGTAGTTGAACTATTCCGAGCAAATATGACATGTTGAAGAATTTTATTGGTTCTTAATTAGTTCTTGTGGTTTGGACTAAAGAACTTATCTTGTTCGTTGTGGCAAAGTGTTGTATAGTCAAAAGGGTTAATTTTAGTGTTAAAGGAAACAGTGCAGTAGGAGTATTTAAGAATTGGAGTTAAGTTTTATATCTTGTGGTTATTTGAATCGTGCTTAACCTTTCTGCTCTTTCCGCACAAGAGTTGTCGAGTTTCAATCGCAATGTCATTTTCTTATTGGTTGTTATTTGCTATTCCCTTTTTGAGAGATGTGTGCCCTCAACTGTGAATTCAACTTTCGTTTTCCAAGATCATCGTTATCAGATTATTTTTTTTGGTTTTGTGCTCACTGTGAGGAGCAACGTTTCCATGTGTGACAAAACTTGTCCTTGTTCGCCTCTTTTTTTTTGTGAAAGGATCAACCTTCTTATGTTGCAAAGTTTTACAAAGCGTAAATTGGCAACTGTTGGTGGTGGTTAAGTAATTGTAGTGGTGAGATTTTACTACTAAGCTATTGGAGGAGTAGTAGAAGATGAATTGGTTTTGATCTGTATCTCTTGGAGGAAATTTGATTCAAATGGAATGATTGTCGTCGAAGTAAAACTGATTAGTGTTACGACTAAGTAGAAGCTATGGTAAAGTGTAATTCCAGAACCTTAGTTCATGTTGAACTGTTGGGAATTATCAAAAGTTTGGAAACCTTAATCAATTTTATGGAGTAACGCAATTGTGTAGTATTGTGAGGTTATGTGGGTGATTTCTGTTGATGTTAATGAGTGAGTATGTTGGAATTATGGGAATGTTAGAGATTTAATCTGATGATTTCCCTATCTGTTATAAGAGGTCTAGGAGGTTAATTTGGGCTTTGCATTTTTATGCTAGAACTTTGGTTGCCGAATGATTGCGTGTGGAAAAAATAGAATAATGGTGTATTCTGAGTAGTGGAATGATCATTAATAGAACCCTTCTGAAGTAGTACATGAGCTTGTGTACTGAGGATTCTGAGTTGTTTATTCTTAAAAGCTTGAGGTGATGTGATTACGTGAGATCTATTTTAAGATGCTTTGAGGACACCTGATGAGGCCCTAGGTGCATCTACTACGGTGGTCAATATCCCTAAGTTGCAAATGTGTGCTAAACCTCAAGTTGAGCCTATTATGCATCAATGGAGAAAGAAACAAGAACAAGGTTCGGCCAAGAACAAGGAGAGGGAGGTAGGCCGAAGGGAAAGCTTGAGCGGACATGGGAAGACACAAGAACCAAGGACTTTGCATTTTGGAAAGTTTGCAAGTGAATCTTACCAAGAAAAGACAAAGAGTCCTAAATGGATTTGGATTGGAGCAATTCCAATTCGGATTGATCTTTAAAAGAAGTTAATTTTGAAATTACTTGTAATAGGATAGTTTAATCTATTTTCAGCAATTAGAGTAGCTTAAACATCTAGGTAAAGTAGGATTTTTTTGGTCGGATTACTGTTCATGTGAACGGTAATCGGACACGGTTTACTGTAGCCAGTCGGTTACTGTTCATCCGAGTTGGGTGCTTGCGTGGGAGGCTATATAAACCCCCCATGGCCGTACCATATAGGTGGACAAGTCATAGTTGAAGAAAATACAGAAAAGTCACATGTTTGTGTGGCGCAAAATGAATACATACGTTTCGGAAATTCCCGTCTAGGGTTTTGTGATTGCGTGAATATTGGAGGGTGGCTTTCCTTCCAAGATCTGTGATTCCTTGTGGATCATCTCACCAATTTGTGGCTTCCTCAATTGCTCACGGTTTGGTGTTGTTCTTCGGGTTTGATTTTGTTTCTCTCTTCGGATTGATTCAACATCAACCAAGTATCACTTGCTTTGGAGATATACTTGTTCTTCCTTTTTGCTGAACCAATGAGGAAAGCTAGGGTTTTGCTTCGATCATGATTGCAATACAAGTACCGTGAAAGATTGGACTACATTACGCATCAACTACACGTTGATCCGTATCATCTTGGTATCAGGCGTGGTTGATCATGGTATGTGGAATTTTTTCTTGGTACTTTGAGGTTGGTCATCATGTCAAGAACTAGCCAGCGCGGTTCTACTGATGGATTGGACGAAGAGCCTATGTACGGGAATACACTATTACCGGATGTACGTGCTCAATTTGATGCTACTACCGGCTTTTTTCTTCATCGCGAGAAGGTGTTACGCCATCAACTTGAAGCTCAAATCCAAGGGGTGCAAGACACGCTGAACGATCGTCTCAGCGTGAATGAACGGCGTATGATGCAAGGTTTTGACAATCTAAACCATGCTATCCGTCGCTTGGAGGAGAGGCTACCACCGCCACGAGGAGGTAATGTACCGGTGCTACCCCAACCACAATATGGACGTGCACAACGTGTTGTACGTCGAGATGGAGATGACTTCTACGCTGCTGATTCGGAGGAGGCTATTTCCGATGATCGTGGAAGACGTCAATGATGTCAACGACGTGATTACTTTGATCGTCGAGGTGCTGGACATGGTGGACATCATAATGGAGGTGGTGAACGTGAAGATGACGGTATCGGGAGAATCAAGATCACCATACCGGAGTTCAAGGGCAGATCTGATCCGGAGGCTTATTTGGAGTAGGAGATGCGTGTCAATCAAATTTTTGACAACCACCACTACTCCGAGGAGAAGAAGGTTCATGTTGCCTCGATTGAGTTCACCGAATACGCTATTATTTGGCGGGATCAATTGAATCGTGCAGGGGAACGTCCTCACACTTGGGAAGCAATGAAACATGCTATGCGGGAACGTTTCGTGCCAGCATACTATACAAGGACGCTGCATACAAAACTACGACGACTTACTCAGGGTGCTAAGACGGTGAGCGAGTACTATCAAGAGATGCAAGTGCTCATGATCCGTACAAGTGTGCGTGAGTCGGCGGAGACGACCATGAGACGTTTCTTCGAGGGGCTGAATGAAGATGTGCGGAACCGTGTTGATTTAATGCCATACAACACCATGCAAGAATTACTTCATCACGCGGAGCGTGCCGAACAATGGGTGAAGGACGCTCAAGCAAGGTGTGGCCGTACCACTCATAGCACTTGGAGGCATGCAACCGCGCCAGCGGAGATGCGAGATCAACTTCAAACCGGTTGCATCCACGACACCGGTTCAGAGTACATTCAAGGAAGCTTCGAAGCCTATAAGTGCTGCGGGCAAAGAAGTCTCACATGCTGATTCTAGTGCATTCTCTACAGCTATAACTAGCAACATTGAATGCTTCAAGTGCAAGGCCCGAGGTCATATGAAGAAGGATTGTCCAAACATGAAGATAGTGTTGCTTACACATGATGGCTATGCAATGGAGAGCGACAACGATGAATCTGAACCTTCCGATGAATCTAAGAAGCTAGAACCACTCATTTGTTATCCAGCACAAGGTGTTAGCTTGATGGCTCAAATGGTGCGGCGTGATAACACTGTTATTATACGGAAGGGACAACGACATCATTTGGTGGTTGTAACTTGTACTCTTATCTAGCTAGTAGTAGTTACACAATTCACACACACCTACGATGCTCGATAATCGGCAACTGCAAGAAGCAAACTAAAACAAGTGAGCGAGAAAAGAGAAGAATAATTGACAAAAGTAAAAGAAAGGCAACCAACTTGGAGACGGAGGGGGAGCTGGTGCCGATGGGCGAGGAGCGACGGCGTTAGGAGAGGCGGTGGCGTCGTGTGAGGGGAGGCGGTGTCAAGCCAGGGGTGGCGACATCGTCGGGAGAGGGGAGGCGGCGTCGTGCCAGGGGAGGCGGCGACGTCGGGAGAGGGGCAGCGGCGTCGGCCAGGGGCGGTGACGTCGTCGGGAGAGGGGCAGCGGTGACGTCATCGGGAGAGGGGCGGCGGTGTCGTGCCAGGGGTGGCGGCATCATGCCAGGGGAGGCGGCAGCATCGGGCCAGGGGAGGCGGCTGTAACACTCCAGCCAAACAAAGGCCTAGAATGCTGCTAAATTAAATAAATTAAACGTAATCAAACTAAAACATCTTACAAAATTTCGACAGAACCTCCTTTGTATAGTTACCTATACTGGAGGTTCCAACAGACATTTATAAGATATAAAGAATAATCCAAATCGCAATTTGATCATGACGTAATCAAAACTGACTATTCGTTACTATGACATCCATAGTAACTAAACATCTAAGAAATAGATTATGAGCATCCAAAACGTCTATTCATTTATTACAGACTAATCCAATCAAGCAATAATCAATATGAGTACTTTAAACAGTTCATTCATCTCCTAGTTAATTTTCCTTTCATTCTATGGTGGGTAGTTCATGCAGAAGTGCAAGAAGTCTAATTCTTCCTTTTCCCCATGCATGCCGATCTCGTATAAGTACCTAAAACACAACAAACAACAAGAGGTGAGTCCAAAACTTAGCAAATATAATAAATGGCATCAACAACATACAAGCATGTAATTCATCAACTATACTTCACAAATCCACATATCAATCATCTTACACACACATGCTATGCAATATGATCAAAATGATCCTTTTCCTTCTCTTTCCCTTTTGCATTTTACCGGTAATGCAAAGTGTGCATCCATCAATACACACCCATGCATGTGCCATCTGGCACAGGGACCATTGCCCATACTCCGCAAGTATGGGGACTAAAGCCCATGCTTTACAAGCATAGGGACCTTTAGCCCGTCATCAACATGACGGGGACCACAAGAGTTGCTTGGTCACCTCATGACCAAGTCTTCAATAAGCCAACATGATGCATATGTATGAATTTCTCAAATTAATACAAATATGCATCTGCAACAACATTGCATATGAATATCCCATTCATACTACAAAGCTCATAAACATAGACTTCACAACTAGCAAGCATCCAAGATTAACACATAACTCATATCTCTAGCAACCATGAACATTACCAACTATACCAACATCACAACTCATGAACACACAATTTCTCATAGTTTATATCAAAGCTTGTCATTCAACAATATATATTATAACCATCATTATACTTGCCTTCACCGCGAGAGAACGAGGGATGTGCAGGAGGTGCTGCCCCCGGGACCAGTCCACCACCTGAATAAATAATTATAACGCACGCTAAGACGATAGTAGTAGACCAAAACAAACTATATAGCAACAATCACTAACTCACAAAAACGTCGAACTCGATCCCAACCCCAATTCCTAAACGTCGATCTGTCCCCTCGATGGACAGTCAACTTCTAAAATCCATATCTATTGTTATAGGAGTCCGATTAAGGTTTTCTTAGACTTTCTAGAAAGGTAATTAAATTCTCCAACTAAGTCTAGTTGGTGGGCCTCTCTGAATCGGCCAAATAATACCCCTACCAAGCCAGTTAATGAAACATCGATTTTTACGTCAGGCTCTCTGGACATAACACTAAAAATACAATAACTTTCAGTACGTGTGTCAAAATCTAGAGTTCTTGTGCTTTCTGAAAATATGAGACAATGATCTACAACTTTCATTATATTAAGCTTCTCTGATTTCCCATTTAACTAATCGTTTCACCCAGATTTCTAAAACCTGTCAGAAAACCAACGATTCTGCAGAATAGTCCCACTAATAAAATCATAACTTCTGCTACAGAGGTCCAAATTACGTGTTCTGGCACTTCACGGAAAGAGGGCAACGTTCTCTACAATACCCTAGGAGATGTCCAGAACTAATTCTGCATTTAAACATATCAAAACTTCGATCCTCTCTAATCTGTCCTGAACAGCCCTAAATACCGACATTGCTAAATTAACTAATTGCGCAACTAATCGAGGGGGAATTGGGATTACCCTTGAAGAAACCGCTGTCGAACACGATGAACACCACACGATCCCTCTCCCCTCCCGTCTTCCCCTTCCTTCTTCTTCCGTCTTCTTCCTTCTTCTTGGTCGACGGCAATGGGAGAGCACCACCAAGAGGGAGGGGAATAGCAATGGAGTGCAAGGGGGTGTCTACTGTAGCACGACACTGTAGCGGCGGCGGGGGTACTATAGCTCGCGTGCTACAGTAGTGCTAGGGTTTTCCCCCCTTCTTTGATTGGTGGCCGGCCCCTCATAGGCCCCCTGGGCCAAGGTCCGAGGCCCAGGTTGCCAAGGATTTGCATAAAACCCCCCTTTTTTCCTTCTGCTAAACTCTTTTCTATTTGATCCTTCTCCCTAATTTTAATTATTCTCTCTCGAATTATATTTGGGGTATTACATTCTACCCCCCTTAAACAGAATTCGACCCCGAATTCTAATCACGCTTAACGGTAAAGAATAATCACAGCTAAAAAAAACTTACTAACATTACCACGTAACTGCTGCGAATAATTCTGGATAATTGCTCGCGCATGCGAGACTCCAATTCCCAGACGGCCTCTCTCTCGGTCTGCTGCGACTTCCGCACCTTAGCGAAGCGGCGTGTTACGCCTTATTACTCGTCCCATCCTTTCAAGAGTCACTCAACGGACATGACTCGAATGCACGATCTTACTTGTGGGTCAACGGCCCTACCATAACTTCACACTCCAGATTTCTCCAGTACTCTCTCGACACTAGGTCATACAAAACGATTTGTGCCCCACACCAGGACTCAAGACGGTCCTAGTAATACGCTATCTCCCAAATCTCCGCAACTTTCGGAAATAACCAATGTACCTTGGGTCAACATTCCCTTTGGTACCAAACCACACAACCTACATATTACACATAAAACTCTTGTTCCTTGTATCAATCGATCTCTTCACTTTAACAATGAGCACCTCCTTTAACCAGGGACGCACAAGAGAACTCAACTGAAAAAAAAATAAAGGATTCACATTGCAAACACGCATTACCAACTCCCCACCAAAAGAGTTAAATCCAAAACCAAAAGATTCATCATTACACTATTTCACTTTCCACGTAGACAGTTTGTCAATGAACACCACATAAGCCAAAGGCGAAATCACTCGTATGCCCAAAACAACCATTCCCTTTCTTTGTCTTAACCGAAAAGAATCACGTATACCAAGAAGAACCAACTCAATATGATTGGCATCTGTCATAGAGACAAAGCTCAAATAAAACCAAGAGAATATTTCATTATCCGATAATACAACCTTTTCCTCAAACTTTCTTTTAAGAATTCAACTTTCTCTTAAACCATGAGATTCCAAATCATCGCATAGCACACTAATTCTTTTCTTTTAATTTGGAAACCTCAAAGCTATCCTCAACTAAACACCAAAATCCATACCAATGTAGAGAGACTCTTCCATTCCACAATAACATACTCTGATCAACTTCTTTACCAAAGAAATTACTTTGACAAAATTATTCCCAACACACCTCAATGTAGATTTCCTCCAGAATCACATCACCTCAATCTTTTATGGATAATCAACTTAAAATTCACCACATTCACACTCATTTACTTTACCCAAAGTATTCTATCAAAGATCAACACACTATTCAAAATTCGCTTATGTTCATCAACCTATACACATAATATTAGGTCTCCACGGTCCTAGCATAAAAATACAAAGGCCCAAATTCAACCTCCAAGTCTTCTACCATGAATTTCTAGTATAATTGGTAGGATATCCTCAAATTCGTTTACTAAAAATCTCACACAGCTCAACAATAACCTCAGTTATTAATATCAATATTCCTTGCTAATCAAGTAACCGCCCAATGCGATACATTACATCAATCTTAGACCTTCTCTAACCCACACCAATCAAATTCAGCTACACGACGGCAATATACCCATTCACAATAATCTAACTGATTGATCAAGATTCAAACATACTCAATCACTAACATCAATAAATATATGTATTCTTGACCAAGTTATCTTCAGAGATAATCTAACTCCCATAGGATTAATCACTGAGGCCAAGTCATACTTGATAGTAACTTAACAATCCCTGCTATCCCATCATTTAACACGACTATTAGATTTCACTACACTGCTACTCTCATTAACTTCACCATCGAAACTCTTCTACACAATATTGCTAAGTATCCAAGTATCCATTTGCGATACTCTAATAAATTTATAAAGAGTCTATACTTTCGTTAACTCCAACATTCCAATATAGACAAAGGTTATTGGATCATAACTCGACATAGGTTCCACTAGTTGTAACACCAATCAATTTTGTTTCATCGCCAAAACATTCCTTCAAATCCTCTCCAGTTGTGAAAAGGTCAAAACCAATCCACTTTCTACTGCTCTTCAAAATAGCTTGGTTCCCAAAATCTCACCACTATCATATACTTGTCCACCATCAACCAGTCGCCAAATTACACTTTAGAAGGCTCGGCAACACAAGGTGGTTAATTCCTTTCTAAAAAGGAAGAGATAAACTAATACAAGTTTCAACACACAAGAAAATGTTGCCCCTCAGAGTGAGCACAAGACCAAGAGAAACAGTCAAAAGGAAATGATCTCTTAAAACAAAATTACAAGTCCGTGGATGAGGGCACATGTCCCACAAGAAGAAATTTTCAACCTCCAAGAATCAAAATAAAACACTGCTATGGAAAACACAAGAAACTCTTAAGTTGTAACAACAGAAAAGTTGCAAGTTACCATTCTTAACTTTAACCTCAAATACCTATGGTACACATTTTCCGTTAACAAAGAAGGCAATTTTCTTTAATTACAACATTACTTGCCAACCCAAACCAGAAATGCCTTTAAAACCAAATCACATTAACCACATTGGAACCAAAGAGAACCTTTCCATACGTCACATTGCTCAATTAACTCTATCTACTACAAAAATCATGAACTCCCAAAAGACCACAAATACAAAACTCCAAACATTTCATTTAACTGATATTACAAAAGGCAATTAACTTACTTTCTTTCTAGAAGAATCATCACCACTATGACGAGTCAGAATCTCTCGTGGACATCTTACTAACATCAAGAATAATCTACCCTTAACACGACTCGTTATCGTCAACTCTTCCTTTATTAAGCCCCCAAAGGCTCACCAAAATGTTACATACCCATTTATCATCTGATCCTCAATTGAGTGTATACCAAAATCTTATACTCTCACTACAACAACCACTTTATTTTAGAGGAAAACTACTGCACAAATTAAAAGGTTATTCCAAAACCCTTTCATCAAAGACATACTATTATCTGATAGTTCTACCATCATGTAAATATTGTTCATCCATTAAATCCCATTAGTTTATCTCTTAGTGATGCTCAACACCAAACATTAATAGACATTAATTGCACCTAGCAATTACTTATAATCACTAAGTATCCACAAAAGGTTACTCCAAGATTAATATCCACTAAGACAATAATCTAACTCCTTTTGAACTTAACCATCTCAAACGGTTAGATTAATCCATTGAGACCCGTTAATCCAATTTACCAAAGAAGTTTACCAAATGTTTCACTCTTAAATGATCAACTCAATTTCATCAATATTCTACACCTCTTATTAACTCTATTGATTACAATTAGGTATAACCATACTCTTAATCACAGCTCCTCGAGAACTACTACAAGATATTTTCAAATTAATCAACTTTCCTTTCATGGATCTTAGTTAGGATCGATCATGCACACAGCAGACCTAACCTGATAACCCATATCATATCCATTAATTGCTTTGGTTATAACCGCTCACTTAACCAAGACAACACAGCATTAAAAGGTTTAACATCTTCTTTCATAAAAGAGATCCATTAATCTTCATCACTCAAAATACCCAAGAGAGATACATTGAGTCAAAGCCTCCACGTACTAAAGGACTTGCAAAAATAAACTTTCATTAACCAAAAACATCAAGCGAATAAATGGGTCATGTTTTCCGATGAGAAAGACAAAACTCCAATAAAAAGGTCAACTTGACAATCAACCAAGTTCGCTAACCGCAAGAATAACTCATCGGTTGGGAAAACAACGATTGCTTTACGGGACAAACTAAGACAATAGAAACATATCAATCCTTTTCAAAGCAACCGATCAACGGGATGAACTAATAACCTAAGAGAAACTCATCAATCACCACTAGATAAGAGTTGACCAATTCAAATTCAAGGAAGAGAACAACTCTTCTAAAGATACTCACTATTCTCATACTATGTACGGTGGTGTAGCCTAGTAAGGCCCAGGGCCACAACCACGACCTCAACCTCTCAACATGGGTTAGCCCCACACATAATAACCATAATATTATAACATAGATATATTAGATCATCTCATAACAGAAAACATTAATACAACGTAACGGAAATGTAAATGCAATGCAAAAACCCAATCCCACCTACTGTGCTTAGTGTGTCAAGTTTAATAATTCAAAAACCACGGACCTACAGCCCGCTCTGATACCAAATGCAACACCCTAGCCAAACAAAGGCCTGGAATGCTACTAAATTAAATAAATTAAACGTAATCAAACTAAAACATCTTATAAAATTTCGACAGAATCTCCTTTGTATAGTTACCTATACTGGAGGTTCCAACAGACAGTTATAAGATATAAAGAATAATCCAAATCGCAATTTGATCATGACGTAATCAAAACTGACTATTCATTACTATGACATCTATAGTAACTAAACATCTAAGAAATAGATCATGAGCATCCAAAACGTCTATTCATTTATTATAGACTAATCCAATCAAGCAATAATCAATATGAGTACTTTAAACAGTTCATTCATCTCCTAGTTAATTTTCCTTTCATTCTATGGTGGGTAGTTCGTGCAGAAGTGCAAGAAGTCTAATTCTTCCTTTTCCCCATGCATGCCGATCTCGTATAAGTACCTAAAACACAACAAACAACAAGAGGTGAGTCCAAGACTTAGCAAATATAATAAATGGCATCAACAACATACAAGCATGTAATTCATCAACTATACTTCACAAATCCACATATCAATCACCTTACACACACATGCTATGCAATATGCTCAAAATGATGCTTTTCCTTCTCTTTCCCTTTTGCATTTTACCGGTAATGCAAAATGTGCATCCGTCGATGCACACCCATGCCTGTGCCATCTGGCACAGGGACCATTGCCCATATTTCGCAAGTATGGGGACCAAAGCCCATGCTTTACAAGCATGGGGACCTTTAGCCTGTCATCAATGTGATGGGGATGACCAAGTCTTCAATAAGCCAACATGATGCATATGTATGAATTTCTCAAATTAATACAAACATGCATCTGCAACAACAATGCATATGAATATCCCATTCATACTACAAAGCTCATAAACATAGACTTCACAACTAGGAAGCATCCAAGATTAACACATAACTCATATCTCTAGCAACCATGAACATTACCAACTATACCAACATCACAACTCATGAACACACAATTTCTCATAATTTATATCAAACCTTGCCATTCAACAATATATATTATAACCATCATTATACTTGCCTTCACCGCGAGAGAACAAGGGATGTGCAGGAGGTGCTGCCCCCGGGACCAGTCCACCACCTGAATAAATAATTATAACGCACGCTAAGACGACAGTAGTGACCAAAAAAAACTATATAACAACAATCACTAACTCGGAAAAATGTCGAACTCGATCCCAACCCCAATTCCTAAACGTCGATCTGTCCCCTCGGTGGACAGTCAACTTATAAAATCCATATCTATTGTTATAAGAGTCCGGTTAAGGTTTTCTTAGACTTTTTGGAAAGGTAATTAAATTCTCCAACTAAGTCTAGTTGGTGGGCCTCTCTGAATCGGCCAAATAATACCCCTACCAAGCCAGTTAATGAAACATCGATTTTTACGTTAGGCTTTCTGGACAGAACACTAAAAATACAATAACTTTCAGTACGAGTGTCCAAATCTTGAGTTCTTGTACTTTCTGAAAATCTGAGACAATGATCTACAACTTTCATTATACTAAGCTTCTCTGATTTCCCATTTAACTAATCGTTTCACCCAGATTTCTAAAACCTGTCAGAAAACCAACAATTCTGCAGAACAGTCCCACTAATAAAATCATAACTTCTGCTACAGAGGTCCAAATTACGTGTTCTAGTACTTCACGAAAAGAGGGCGACATCCTCTACAATACCCTAGGAGACGTCCAGAACTAATTCTGCTTTAAACATATCAAAACCTCGATCCTCTCTAATCTGTTCTGAACAACCCTAAATACCGACATTGCTAAATTAACTAATTGCGCAACTAATCGAGGGGGAATTGGGATTACCCTTGAAGAACCCGCTGTTGAACACGATGAACACCACATGATCCCTCTCCCCTTCCTTTTTCCCCTTCCTTCTTCTTGGTCGACGGCAATGGGAGAGCACCACCAAGAGGGAGGGGAATAGCAATGGAGTGCAAGGGGGGTGTCTATTGTAGCATGACACTGTAGCAGCGGCGGGGGTACTGTAGCTCACGTGCTACAGTAGTGCTAGGGTTTTCCCCCCTTCTTTGATTGGTGGCCAGCCCCTCATAGGCCTCCTGGGGTTGCCGAGGATTTGCATAAAACCCCCCTTTTTTCCTTCTGCTAAACTCTTTTCTATTTGATCCTTCTCTCTAATTTTAATTATTCTCTCTCGAATTATATTTGGGGTATTACAGCAGCGGTGGGCGAATGGAGACGTAGGGGAAGGGGAAAGGGAAAAAAACGGGGCAGGGAGAGGAAAGAGTCCATCGGCAGGAAGTTAAGGGGGTGGGGGTGGGACGGTGGGTGGAGTGCCTTTTTTTTGACTTGGACGTGGGAGAGGTGGCTCCAAACTCATTCCACAACACAGCCTGTTACAACGGATGTTAGTTCCATTGCTAGCTATCCGTTGGTGTATGGATGTTTTTGTAGTAGGGAGGTCCTGGGAGAACCCTCCGGGTGCTCCCGGGTCGGGTCCTTACAAAGTAGCGACCGATGTGGAGCATCCTCACAAAGGGCAACAAGCCCATGTCCCGAGGGTGTAGGATGTAGCGAGGGTCAAGCTCCCAGCAATGCTTCTCTAACCTAAGCATGAGGGATGGAGGACCATCCCCATTTCTGGTGATCCACAACTAGCTATGGCGATGTTTATCGTAGAATGGTTCAAGTAGCTTCGGTAAAGGCATGGCTTGCAAGAGATTAAATGCCGAGTCAGTTCAAAACAAATAGAATGCCAAAATGCATGGAAATGAATCATTAAAAGAAGTGAAGTACAGAAAAGCACAAATATCATAACACTACCTGTTAGCGTAAAATGACGGCAACTAATTAGGGCTAACTAATTATGACTAATTTATTACTACTAAATAATTATGACAAATAATTACTACTAACTAAGTACGACAAATTAATTACGACTAATGAATTTGGACTAATTAATTATGACTAAAATAAGTATGGCTAATTAACTATGACTAACTAACTATGACTAATTAAATATGACTAATTTATTACGACTAAATTAATTATAACCAAATTAATTAAAGCTAAATTAAATACAACTAATTAATTATGACTTTAATTGTGACTAGTTAATTACGACTTTAATTATGATTTTAATTATGACTAAATTAAATACGACTAATAAGTTTTGACTAATTAAATACGACTAATTTAATTATGACTAAATAAATTATGATTTAATTAAATACGACTAATTAATCATGACTAATTAATTACGGAAAAAATACCTCTTCTTAATGATCTTGTCTTGAAAGAGATTTTTTTTCTAGTAATGCAACCGTTAAACACCGCTCTAAACACTCTCCAATCGGAAATGCAAAACAAAAACTTTGGGGGAAACGTCGATATCCCTTCACTCCCTCCTTTATATATCTCTACTTGCGAATGCATCATATGAGAGCGACGGACCGGGCTTTTATAGCGTGGGATGGACTTGTTGCGGTCGGTGGAGGGAGCAGTGATGGGACGTGGCGCTGGCACGGGGAATCCAATTCTGGGGTGGAGGTAGCAGCGACCGGACTGGACATGGGAGCAGGATGGGATGAGCGCGTAGTGCAGAGTCGGTGAGGCGTCTGTGCCCTAGAGGCGTGGACTCGAGTGCGGACAAACCAACGTGCATGGACAAAGGGGGTGTTGTGCAACAGCTTCAAGCTCTTCTTGTTGGTTCTTTTGTTCTTGTGCTCTCTGGTCAAGCTCTATATTCCTCAATTGGCTTTCTTTGTCTAAATGAGTTTGGAAATGGATAGATATCTTAGGTTTCTATTGAACACCTCAAATTCTTCACAAAAAATCAACTCTAATTTGAAAGGGACCAGTAATCTCTACCCAAAAAAAACTAATTAAAAAAAGAACAAAAAAGTTCCCCTCAAGGTTCTGCGGTACAATTAACTGAACTGGGGCATCCCAAAACGTATAATTCCCACGACCAAACTAATCTAAACCTTTAATAGACACCAATCTAAGTTCAAAGCAAGGTTAACCAGATACCCACGAAATTCATACTTTTAATAACCCTTCTGACTCTATTTAAGTATGGACATACTCTTAGTTACTACCCATCAGGTAATTACTCTATGACAACATCAAATTAATAAACTTCAATTCCAATGTTCGGGTTAAGACCAATCATGCACACGCATACGATCCGACTTGATAACTCATACCTTAACAACGAACTTCTATGTTTACCATCTCTCGCTTAAACATAACAAGACAACATAGAAGGTTTTTAAATTCTTTTTAGAACAAAGGGCACTAAATTTCAACACTTGAAAAAATCCCAAAAGAAACACAAAAGTCAAAGTTTTCACATGTTAAAGAACTTGCAATAGGAAACTTTCAATATCCAGAATACTAGGTGAATAAATTATTCATATTTTCCAATAAGAAGGGCAGACCTCCCATGAAAAGATCAATCATGCTGTTAACCGACACTCACACAAGCAACAATAGATCAGCATTCAGGAGATCAAGTAATCACTTTACGGACCAAGGAAGACCAATGAAAACTTCACCAGCTGAATTGTAAGCTCTAACTCAAGAAAAAACATCAACAGCAACTGTAACTAGAAGTGGCCTAATTCAAGCTCAAGAAGAGAACAACTTTTCTAAAGGAATTCACCCTCAACACCTATAGCTAGGGTAGTCGGGGTATCTACTCCTCTATTTCCATACCACGAATGGTGGTGTAACCTGGTAAAACCCAGGGCCACAACCACCACCTCAACCTATCAACAACAACTGGCAACACATGTAATACTCCGTTTTCGTTTAGAAAGAATTCAGTTCGAATTTGAATTTTAAAAGAGAAAATTTTCGGCGTTTCGTCTGTTCTTCCAGATTTGGGCCTGGGCCTTTGGCCAGCAGGCCCGAGAGGGGGCCCTATGGGCCAAGGGGGGGCATCCTTGCAGCCCAAAGGGAGGGGCAGCCGTGGGGCCCATGGCCCATTAGTGGCCGGCCAAATAAAAGGGGGGAAACCCTAGCACCCCCACTTTTTTCCCTCTCCCTCCCCCTCCTAGCCGCCACCCACCTTCCTCCCCCTTGTGCGCCTCTTCCAGCAGGGGAACCGCCCCTCCTCCACCCCATTGGTGACGCCCAAGGTCCAGGTATGATGCTCCTCCTCCCCTAGACCTTTCCCCGGGTGCCGTAGAGGAGAAATAGGACAGATCGTTTGGGATCAGGGTCAGTCTGCTGTAAACCCTCTCTGTCCAGATTGTTGCGTGGGCATTTTCGGGACCTTAGAGGCCGATCCAGAGGTTTTGGTCTCCTTGAAATGTCTAGGTCTCGTCCTTAAGATTCCGTGGCCACCGAGTTTACTCAATTCCGTTAACCGAGTCAAAAGTTATGGTTTAATTAGTGTCTACAGTCCAGATCGTAGATTATTTTCCAGCAGTCTTCTTGCGTGGACGTTTTCGGATCCTTAGAGGCCGATCCAGAGGTTTTGGTCTCCTTGAGATGTGTAGGCCTCGTCCTGAAGTTTCTGTGGCCGCCAAGAACACGTATTTCCGACGGTTGTAGCAAAAGTTATGCTATTTTCTTTGCTGCTGCCCTTGTCGTTGAGACAGAGTATAACCGTCAGGTTCAACTGATGGGAAGTATTTTATTTTGGCCGATTTGGTCTTTTCTGTCAACTTGAGAAAGTTAGATTTATTAGTTTAGAATCCACAGAAATTGGATTCAATTCATTCCGAGTTCCAGATCTTTAATTATGATTTTTTTTTACCGTGCTGCTGTCCAGTTTGGGATTTCGACAGCTTTGTCGGTTTTTCAGATTAGACTTAGTAGTTAAGTCTTAGGACAATAGAAAGCGTTGTAGAACGTTATTTAGTAGTGACATGTTCGTACTATTCTTATTCAAGTTACTTGCTTGTTTAGGCGGTGGAGCCGCAGGTTTAGGAGTTTCATCCTTGCCGGCTAATACGTCGCATCTCTGAAGGCAAGTGCAATGTTTATTATATGGCTTGTGTGGTATGAATGTTTTGATGTCTACCGGGCTTTAATATGATGGAAGAAATGCTGATTATTCTATGATCGTTCTTATGTATTGAAATGTTACTAGATGTTGATGTTATCTATGCAAGAGAGCATATCATGCATACATTGTAGTAACCGCCCACTCGGAGTGGATTTAGTTTGACCCATCCTTTCCGTGATGGGTATGTAAGTCCCATCAATTCCAGTATGGGCAATGTTGGACACCCGTATGTATACGTTCTTCATACGGAATTGGATCCCCGCATTTTTGTTAAGATGCGGCACGAGTGATCACCGACGGGTGTTTCACCGGCTATACCGGTATATGCGTTGAGTCGTCCATTGTGAATCTTCATTCATTTCATACATTCATCTCTATTCATTGTTGTTATGTTCAGCACCTTTGAGGAGGTTGGCTTGTTATTGTTCCTACTTGTCCGTTCTTCCATTGTATTTCTTTGAGTCTTGGACTCACGCTTGTTGTTGTTTATATTTTTTTTAGGTGATCGTTGATGCTAGCTCTACCAGAGGGAGTAGACACACACTAATCAAGAGATTCACTTTATTCAAGTTTAACAATTTGATATTGTTTCCACCTTTTACTCTTCATGGATGAACTGTAATAAATAAGTCTTGTTCGAAGGAAGGATACCTTCTCCGCAACTATTGATGTTTCATTACGTTTAATGACGAACCGTAATAAATAAACCTTAATTGGAGAAGGAAGGATACCTTCTCCATATTTTAGATTGTTTATTTGTGCCTAGTTGTCTTTATTTCTATTCTTCCACATTATGGGTGTATGTTAGTGTAATTAGGTGACATCTTGGCTTTCAAATAGCCGTGGTGTTACAGCTTGGTATCGAGCGGGCTTTAGGTCCGTGGTTAATAGAAATATATTAAAATGACACAATCGTGTACGATGGGTGGGCTGGTAATCTGTTGCTTCCGCATTTCTATTACTATGTTTCATTCGTTGAGCAATTGTTGAATTGCTTCTATCTGTCTTTCTTGTTGTTAATCTATGATCTCGCTATGATTTTCTATATCCATGAAATTATTCTATGATTACTATGAGATGACCTTATATTCATAATTGATTATATTGGTTATGTGTGATGATAAAGGAGGTTAAGAAGTTGAGGTCGTGGTTGTTGCCCCAGGATTCACCAGCTACACCACCGCTCATGGTAGACTTAATAGAGTAGTTACCGAATACCACGATTGCGAGGAGTTGAGCGTGTCTTTGTTTTAGAAAGTTGTTTCTTTCTTGACCTCTAATCTTGACAAATTCTTGTTCTGTGGTAGATGATGAATTTTTCTTGGGTTCGTGGTTCATGGTAGTTGTTTTGTTTCAATGGGTCTCTAATGGTTCTCTCAAACAATTATTGTTTTCTCAATCGTTGAGTTGTTTTTACTACTTGTGATTTTCGTCTTTTGGCAATATAGATAATTCCATGGTTGTTCCTTCTTTCTCATTAGAAAAGATTGACTCGCTTATTCGCTTGATAGTTTGGATAATGAGAGTTTTATGTTGCACATTTGTTAACATGAGAAAGCTTTGGCTCTATGTATTTCTTTTGGATTACCCCGAGTGTTGAAGCTTAATGCATCCCTTTTCTGATGGAAATTGTTAAAAACCTTTTATGATGCCTTGTTATGGTTAAGTCAGAGGTTGTAATCAAATAACTTGATATGGTATGGGTATCAAGTTGAGTCATTGGTGTGGTGCATAATTAATGTTAATTAGTAACATTGAAGTGAAATTGATTAAGATGACGTTGTCTTCTACTAGATCTTGATGAACTGTATATAAGAATAGTGACCGAGAGATATTAAGAAGTATGAAACATTGATGAATTAGCCTGGTCATTAACATTGTTTAGGTTGCTAAACTTGTTGGGTTCTTTGGTTCCAGTGGATTACTTTAAATGAGTGGAAAGGGAAACTAGAGGAAATGCTAGATTTACATATTCCTTAGTATGATTAAATATTGGAATTGTGTACAACCGGTTGAAGGGATTGAATATCGGTGAATCTAGAATTTATGGGAGGAGTTCAATATAGTTCTTCTATATAGAATGACACAATGAATTCGGTTGTAGTGTTGTTGAGACTTTGATCGATAGAAGATTTCGATTTTTGAAGTTTTAGTGTATTTCTGCCGAAAGCCAAATAAGAGGAGGAACAGTTGAATATGTGTTCGTAAATATCCATGTGATTTGGGAAGGAAAGAAGGTAGCAACCAGATTTCATAATGAAGCCAGATGACAACAACAATGGTTGGAGTATAACTGTTATGTGTTGAAGTTTGATGTTGAGCCTCACTAAAAGTTGAACTGATATGATATAATAGGGGGCTTATGCCCACATGATTGTGAAATCATAGGATGATAATGTATCTTTGATGAGAAGGTTTTGGTGGGACCTTTTCAATTGTGTAGTAGACCCCTTCTAAACTTAAGAGGTTGATGTAGTGAGGTTGTATGGTTTTGGTATACTCGCTTTGAAGATGAGATGAAAAGGTGGTATGAAACAATTTGGTGGAACTTTGGGGCTTTCTAATGGAATAGTTGATGTTAAAGATTCGTGTTCGTGAGTGTATTATTCTTGATGTTAGTAAGATTATCTCGCAAGAGATTGTGGCTTGTGTGTGTGGTGATGATTCTTTTAGAAATAAAGTAATTTGATCGTCTTTTGTAATTTTGATTTAGTGAGAGTGTTTTGAGTATTGCGTTTGTGATCATTTGGACCTCTTGAGTTATGTGGTGATTGAGGTTGTTTTGAGCAAAGTGTTATATTGAAAAATTTTATTAGTTCTTAAGTGGTTCTGTGATTTGGGTTTCAAGAGCTTATCATGTTTAAGTCGGCAAAGTGATGTAGTATTCACAGTAAAATAACTTTCCTTGTTAATGGAAGGAGTGGAGTATAAGTATCTCGAGATTTAAGTCGTTTAGCAACTTGCGTTTATTTGAGTGTGCTTAAACCTCATGCATTTGTTCCATAAGAGTTTATCAATTTTCAAAGGCAATACCTTCTTCTTATTTGGGGTTGATCTTCCTTTAAATGCGGTACTTGTGCCTCAATCGCTCACTTTTCCCTTGGTCCTCTGCTCACCGCGAGTGGTAAATATTTTTCTATGTGGTGAAATTGTTTTCATTTGTTTTTCTTTTGAGAAAGGATTAAATCGATTCGTTTCACAGGAGACTTTCGAAGTGTTTATTCAATGTGATTGTGAGACCTTGGGTTGTAAGTTATTCGATGAGCATTGGAGGATGAAATAATTTTGTAGAATAATTCTTCGAGAGAAGGTTATCTCAATAGAAGAGTGTCTTTGGAGGTTAAACTGATTGCATTGTTACAACTAGTAGAATCTATAGTGAGACGTGGTCCAAGTTCTTTTGTTCATTTCAATGAAACACAGAATTATCCAAAGTATGGAAATCTTGATCAATGTATTAGAGTGTCGTGGTTGAGTACCTTGCACGGTTGTGCAGATGAAGTATGATGGTGTTGTAATGAGAGTAATATTAGCGTAATCTCGATCGTTAAAGAGATTAAAGAGATAGCCGAGATTGTTGGATTATTGCCGAGAATGTCTTGGTCTTAGTAAGTAACTCTCTATGAGTTAGAGTCTTCCTAAAGATAATTGGGTCGAGAAAATATTTTCGTGTTGATGTTAATGCTTGTGAGTATGTTTGGATTGTGAGAATTTTAGGATTTAATCTGAGGTTTCCCTATCTTCTATATGAGAAGTTCATTGTATGAGTCTTGGAGTTTAAATTTGGGCTTCAGATTTTATGCTAGGACTTTTATCGCCCAATGATTATGTATAGAGGAAGTAGATTAGGGGAACAGTGGGATGATCATTGATAGAACCCTTTTGATGAAGTATATGAATGTATGTGCTGAGGATTCCGAGTTGTTTACTCTTAAAAGATTGAGGTGATGTGATTCTTCGTGAGATCTATTATGAGATACATTGGGAGTCAATTGACAAATTAATTATGTTAGTAGAGGAGTTGTTGAGAGAAAGTTTCTATGGAGTCGATAGAGCCTCTATACAGAGGTGTGGGTGATATATTTCGACTTGAGCATAGCGTTGAGAATGCTAAGTTAAGAAGAGATGAGTTAGTGTGTTATGCGATGAATTGGAATTCCAAGGCTTGAGAGAAATTTTGTTTCTAAGGGAGAACCTGAGAAACGGTTGTTTCCTCGAGTAGTGCAACGTTTTGTTTTATTCCCGTTTGAGCAATGTGTCGTTGACGGTTGTCTTTCGCAAATTGAGTTTGACTTTATGTTTGGCATGTGTGGTTCTTATAAGTTCAGAAATATTAAAGGAAGTATTCAATTTGGGTATTTGCGAAGTTTCTCTTTCGGTTTAAGGGTGTTTATTTGTAAACTGCCTATTTGGAAAGCGGAAGGAATTTCATGACGAATCTTCGCTTTTGCATTTGACCCTTTGGTGTGGAGTTGATTTTCTTGGTTGTGATGAAAATTCGTTATTTTCATTTGGGAGCTGTTTTGTTAAGGGGCGGTTTAAAGCGTAGTTACATTGGGTGTTCGGGTAAAAGAGAAACTCCTTGTTAAAATGAATAAATCAATGGAGAATTGGGACGAGTGTTCCATGTGTGTTGCGATGTTATGTGTTTTAGTACCAAGGAGGAAGTTGGCCCAAGGTACATTGGTTTGTTTTCGTCAATTGCGGAGATTAGGAGGTAGATGAGGTGCTATGGCCATCTCGGTCCATACGATGTAGCAACTTTTGGCATGTCCGGTGCCGAGTGTGTACTTGTGAGATCTAGAGTTTGATTTTCAGATTCATCGTGTACCACCGAGTAGTATCTTACTTTCGAGTCTTATCGATGAATGTACCGAATGTTGGGTTGAGTGTTAGATGAAACGTCAGATCACGCCATTGTGTCGTGGTCCTCGATCCTAGAGAGAGGCCACTTGGGAGTTGGAGTTTCACATGTGTGAGCATTATTAAACCGTTCTTAGCGGTTATCTGCTTACCGTTGTTAAGTTCTAGTCACGGTTTACTTTCGGGTAGATCGGCGTTTAGATTCGGGGTCGAATCCTGTTAAGGGGGGTAGAATGTAATACTCCGTTTTCGTTTAGAAAGAATTCAGTTCGAATTTGAATTTTAAAAGAGAAAATTTTCATGTTGGCTCTGTTTCTTCCAGATTTGGGCCTGGGCCTTTGGCCAGCAGGCCCGAGAGGGGGCCCTATGGGCCAAGGGGGGGCATCCTTGCAGCCCAAAGGGAGGGGCAGCCGTGGGGCCCATGGCCCATTAGTGGCCGGCCAAATAAAAGGGGGGAAACCCTAGCACCCCCACTTTTTTCCCTCTCCCTCCCCCTCCTAGCCGCCACCCACCTTCCTCCCCCTTGTGCGCCTCTTCCAGCAGGGGAACCGCCCCTCCTCCACCCCATTGGTGACGCCCAAGGTCCAGGTATGATGCTCCTCCTCCCCTAGACCTTTCCCCGGGTGCCGTAGAGGAGAAATAGGACAGATTCGTTTGGGATCAGGGTCAGTCTGCTGTAAACCCCTCTCTGTCCAGATTGTTGCGTGGGCATTTTCGGGACCTTAGAGGCCGATCCAGAGGTTTTGGTCTCCTTGAAATGTCTAGGTCTCGTCCTTAAGATTCCGTGGCCACCGAGTTTACTCAATTCCGTTAACCGAGTCAAAAGTTATGGTTCAATTAGTGTCTACAGTCCAGATCGTAGATTATTTTCCAGCAGTCTTCTTGCGTGGACGTTTTCGGATCCTTAGAGGCCGATCCAGAGGTTTTGGTCTCCTTGAGATGTGTAGGCCTCGTCCTGAAGTTTCTGTGGCCGCCAAGAACACGTATTTCCGATGGTTGTAGCAAAAGTTATGCTATTTTCTTTGCTGCTGCCCTTGTCGTTGAGACAGAGTATGACCGTCAGGTTCAACTGATGGGAAGTATTTTATTTTGGCCGATTTGGTCTTTTCTGTCAACTTGAGAAAGTTAGATTTGTTAGTTTAGAATCCACAGAAATTGGATTCAATTCATTCCGAGTTCCAGATCTTTAATTATGATTTTTTTTTTACCGTGCTGCTGTCCAGTTTGGGATTTCGACAGCTTTGTCGGTTTTTCAGATTAGACTTAGTAGTTAAGTCTTGGGACAATAGAAAGCGTTGTAGAACGTTATTTAGTAGTGACGTGTTCGTACTATTCTTATTCAAGTTACTTGCTTGTTTAGGCGGTGGAGCCGCAGGTTTAGGAGTTTCATCCTTGCCGGCTAATACGTCGCATCTCTGAAGGCAAGTGCAATGTTTATTATATGGCTTGTGTGGTATGAATGTTTTGATGTCTACCGGGCTTTAATATGATGGAAGAAATGCTGATTATTCTATGATCGTTCTTATGTATTGAAATGTTACTAGATGTTGATGTTATCTATGCAAGAGAGCATATCATGCATACATTGTAGTAACCGCCCACGGAGTGGATTTAGTTTGACCCATCCTTTCCGGGATGGGTATGTAAGTCCCATCAATTCCAGTATGGGCAATGTTGGACACCCGTATGATATGTTCTTCATACGGAATTGGATCCCGCATTTTTGTTAAGATCGGCACGAGTGATCACCGACGGTGTTTCACCGCTATCCAGTATATGCGTTGAGTCGTCCATTGTGAATCTTCATTCATTTCATACATTCATCTCTATTCATTGTTGTTATGTTCAGCACCTTTGAGGAGGTTGGCTTGTTATTGTTCCTACTTGTCCGTTCTTCCATTGTATTTCTTTGAGTCTTGGACTCACGCTTGTTGTTGTTTATATTTTTTTTAGGTGATCGTTGATGCTAGCTCTACGGGAGGGAGTAGACACACACTAATCAAGAGATTCACTTTATTCAAGTTTAACAATTTGATATTGTTTCCACCTTTTACTCTTCATGGATGAACTGTAATAAATAAGTCTTGTTGAGAAGGAAGGATACCTTCTCCGCAACTATTGATGTTTCATTCTGCTTAATGACGAACCGTAATAAATAAACCTTAATTGGAGAAGGAAGGATACCTTCTCCATATTTTAGATTGTTTATTTGTGCCTAGTTGTCTTTATTTCTATTCTTCCGCATTATGAGTGTATGTTAGTGTAATTAGGTGACATCTTGGCTTTCAAATAGCCAGGGTGTTACACCACACATAACCAATATAATCAATTATAAGTATGCAAGATCATCTCATAACAATCATATAATCAGTTAATAAGCAATCATACTCAATTCATATCAGCGATCATCAAAACGATGTAACAGAAACGTAAATGCAATGATTAGCCCATCCCCATCCTACTGTGCACTAGTGTGTCAAGCTTTTAAGTTGATTAGCCATTAGAAAATTTTAATTAATCTAGTCACCACGGACCTACAACCCACTCTGATACCAACTGTAACACCCCAGTCCGACAAGGGCCTGGAATGCTACTAAACTAATATGTTAACAAAATTAAAACAGAAGACAAAATTCTAAATTTCGGCAGAACCTCCCCTGTATAGTTAACTCTATACGGAGGTTCCAACATTCATAAATGTCAAGACAAAATAGGAATCGATAATTATCAGAACCATCACAGGAGTATATCTTGAACTCAAGCAATTATATCAGAAGGATGAACTAAGTTCACACGCAGTACTTAATCAATCTTAATGGAGAAGGGTTATCAACCACAGCCAACATTATTTATTACAGTTCATCATTAATGAATGATTAAATTGAACTAAAATGTAATCCTGGACTTGATTAAGGTGAAGTGAATGAGTAGTGCGTGTCTATTCCCTCCCAATGGAACCAACCTCAAAGATCACCTAAAAGAAAGAAACAATGCAAGAGTGAGTCTGAGACTCAGCAAGTACAGTAAATAATTAATACATAACAACCATGATCATGATAACACCATTGAAGAATATGAAATAAGCACAGAATGAACATTTGAATGAATGGAATGAATGATTTGGATGAAATGATGGGACTACACACATGCATATCTGGTATTTACGGTGACACACCGTCGGTGTTCACCTCAACCCGCATTTAACAAAATACGGATCCAAGCCCGTATGAAGAACGCGTTTCATCTGGTGTCCCAAAGCGCCCACATTGGAATGGTGGGTCTTATGTGCCCATTTGGAATTGATGGGTCTTACATATTGATCCACTCCCGTGGACGAAACATGAATTGTAGATGCATGGTATGACATATGAATATTGAAAAGACAAGCTCTCTAATCATGGAGGTAACACATATGGATTGAATACGAATATTTAAATATTAACATGGATCTTACAAACACAATACCAACAACAGGCATTCAACATTTTATAATCATAGGAACATTAAAGTACTTGCCTCAACCGTGAGACGGAAGACAACGACAGAAACCTCTAGCCCCAGGGGTCACCACCACCTGGCAACCGTGAATGTAACACCCCTGCCCAACAAAGAGCCCAGGATGCTACCAACTACTCTACCGTCTCAACTAATTTCAACATCTTAATTAATATCCGACCAAACAAGCAGCCATGAATGACAACAACTAAAAAAAAGGTAAACACTATCGCAAGCTATAATTTCACATTGAAAGCAAATCACCTATCAAGTGAGTATAAATCAATCTAAGGAGTCTTCACTTTAACAACTAAGTTCAATCAGATAATGATCAATAACCTCATCTATAGCAACATTGTCCCAACCAAATGGCAAGGATGATAGAATCATCCAAATCAACTGTCTAATCTTTTAGATGGAATTAAATGAACCTAAGGATGAAGAATCAAGGACATAAGAGGATCATCCATGAACGCAGTCAAAGTTCACCCACCACGAAGGATGGTCACAAAAACATCCACCTCGAGGATGGTCACAAAAATCATCCACCTCGAGGATGGTCACAAAAATTTCAACCTAACGAAAATGTCAATTCTGAAATTTTAGATAATTAAACTGGTTTATTCGGTTGTGGTTGAATATGTGTGAAGTGCCACACGTCTACCCCTCCCCATGCATGTCGCTGTCTCGAGAGGTACCTAGAAAGCACAACACAGCAAGAGTGAGTCCACGACTCAGCAAAGTGCAATAGTAATAGAAATCATAACATCATAAGCAACTAATGGGGATAAACCATCCCATCATGTACAACAACAATACATTTATCACAAAACCCTCTTTTATGCAGGAATGCAATGAACATGCCATGAATGCTCTTTCTTCACCTTCTTTGCAATTACCGGTAATGCAGAGTAGTACATCCATCGATGTATACTCAAGCCTGTGCCCTCAGGCACAGGGACCTCAAGCCCACACTCCATGAGTGTGGGGACTAAGCAAATTCGATTGCATGATGGGGACCTAATGCCCATCCAATGCATGACGGGACCTCAATAAAACATGTGAGCACACGGACTAGTCATGTAACTTTCTCACCGACCTCCTTTGGATTAGTTACATGACTTCCTCACCGACCTGGCTCACGCATTCTTGCCATGATGCAAATGCACAAGTCCATTGTCATTATCAGAATTCATTATTGTCATCATTAACAAGGTAGTCTCATTGCTCGCCTCATCTCATCATTATTGCCATCAACATGTACCCATTATCATGTAAGCATCAACATATAAACAATGTCATGTCCTCATCTGTAACCATTAGCATGCAGCATCATGTAAGCATTTTCAAGTAGTAAACATCATCGTTAAACTATGGCATTAGGCTCATCAATATTACCAAGCAACAATCAACATCAATCAACTATAGCATTCACCGAGTACGTATTATAATAACCCATTGATAATACTTGCACTTGCCTCCACCGTGAAACCGAAGACAAAAAGGCGGAACGAGCTAGCACCGGCGTTCACTACCACCTGGTAACCAAGAATGACACCAAACATCAATCAACCATGCATAGCAAGTCCTTAATCGCAGCACTCTACAATGCTTTCCCATAACCCAAGCTTGAATACTCGATCGACTCAACTAGACTATAAGCTAAGCAGAAATCTAGTTTGGGACAGCAGTAAAGAAACAAGCATAACTTTTGTTCTACAAATTCAAACAAAGTGTTCTTTACCAATCTGGAAAGCTAATAAGGTAGGCTACAATATTCGTTCAGGTGGACAGCCCTGAATCGGCCCTTAACAAATTGAACTCTAACCTTTAATATTTCTGCTTCGCGTTGACAGATTCTTGGACAGCAGTAAAGAAACAAGCATAACTTTTGTTCTACAGATTCAAACAAAGTGTTCTTTACCAATCTGGAAAGCTAAGAAGGTAGGCTACAATATTCGTTCAGGTGGACAGCCCTGAATCGGCCCTTAACAAATTGAACTCTAACCTTTAATATTTCTGCTTCATGCGTTGACAGATTCTTGGACAGCAGTAACGAAAAAGACCATAACTTTCAAACCGTAAATCAAAAATTAGTGAACTTGGAACCTATGGAAAGCTAAAATCATAACCTACAACTCTCTAGGAGACGAAATCCCCAAATTTGGAACAGATCTAGAACAAAACAGGCGCCCAAAAACAAGAACAGAATCTGAACTTAACCCAGTCAGGCTGAAGAATCCTAATCAAAGCAAAACTATGCAACTAAGACTATCTAACCAGCAATGAAACCACTCCTTACCCCTTGAAGAACCTCAGGAACTTGCTGGTTTCCTCCCCAAATCTTCCCCTCCTTTCTCCCCTCCTCTCCTCCCTTCTCTTCCTCTCCTTCCCTAGGCTGAAAAAGTCATCTTCCTCCCCTCCTTGGCTGGCTGCAGCAGCAAGGACCTTCCATGGCAGCCTTGGATGGAGAGGGAGGTCAGGATTTTTGGATTAGGGAGAGGGGGAGGTAGTGGAGGCGCAAGAGAGGGGGCAAGGGGGGTGGCGGCCAGCAGTTTTGGAATGGGGAAAAAAGTTGGTGGCTGCTAGGGTTAGGGAAAGGAAAAGGGCTGCTAGGGTTAGGGTTTGAGGAGAGGTGATGGGCTGAATGGTAGGCCTATTTGGGCACCTCCTCCCCCCCCTTTTGGCCCACTAGGGCTGCAGCCCATGAGCCCAAGGCCCTAAGGTCCAAACGCGCCAAGAAATCAAAACTTGAGCCAAATTTCTTCTCTAAACTTTGAAGCAATCGAAAGAGACTAAGTTTCCCTCTCCCGAGAAAACATACTTTCTAAATGGGAATTTTGGGTTATTACAGTGAATTATACTAAAAATCAACCAAACTTGCACAACATTGCATTGAAACAAAACGAGAGCAATCGTTCCTAAACGAAACCCGAACATTAACCGATATACTACCAAAATCCAAATCTGTCCAAACTTGTGCGTTGTAGTTAGTTATGTCGATTATCATTAGCGACCAAATTCGGCCATCTCCAAAGACTGAATTAGCACCAGTCTTGAAAAATTCGTAACTAATTCATCCTTTATCCAATAATTATGATTTAATACTTTCTAGAAAGCTAACGAAATTCCCCATCTATCTCCAAGAGATCCTAAACACTTAATCTGCCTGGAACTAACCCAATCTCGCGAATCAACAGAACTGCAGTACTACCGATCTACGACAGCAGGATACTACAATTCGATCCTCGTGAAGATCACCCCCACCTTCTTCTTCTTCCTCTCCCTCCTCCTCTCTTCTTCCCTCTCCTTCCTCTTCCTTATAGCCGGCCAATCTGCAGGGGAAGCACCGGAGGAGAGGAGAGGCTCTGATAACCAGTGCTCTGATGATGGTGGCGCTACATTACGTGCTAATTAGGGTGCTAGGATTTAGTTCCCCCCACATGGGCCCAAAGAGCTATGGGCCAAAGGCCCGAGTTCTAAAACTCCTCCAAAATTCTGAATTTTCCTTTTCTAATTACTTGTAATTTTAGAACTAGTCACTTATATGTTTTATATTTGAACGGGATATTACAAGATGTAGTCCCAAGCTTTTCTCACAACATTATTGATGTTTTGTCAATATGTTTATTGTGTACAATATGCAGCCTCTAACCCTTTATATAGGGAGGGGTGGGTGCCTTTTTGATAGAATAAACCATATGAGACTAAACTACATTAATGGGCCTTGTGGACTAGCTGCACTAAATGGGCCTTTGTTTAGGTAAAGTGTCCCACAACCAGACCCTCTTGTAATATCCCGAATATTTTTTTTAGAGAGTGCAATAAAAATTAAAGAGGGATTGGTGTCGGTGGCCTCCTCTCCCGACCTGCGCTCCGTGTCTCAGTGTTGGCGGGTGGCGCAGAGGCGTGAGGCGGAACTGGCGCCGGGGTGGCTACTCTACTCCCGAGGCGTCGTGGATGGAACCCCAGTGGCTTCACGGCCCGTCGCCTTCACCGCCCAGGGGTATGAAGGTGAAGTTTCGATAGTGTTCCATACGGCTTATACTCTGTGAACCACTTTGGTAACTTTGTGGATCTTCATCCATTAAGATCAGAGAGCTCAAAAGCTGACGGTGAGAAGCACCTAGGAACTTTCGAGAAAGGTCGAGCCCTCTCTAATGGTTTTGGATTTGTCAGTTCAATGACTAGGTCAAGCTCAGACAACTGACGGCCTCCTTTTGGTGTTGTCCTCACGTGTTTGTTAAAATGCTTCGCCGCGATTGCTTAGTCTTTGGTACGATGATTCTACTCTATTGTGTGGATTTTCGGCAATTTTACGCTTTAGCCAAATAGTTCTTGAGAGGCAAGTTTAGGGAAATTAAGTCAATATATGTTGCACATTTGGGTCAATGTTTATCTCCAAAAGGTTGACTCTTTGATGCGATGTTGAGCAATTGGGTCAAGATGTATTGTAGTTCTTGTTTAGTGATGTGCGAGTATCAGTAGAGTTCCTATATATCCAATGGTTGATGCAAAGTAAGTAAAGTGGACAAATTCACATCTTCTGTTATGTCAGATTTTCAGATTTGGTTTAATTCCTTTTACTTGTGCGTTGTAGTTAGTTATGTCGATTATCATTAGCGTCGATTTAGGTTAGGGATCCTACTCTCTTTCTTTCCATGGCTAAGTTCATTCTGAGACGAAGCATGTTATTATTGTTTATGTTACGATAGTGTCATCTTAAGCGACGTTTTTGGGGTACTTTGAATTCTTGATATTTGAAAAAAGATGCTTTTTGGGCTGAGTTGAGTTCTATCTCCCATGAGTCATTGTAGCATGCCATATGCTCACGTTAACAACCCATCATTTCAGTAATTTGCTTAAGAATTATAGGAACTCCCTTATATCTATAGGGTAGAATACTTAGTGTATTATAAGCATAGCATAGTAGTATAGTTCAATGATGATGATGCTTATTGCTTGGTTGATGCACATGTTTGATGGTGGTGGCGTGGGTTGCTACTTGCTTATGCATAAGGGGAAAGGTGGTGGTGATTCGGCTGTGACTAACCCTGAGGTGGAGGTGAACCCCGGTGCTAGAGCGTTCCATCGTTGTCTTCCGTCTCATGGTTGAGGCAAGTACATTTGATTTGTCTTGCTTGCCTTTTGTTCCACCTGGTTGATTAATAAGCATTGGGTAATTCCGGTATTACTTGTTTCCCTTCATGATTGATATACCATGTTTCTTCGATGATATGTTTCGTTCAATGTATCCTTTCGTTCGTTCAGTCAGGTTTCACCCACTGGAGTGGGTAGTGAAGTCCCATCATTCCAACATGGGCAAGTACCTCAATGTTCGTATAATCATGAAATGTTGAATGCATGTTGTTGATTTTGTATTTCTAAGAGCCACGTTAATATTTAATTGTTCGTATTCAATCCATTTGTGCTACCTCCATGAATAGAGAGCATGTATTTTCAATGTTCATATGTCATACCATGCATCCATAATACATGTTTCAATCCACGGGAGTGGATCAATAATTAAGACCCATCAATTCCAGTATGGGCACGTAAGACCCACCATTCCAATGTGGGCAGTTTGGGACACCATGATTTAAGCGTTCTTCGTACGGGGCTTGGATCCCCGCATTTTGTTAAATGCGGGCTTAGGTGAACACCGACGGGTGTGTCACCAGCAATACCGGTATATGCATGTGTGTAGTCCCTTCATTTCATCCACATCATTCATTCCATTCATTCAAGTGTTCGTTCTGTGCTTATTTCATACACTTTAATGATGTTCACATGATCATAGTTGTTATGTATTATTCATTTACTGTACTTGCTGAGTCTCGGACTCACTCTTGCTTTGTTTGTTGTTTTCTTTAGGTGATCTTTGAGGTTGGCTCCATGGGGAGGGAATAGACACACACTACCTTTTCACTTCACCTTAATCAAGTCCAGGATTTCATTTTAGTTCAATTTAATCATTCATTATTGATGAACTGTAATAATAAATGTTGGCTGTGGCTAATAACTCTTCTCCATTAAGATTGGTTAATAACTGTGCGTGAACTTAGTTTATCCTTTTGATATAGTTGCTTGAGATCAGATTATACTTCTGCGATGATTCTGATATTTGTTGATTTCACTATTGTCTTGATATTAATGATTGTTGGAACCTCCGGTGTTGCTAACTATACAGGGGAGGTTCTGCCGAAATTTAGAATTTTATCGTCTGTTTTAGCTTTGTTAACATGTTAGTTTAGTAGCATTCCAGCCCTTGTAGGACTGGGGTGTTACAGTTGGTATCAGAGCGGGCTTTAGATCCGTAGTAGTTGATATATTAAGCAATGTTGCTAGTTTTAAGTCGCCTCAAAGTTTCTTAAGTTTAAGTCACTTGTTGTGACCATTGGATTTGTGTAGAGATTGGTATGCTACATGATTGGATATTGATCTAATGGATAAAAGAGGTGACTTATGCTTAGAAAAATTTCAGTCACCTTATGAATATACAGTCCCAATATTAAATTGACACACTGTGCACAGTAAGACGGGAATGGGTCAAGCATTGCATTTACGTTTTCATTATGTCGCTTTGAGCCTTGCTAATATGAATTGATTGTGAATACTTATGATATGCCTATATGGGTACTATATGTTATACTAGTAGATTAATGAAGTGGTTGCCTCGAGTCAACTAGTTCCAGGTGTTGAGTATGAGTTTCTTTGGGAGAATTATTGTCTTCTATGAGTTTGGGATGGTTAATCTTCTACAGTTGCGGTGGGTGGGTTTTCTTGGATTAGTGGTTCTTTGCAGTTGAGAGGAGTTCTTCGGTCTTTATTGGCTTTCTTGAAAGCAAACGTTTGATCTCTTGGTTGACGAGTTGTTTTGTTGTTTATGAACATAGTTGATTTATAAGATTGATCTCTTATTTGGAAGTTCTGTCCTTCTTGTTGGGAAGCACGACTCGGTTAATCGCTTGGTACTTTGGTTATTGGAAGCTTTTATTTGCATGTTCCTAATGGGTGGAAACGTTCGGCCCCAATGTATTCATCTCGGGGTACTCTGAGTATTGAGTTTTAAGGCTTCTCTTTCATGAGAGAAAGTGTCAAAGTTCATTGGCATTGTCCTGCCTTGGTTAAGTAAGAGCAATTGTTGTCCTTCCGACTAATGGGCTATCTTTGCCACTTGCAAGTGTGGTTATTGACGAGATTGTTCTCTTTCTTGAAAGTTCTATCTTTCTTGTTGAAAATTGTGATCGGGTGATTCGTTTGGTATTCTGGATAATGGAAACTATCTTTTACAAACTCCATTGAAGAAAGTTTTGGGTCTACTTGTTTCTTTTGGAGTAGTTGGAATGTTGGAGTTTAGAACCTTTTCTTTGAATCAGAAAGTGTCAAAACCCTTTGCAAGGTTTGGTGATGTTAAGTGAGAAACTGCAAGTAAAGAAGATAATTGATATGACCTCAAGTTGGGTTTTTGGCATGAGGCATAATTAACCTTAACTGATGTCCTCAGTAGCGTAGCCGGTTAATTTATTGCTGACTTGTAATGATTGCATGAAAATATGTGATTTAGAATATATTTATTCCTAATTAGAATCAACAGGATTACTAAGGAGAGTGAATATCGATCTGAATCTATCTTGTGAACATCTATTTGATGATCTTACATAAATGCTTGATTTGCCTAATTCCTGATCTACTAAAAATTGTTGAGACCTGTATAAAGGACTAGATGAATGTTGGTGTATCAATGTGTGAAACCTTGTTTTATAGAAATTATGTTAGTAAATCTTTAATCATGTTTTGGACTGATATCTAAATATAAGGTGAAATGTTGAATCTATGGTTATGAATAGTTGTGTGGTTGCAAATAGAATTAGCATCCTATTCAAACACATGATTAGTACAATAGTCAATTGTTTAGGAGAGCTGAAGTTGGTGTTGAGCACACCAACCGTTGAGTAGATGGAATTCGTAAGAGGTCCTTAATAGCAGGCCTTGTGATATTTGCTATTGCATAGCACGATCTTGTTAAAATAATTTTTTTTCAACCTTGTGGCTCGTGTTTCTTTTGGAAAGCTTTAGAATGGGGTATAGGAGTTTGATGATTCTTGGCACTAATGTATGATTATGATGCTACTAAAATTGTCAGAATGTGAGATTGATGTGAATACTTGTAGTAACTGGATCACCTATGATGATATTGCTTAAATGAGAATATTTCAAGTTTTGCTTTTCATGTTATCCCGTAAATAAAAGAAAAAAAAAGTTATGAGTTTTGCGGTCGAGATTATTTGGATTTCATGATTTATGTGGAAGTTGAACTGTTCTGAGCAAACCAACTTGTTGAAGAATTTTATTGGTTCTTAAGTGATTCTTGAGGTTTAATTGTATCGTGTCTAAATTTTCTGTTCTTCTTCCGCACAAGTTTTGCCGAGTTCCACTATAAATATTTTAATCATTTTGGTTGATATTTGCGATTCTCTTTTTGAGGGGTGTACCCTCAACTGTGATCCCAGTTTTGTTTTCCAAGATCATTGTTATCGAATTATTTCTTTTGGTCTCGTGCTCACTGTGAGGGGCAACGTTTTCCTGTGTGTCGAATCTTGTTCTTGTTCGTCTCTTTCATTTGAGAAAGGATCAACCTTTTTGTGTTGCAAGTTTTACAAAGCATAATTTGGCAACTGTTTGGTGGTGGTTAAGTAAGAGTAGTGGTGAGATTTTGCTACCAAGCTATTAGAGGAGTAGCAGAAGATGAATTGGTCTTGACCTGTACCTCTTGGAGGAAGATTTGATTCAAATGGTATGATTGTTACTGAAGTTCAATTGATTGGTGTTGTGACCAAGTAAAACCTATGGTAAGGTGTAATCCAGAGCCCTAGTTTACGTTGAAATATTGGGATCATTGAAAGTATGGTAATCTTGATCAAGTTATAGAGTAACGCAATTGGATTGTATTGCGAGATTGTGTGGTGATTCCTGATGATATTAATGAGTGAGTATGTTGGAATTGTGGGAATGTTAGAGATTTAATTTGATGATTTCTCTATCTGTTATAAGAGAAGTTCGTTGTAAGAGGTCTTGGAGGTTAACCTTGGGTTTTGCATTTCTATTCGCCCAATGATTGTATGTAGAGAAAGTAGAATTGTGGCGTATTCTGAGTAGTGGAACGATCGTTGATAGAACCCTTCTGATGTAGTACATGAGCGTGTTTATGGAGGATTCTGAATTGTTTATTCTTAAAAGCTTGAGGCGAAGTGATTGAGTGAAATCTTTTTCGAGGTACTTTGGGTGCCATCTGTCAAATTAATTTCATTAGTAGAAGGAGTTGTCTAGAGTATTTTTGGTGGGATCAATAGAGCCTTTCCATAAAGGTGTGGATGATGTACTTTGGATTGAGCATATCTTTGAGGATGTTAAATTAGGAGATTTGAACTCTTGTAGTGTGTGATGAATTCGAATTCCAAGGCTTGAGAGGAATTTTATTTCCTAAAAGAGAAACTAAGAAAAAAAAAGTTTCCTCGGGTAGTGAAGAGTTTTCTTGATTCTCATTTGCGCTTTGTGTGGTTGACGGATGTCTTTCGTATTTCGAGCTTGGCTTTATGTTGGCATTTGTGGTCCTTATCGGTTCAGAAAGAAGGAAGTAGTTTGATTTGTTGTTTGAGCGGTTGCTCTTTCGGCTTATGTAGTGTTTATTTGTAAACTGTCTATTTGGAAAGCGGAAGGAATTTCACGATGAATCTTCGCTTCCGAATTTGACCCTTTTTGTGTGAATTACCATTTTGTGGTTGCATTGAGGATCTGTTAATTTCAATTGGGATTCCGGTTAAAAGATTGGTTCAAAGCAATTTTTGTTGTACATTCCTGGTTAAAGGAGATGCTCCTTGTTAAGATAAAGAAATCGATTGAGAATTGGGGCATAAGACGTCGGTATCCGTCGAGGTGCCATGGGCGCATCCGTGTGGGTGAGAAGCAACTTGAGAGTTGGGATCTCACATGAGCGAGCTATAACTAGAGTTGATCATGTCGGGTACGTGTTATCTGTTGTTAATTCTCAGTTGTGGTTGTTCTTTTGAGTAGTACGGTGAGTAGAATTCGAGGTCGAATTCTGTTTAAGGGGGGTAGAATGTAATATCCCGAATATTTTTTTTAGAAAGTGCAATAAAAATTAAAGAGGGAATCATGAGAAATAAAAGTGAAATTTCAGAATTTTTGGGAGGGTTTGGGACCTTGGGGCTTGCAGCCCATGGTAATTTAGCCCATGTGGGCCGGCCTTTAGTGGAGAGAAAAAGGGGAGGGCCTTCCCCTAAACCCTAGCTGCCCTCCCCATTCGCCCATTCCCCCATCTCCTGGCCGCCGCCCCAACCAAAATTCTCCTACATCCCCATTTCTCCTCCCAAGTGCAGCCGCCACCCTCTCATCTCTCAAAACCGATCTCCATTCTCCTGCTGGATCTTCTCCATGGCGCCGACTCCCCTTTGCTTCCTGGCTCGGCCGCGCTTGACCACTCCCTGCGCGCCCCCACGCTAGCCTCCTGGCTCGGCCCGCTCCGAGTTGCGTCGCACCTCGGCCAGCCGCCTCGTCACTTGCCGGTTTCCTCGGCCTCGGACGGCTCGGCGCCACCGGGCGCGCGCCCTGCGGCTGCCCAGCTCCTCCGGCCGCCGGCTTGCCTCCCAGCTCCTTGGGCCTCTCGGCCGCTTTGGCTCCTCCTCCGTCCTCCCAGCCGCCGACCGGGCTCGACGGCGCCGCAACGCCTTGGCTTGCCGGTGGCCTCCTCTCCGACCTGCGCTCCCGTGTCTCCCAGGTGTTGGGCGGGTGAGGCGCAGAGGCGGTGAGGCGGAACACGGCGCCAGGGTGGGCAGCTACTCCCCAGGGAGCACGTCGTGGATGGAACCCCCGTGGCTTCACGGCCCCATCGCCACTGCCGCCTCGCCGGGGTATGAAGGTGAAGTTTCTGATAGTGTTCCATACGGCTTATACTCTGTGAACCACTTTGGTAACTTTGTGGATCTTCATCCATTAAGATCAGAGAGCTCAAAGGCGATAGGTGAGAAGCATCTAGGAACTTCTCGAGAAAGGTCAGAGGCCCTCTCTAATGGTTTTGGACTATCAGTTCAATGGCGACGACTAGGTCAAGCACATCTACGACACCGACGGCCTCCTTTTGGTGTTGTCCTCCACGTGTTTGTTAAAATGCTTCCGCCGCGATTGCTTAGTCTTTGGTACGATGATTCTACTCTATTGTGTGGATTTTCTGCAATTTTACGCTTTAGCCAAATAGTTCTTGAGAGTGGGCTCAGTTCATCTGAAGTTTAGGGGAAATTAAGTCAATATATGTTGCACATTTGGGTCAATGGTTCTGATCTCCAAAAGGTTGACTCTTTGGTACGATGTTGAGCAATTGGGTCATGATTTCTGAGATCAGGGATGGTTGTAGTTCTTGTTTAGTGATGTGCGAGGATCAGTAGAGTTCCTATATATCCAATGGTTGATGCAAAGTAAGTAAAGTGGATAAATTCACATCTTCTGTTATGTCAGATTTTCAGATTTGGGTTAATTCCTTTTACTTGTGCGTTGTAGTTAGTTATGTTGATTATCATTAGCGTCCAGTTTAGGTTCAGGATCCTACTCTCTTTCTTTCTATGTACTGCTAAGTTCATTACAGACCGAAGCATGTTATTGACTATTTATGTTCGCCGCAGTAGTGTCATCTTAAGCGATTAAGCCACAGTTTTTGGGGTACTTGGAGGGCAAGTACTTAACACTATAACAGTTGCCGATATTTGAACTAAAAAGATGCTTTTTGGGCTGAGTTGAGTTCTATCTCCCATGAGTCATTGTAGCATGCCATATGCTCACGTTAACAACCCATCATTTCAGTAATTTGCTTAAGAATTATAGGAACTCCCTTATATCTATAGGGTAGAATACTTAGTGTATTATGAGCATAGCATAGTAGTATAGTTCAATGATGATGATGCTTATTGCTTGGTTGATGCACATGTTTGATGGTGGTGGCGTGGGTTGCTACTTGCTTATGCATAAGGGGAAAGGTGGTGGTGATTCGGCTGTGACTAACCCTGAGGTGGAGGTGAACCCCGGTGCTAGAGCGTTCCATCGTTGTCTTCCGTCTCATGGTTGAGGCAAGTACATTTGATTTGTCTTGCTTGCCTTTTGTTCCACCTGGTTGATTAATAAGCATTGGGTAATTCCGGTATTACTTGTTTCCCTTCATAATTGATATACCATGTTTCTTCGATGATATGTTTCGTTCAATGTATCCTTTCGTTCGATTCGATCAGTTTCACCTTTGGAGTGGGTAGTGAAGTCCCATCATTCCAACATGGGCAAGTACCTCAATGTTCGTATAATCATGAAATGTTGAATGCATGTTGTTGATTTTGTATTTCAAAGAGCCATGTTAATATTTAATTGTTCGTATTCAATCCATTTGTGCTACCTCCATGAATAGAGAGCATGTATTTTCAATGTTCATATGTCATACCATGCATCCATAATACATGTTTCAATCCACGGGAGTGGATCAATAATTAAGACCCATCAATTCCAGTATGGGCACGTAAGACCCACCATTCCAATGTGGGCAGTTTGGGACACCCGTACGAAAGCGTTCTTCAGCGGGGCTTGGATCCCCTCATTTTGTTAAATGCGGGCTTAGGTGAACACCGGCGGGTGTGTCACCAAAGAATACCGTATATGTATGTGTGTAGTCCTTCATTTCATCCACATCATTCATTCCATTCATTCAAGTGTTAGATTCGTGCTTATTTCATACACTTTAATGATGTTCACATGATCATGGTTGTTATGTATTATTCATTTACTGTACTTGCTGAGTCTCGGACTCACTCTTGCTTTGTTTGTTGTTTTCTTTAGGTGATCTTTGAGGTTGGCTCCATGGGGAGGGAATAGACACACACTACCTTTTCACTTCACCTTAATCAAGTCGAGATTTCATTTTAGTTCAATTTAATCATTCATTATTGATGAACTGTAATAATAAATGTTGGTTGTGGCTAATAACTCTTCTCCATTAAGATTGGTTAATAACTGTGCGTGAACTTAGTTTATCCTTTTGATATAGTTGCTTGAGATCAGATTATACTTCTACGATGATTCTGATATTTGTTGATTTCACTATTATCTTGATATTAATGATTGTTGGAACCTCCGGTATAGCTAACTATACAGGGGAGGTTCTGCCAAAATTTAGAATTTTGTCGTCTGTTTTAGCTTTGTTAACATGTTAGTTTAGTAGCATTCCAGCCCTTGTAGGACTGGGGTGTTACACCTCTAGATGGCCGATTTACAACAATTGGCAGGAGAAAATATCTAGTGCTTTAATATTTTCTTTGCTGGACCATCTCAAGTACACTGAACCACATCAAACCAAATGTTGTTTATATTCAGACCTTAAATCATATATTTAGATGTCATTTTTTGGCTACTCTTTTCTAAGTGGCAAATCCTCGATTGCAACAAAATTGTTGAAACTAGTCATCAACCCAAGCATCCGCACGAGCTACATATTTTTTATATGAAGGAATGAGCGAGGATCCTAATGAGGGTTTTGGAACATAATGGATCATCACTTATTGTAGCATTAAACGTATCATACTTTCTTTCTTTACGAAAATCATAGGAAATCTACATAATTAAAATTTGATAGCATCATAAGTGTGAAAGTTTGAAAAATATTTTTCTATAAGTTCAATTTTTATATATGTAAGTTTACTTTCAATTTTTATATATGTAGGTTTACTTAGAATTTTCAAATAAAAATATTTTGTACTAAACTTTACTCCATACTTACAAAAAAAATTAATAGAGCTATTTTGGTTTGAATCTTCGAGAGATTACTTTAAATGCTTTCAAGTGTAATTTTTTAACTTTAATATAGTTAGAACTATTTTTTATTTCAGATTTTGTGGTAACACCCATTTATTTAGGGTTTGAATCAAATTTTCCTATTTTGACTTTATTATCAAAGCAAACTTCATTTAGAAACTAAATTTAATTACGAAGTGAAATTATGGTTCCCAGTTTAATTTCCTTTTCTAGTTTAATTTAGTGCATAGTTTGAATTCTGTGCATTCCTTATTTAATTTTTCTCATTTTAGTTATGTTTCATAATTTAATTCTAGTTGTGGATTTATTTTTATTATAGTATTAACAATACGTAAATTAATTAGATTTTATTTGTTGGTTCGAATTTATAAATTCCTAAATTAATTCTAATTCGATTTTGAGTCTTACTAGACTAAAGTTTGGAAATTGTATTTGTACGCATATTCCTATTTTAATTATAATTGGAAATTAGTTATATTTCTAAATTTTATTTACATATTTTAAATTTTACTTTAATTTCGAATTTATAGTATTCCCAAATTTCTTCGTCATTTTAATTCCAAATTTTCATAATTCTGAATTTGATACATTATAATTATATTTTGGAAACTTTATATATGTTGTTTTGCCATAGAATTTAATTTTGGAATTGAACATATTTCTTTGTGAACTGACGAGAGTTATCAGGTGCGGCTCATGTGAGACAGGTGATGTAACACCTCGGCCCAACAGTGAGCGCGGAATGCCACCAAAACTACCCTAACTACTAATTTTATCAATAAATAACAATGAATTTCAACAAGCAATTCAATACCAACACCCATCCATGGGTCACAATAACGTATAAATAACGACATGGCAAGCACAGATATTTAAACACTAGATTGTAAGCAGGATGATAGTTCGAGAATCAAGCAATACCAATCAAACGAAGTCTATTAAATGTATAAATGAGTTTCAACCAATCATCTAGAATTATTCAATATCTATCATGTCCTAAAGGAATAACCATCATGCTAAGGCAAAGATTTCTCATGGCAAGTGAGTGTATGTAGTGTACCCTTCCCAAGTGAAGCGTCGTCAATGATCACCTAAAAACAACATTAGAGCAAGGGTGAGTCCACGACTCAGCAAGTACAGTAATAAACAATGAACATTGCTTAAACAACAATACACAATATCATCATTAACATCAATTGTTCACTTTTCTTTATTTTCATGCTCAATCATTCAATTCTCTTTCTTTATTCACATACACAATCATCAACTACCCTTCAGTCCATGCATTTCTATACTACATGTCCACATGCACTTCTTGTGCGTATACCGGTATAGCATGAGTGTTCACCTGTCGATGACACACTCTCAAGTCTGTCCTCCTCAAGGATCGGAGACCTCCTCCACTCCCGTGGAGTTGTGATCAACATGATCACCTTTCAGATGCAATGATGCTTATGAAAGCACAATTATTCACAGTTTCCTCAACATTACCATTGTCCAACAATGTCATATCCAACCATAAGGAATAAATAATGACCATTAACATTACTTGCAATTAAATAAGTAAAAGCACAGCAATATAATGGTAATAAAATGGTAAAGCATACAGTGATCAACCAATGAACACTGGCTACCATGCACTTGCCTTTTTTCTTGTGACACTAGAGAGCGAAACGGCGACAATGCACACGAGACCCCACTCCCTAGACAACAATTTTAAAACATATCTCAAAACCTTCACATTACAGCACCAACACCTTACTCTAACCGTCATCACATGCCTACACCAAACCAACCCTTTTTAACCCGAAACTACCAGACAAACTACCCGCTGTCCCAGTAGTAAAACGGTCATATCTTACTCATCCGAACTCTAAATTCAGCCATCCAAGACTTTCTGGAATCCTCACAAAACAACCTACAATTTCCTAGTTATGACGAAAATCTGATTCTACCATTTTCTATTCCGTTCCTTTACCCGAAGACCGTTCCAGATTCTGTCAGAACAGTCCGTTTCACAATTTTATATCTTTAATTATACAACTTGAACATATATGAATAATATAAGTTCTGAAAACTACACAAGATTTTCTACAATATTTAAGTTGGCACAAATATTCGATTTTACCAATTTCTACACGAAATCGACCTAACTACACGAAGTCTGCCAACTTCGTCTAGAATCTGGACAGCGGCCTTCCAGAGGCCATAACTTTTTGTTCGCTACTCCGATTTTAATGATCAAGACTTTTCTGGAAAGCTAACGCGATAATCTACATTTTATATAATTACGCCAAACTCTAATTCGGAGATTATATATCCCTAATCATCCCTGCAACGTTCTGTCCTAAACCTAACGAATCTGGACAGAACAGAAATCGATCTTCCCATTGCCCAAACGATCTACCGAAAGAACAACGACTAAATTTAGGGGCATCTAGAAGTTTTCAGATCGTTACCCTCGAAGAACACGGAGCCGATCGTGAAATCCTTCTCCTCCTCCCTTCTTTTCTTCCCTTCTTCCTTCCTCTTCTTGGCCGGCAGCAGTGGAGGGGAGGTGATGCTACAGTACTCGGCGTGCTACAGTACCCACAATGCTACCGTGGTGGTGCTACAGTAACCGGTGCTACAGTGCTAGGGTTTAACGCCCCCACCCTCTTAAGCGGTTCCCCACTTGGCCCAAAAAGCTATGGACCGAAGGCCCGAATTCTAATACTCCTCCTAAATTCTGAATTTTTTATGCTCTAATTCTATTTAAATTCAGTACTAATCACTTATTTTTTTTATTTTTAAACGGGATATTACAGGTGATATCGTGATAGCCTCTTGGATTTTATGTGCCTATGCCTCTAAGGATTTTTGCATGTGACCGAATCATAATCCATCTAGAAAATAATATTTTGTAGAATCCTTCTTGTTGGAAACTACTCCTTGCGTATCATCCCATTAGTTGTACACAAACTACAATATGTAATCTGGCCTTGGGATATACCAACCAGAATTTTTTTTATGGTTGCGATTTTCTCTTTTTCCCGAATATTGGAAATTTTTAGCTTTTTTCTTTTTCTCCGACTGACATGGAAAGTTTTAGCTTTTTTTTTCTACGATTAATGTGAGGGCTACTAGAGAAACCTCCAATTAGTAGAGATAAAGATTTTATGATCAGTAAATCATTAATTTTCCCTTTTTAATATTTGATGTATTAGGCTCATCTTTACCTTGACTCGGGCGGGCTTGTTTCTAGGCAAGGACAAAGAGCCCATAGACCCATCTATGTACATTGTCGCATACTACCAGGGCCCGCTTGTCATAACCCACTTCATCTTATTACGCCTGTGGCAGTGGCTTGCTCTCCTAGCGTGCTCCACGTGGCTTCCGGAAGCTTCTGATTAATAGCAACTGCCACGTGTGGTTAGCGGCACCGCCTCCACGGATCGCCGACGATGAGGTAACAGGGAGGCAGCCAATATGTCCGAACTGAGGGGGACACAATCAACATGCTATACCGCCAACAGTACCAAAAGGTGCGAACCCTAATTCTAGCTAGGATGATTTTGTTTTAGTTTTTAGTTCGACCATGAAAATTGTGTGGTTCTTTTGTTTTATTTGTTATTTTGATCATCTGCAATTTGTTCAAAAGGCTAGCGTTAGAATAAATGCGGATTTGGTATTCATTTCTTTCGCCTGTAAGTCGTGTAGTTTTGCTCGTCTTATGGATTATCTTCGGGTTTGCCATTGGAGTTAGCTTGGCTTCGTGAGATTTTATACTTGACATCCGAACCCTAGTACTGTACTAGGAATCAATTGAACGTTAGATCTTTCGAGGCTATTTGGTGTATGGTCCAGAAATTTGGTAGGTGTTTTGACTTGCCTTGCCATTCAATCTCAAGAGTTTTTTACCCTTGGTTTCGTTCTTCATTCGCCAACAATTTTTGGGTTGTGAATAAGAGCAGGAACGCTTCATGACAGGCACTCTTCTACTGCTAAAAAGGAATGCACTCCAAATAAAAAACACGCACTCTTTCTAGAGTGGAAAATGAACTTCTTCATAAGAAAAACAAGTTTATTGAGTTTGGGTCCAATGGATCAATACACGTAGACACGTGCAAGAGCAAACTGATCAGTTACGTTGCGTAATATTGGCAGCAACATAGTTGTGGCTCTTTGCAATAGGCTAACAACGGATCCTTTTTTATGATTTCGCAGGCAAGCTTGCATGCTTGGAGCGTACAGTGATTTGGGGCACTAGTGCCGCATTGTTCCTTCACCTTTTGGGCTGTGCACAATATAGAACTCGCTAGTTAGTACACACAAATTAAACACACCAGATTTCCTACATGCCACTGAACTTTACCCGAATCCTTTCCATGAGCCCCCCACCACCCATCCTGCTTCTCTACGACAATAACGGAGGTAGCGGAAATGGCATGAAAGGAAACAAAGGAAAAACTTGGTGGCATACAAGGAATCAAACTTTTTTCAGTGGCATGGAATGATCATAGAAAATTTCAATGGCATGTAGGGAATTTTCTCAATTAAATAAGATGGATAGGTTACTTTCAGCAAAGCAAAAATGCACAGTAAGAAATTGAGGGAAGTGCTTACATGCATGACAGGATGAGAGGACCATAGCCATGACCAAAAGGGCCATCAAGTCCTTGTGAAGCGTCATCAGGACGGTGAGGCTAGCTATTGCTTAATTTTTCTTCCTTTTCTTCCTTTTGTTTCTAATTCTTTCTCTTCTATTTCGACGTGTGTGGTTGCAATGCTCTGGCCTTTGTCTTGCTTATATAGAGGCATAACACACATGTTGAAGAATTAATTAATTCTCTCCATTAAATGGTATATTTTCTTGATTGTCACAGATACAACGAACCAAATAAAAATATATAATCTGCTCGATTGTCACAGGTACAACAAACCAAATGAAGCCAAATATTAATTCCTTTATTGAACCATATCTTTGGAATTTGGATGTTGTTTATTGGCACCTATTTTCTACATAAAAGAATGACTAATTTTTTTTCATTTATTGCAGGTTTTCCCAGTATATCTTGCTTCGAAATAATATTACCATCTTGCCAAAGGACAGCACTTTCGCATCATTGTTCTTTCTGTTCTGTCATGATGCAGCTATTGCCATCTTGAGCCCCAAAGAAATATTGTTCGATAAAAACCTAAGATATCTATCCATTTCCAAACTCATTCGCACAGAGAAAGCCTATTGAGTATTGAGCATGACCAGAGAGCACAAGAACGGAAGAAGCTGGTGCACAAGAACAGCTAGAGGTCTGATATGGACGCTGGCGCGTTGAGGGCCGCGTGCCGCCCGGGGAGCCAGATATCGACGCACATTGCCACAACACCCACCGTGCCTAGCTAGTCTCAGTAATGTCATCTAGCTGAGTAATGCTAAACTTGCTACCACATGTAATCACATCTGTAATGAACGACTACAAGAATCCGCCCCTAGGAGCCACAGCCCCTAGGTACGATAAATGAACGGCCCCTGGTGTAGACGAGCCCTAGCCTTAACCGTGCGATGTACCAACGACCCTAGGTAAGGTAGAGCCCTCGCCTTCGTACGGTACTCCATACTGGTCACGGTTTTGCTTAGCGTAGACCAGGGAGGCGACCTAAGTGGTACGCTCCAAATCCTGACACCGTGTAGTCCTCCTTGACAAAAGCTAGGATGATCGCATTCTCAGCGGTTGATTCGTCGTCACCCCGAGGCCCAACGGAAGGCTGCAAGATTGTAATAACACAAATTTTCATTTGTAGGTAAAAATAAAATTTAATTATTTTTCTGGAATTTTTTAGGTTTTTAAAAGTTTTCTCTATTTATTTTAAAGCTAAAATAAATTAATTGTAAATCTAATTACCAATTATGAGTTGAAAATATTTTATTTAAGTCCAAAAAGACTCAGGGAATTTCTATGAATTTTTCCATAATTTTTGGACTTTATTTGCTATTTTGTCTAAGTCAAATTGAATTAACTGAATTACTATAATTTCTAAATCAATTAAAATCTGGAAATTGAATTTGGGCTTAATATATATGGCCCAACCTTCTTTCCCGTGTGCCCGGCCCAATTCTCTGGCCCGCTTCACCCGGGCCCTCCTTCTCTCTATATTACACGGGGTCCAACCGTCAGCCCCTTCATCTCTCTTTCCTTTCCCTCCCTCTCACTGCTGCGTAGGACCCACGCGCCAGTGTCACCCTCCCCTTTCCTTTTTTCCTCCTTTTTCTTTTGTTAGTCACCACCATTACCAGCCGCGAGGACCTTCCAAAACTCGGCCAAATCGCCCGCATATCCCAAAATTTCGTCGCCGTAATGGCGCTACATAATCACCACGCTCGTTTTAGCCTCTCCCCTTTCCTTTCCCATCGCCAATACCCTAAATTCCGCCTCTGTCCCGGCGAGAGCTTCTTGTGCTCCACGCTGCCTCGCCTCACCCTTGCCCTATAAATAGGCGCCCCAGCTCCATCTCGACATCCTAATTCCACCCCTGCACACCACCACGCTCCACCCTCTCTCTAGCGCCTGAATTTTGGACTTGAAGCCTCATCGCCCGAAGCCTTTTCGCTGCAAAATTCTTCGTCGTCGATGACACTCCAGCCACATCAATCTCACCCTTGGCACCACGTCACCGCATTCTACCTCGGGCTCTCCTCGCCTTCACCAGAAGTTCACCAGAGCTCCGTCGCCAACTACAACCTAACACCGCCGACACACATCTTCTCGGCGTCAGCCATTTTGTCTTGTTTCGCCACCATTTAGGTGAGCATCAAATCCACTGTGACCTGCCCTCTATTTTGCGCGCACCTAATTACCTCGCTGTGGCGTGTAGCGCTAGCGAGCTCGTCACCGTAGCGCCACCATCCTCCCACTAACGTGGCACACACACGTCATCACCACGCACCGCCACATCAGCACCACCTGGCCCGCTCACTTGCATCAACGCTGCGCGGCAGCCCGTGTCAGCCCTTGTGCAACCCTAGCTACTGTTTCACGAGCCAGGTCCATTATGGACCATTAACCAGCCGTGGACTAGGTCCATTGAACATACGGCCCACTTGTTAGTAGATTTTCCCGTAGAAGAGAATTCAGCGGAAAGGAAACTCAGGCGATGATGTCATGCTACGTCAGATTCTGAATTTTCCTTAGAAAAATAAATCAAGAAATTCCAGAAAATTGAATTTAGTAAGTTCTTTAGGGTTTAATTTTCCAGGGACTAGTTCTCCTTCATACGAGCTCCGAATTCAACGATTTAAATTTCAAAATTCATCTAAAATCAATATCTAGCTTTTATACTAAAATTATTTAATTTAGAGTTCATTTGAATTTCTTTGACTGATTTTTGAACTTGTCTTATTTTCGCGTATAGATTTCGACGATTATGAGGAACTTGAACTAGTTGAAGAATGATCTTTTGAGCAAGGCAAGTTACACCTTGTCGGAAATATGCCCTAGAGGCAATCATAGAGATGATGATATTTCGTTGTATCCATGATTTAATAAATGTTCCTTGAATATTGCCTTTGTGTTGATTAACAAGTATGTGGCTTGTTTGTGAAACTCTTCACTTGTATGGTTATTCTAAAGATTGTCCTAGTCGAGTTCATGTGAGGACACATGTGAATGATGGATTAGCACATGTATCGGTTGATGACCATGTTTCATGTGTCATAGACATGGAGATGTCAAACCAATAATGTGGACACATGTTTAGAACATGGGGTTGGACCGACCCAACATGAGACATAACAATTATACTTATGGGTCTCTCTACACAATGTGTACGCCTTGTCCTTAGACCTGAGATTGTCGCATGTACTTGAGATGTGAATCGACCTACTTAGGGGCTATCAAACGCTACTCCGTAACAGGGTAGTTATAAAGGTAGTTTTCGGGTTTGTCATGAAGCATGCTGCGAGGCATGGTCAGTCGAGATGGGATTTGCCCCTCTCTACCTGAGAGAGATATCTCTGGGCCCCTCGAGTGATCGGATCCAGAAATGCATGGCCATGCTACTTAAGGTTAAGAGTTAACCTAGTAAGGGATTAGAATCACAGGATCGAGAAAGAGTGGTCACTTGGAGCTCAATAGAATATCGTGAGGCAAAGGGATTGGCATGTACATAACGCTGTGATGGTTCGTCCGATATGATCTTTGTGTACGTTTAGGAGTTGGCACGCCTTGCTAGAGACCGCTACCAACTATTGACCAAGTATGTATACTCGCGTCATGTCTAAACATACGTGAACCTATAGGGTCACACACTTAAGGGGCTGAAGCCTAATTCGGATTGGATCCGAATTAGACTGGGCATTGAGTCCTAATGGGCCTCTATTAGTAGAAGCCCATTATAAGGACGTCTATAAAAGGAGGGCAAGGGGCGCACAGGTTTGATGATGAGTTTTTCGTGACACCATCAAACCACGCCGCCACCCTCCCGCCCTAAGTCGCCGCGGATCTAGTAGTCCGGCGTCGGCGCTTCCTCCCGCACGTGTGGATACCTTTGAGGCGCAGATCAGAAGCGTTTGGACGAACCGCAAGAGAGAAGCAGACGTGGACGCCGCGACGAGGACGAGGAAGTAGTACGACTACTCTACCCCGACGTGCTGCATCAACTTAGTACGACTACTCTGCCCCGACGTGCTGCATCAATTCCGCACCTGCGCGTCTAGTGGTAAGACCGTGATCTATAACTCTGATGATCTTGGTTTACGGGTAGAATTTTTATTAATTTGCGCTAGTGTAGCCTACCCGTGGCCCTTCAGTGGTATCAGAGTGGTTGCTGTCATGTTATAGGTTGGGTGATTTGCATATGGCGATATGTAAGTCGGTATGATCGATGTGATCGATTGTATAGTTACGTAATGGATTGATCGATCGGTTTCCGTGATCATCTTTGCTAAGGTCGTGAAACAACATACCCCTACCGGTCGGATTCGCCATCGGGGTAGGCGGTGACACGTAAAACCGGTTGCGGAATGCGAAGATCAATATGATTGGTCGAATCGAATCTAGATTGATAATCGATGTTACGTGATCATCTTTGCTAAGATCGTGAAACAACATACCCCTACCGGCCGGATTCGCCATCGCAGTGAAGCGGTGACACGTAAAACCGGTTCTTTGCGCAAAGATCAATACAAATTGGTCGAATCGAACAATGGTCGATTTGTGGTAAATATGATTTGCCGATCAAAATCCTAAGTAAAAATTGCATAGATTGGATCTCTGTTTTTTACGAATGTCGGCGTCCGGAAGTCCTGATAGGGCGCCGCCTTCGAACCTCGAAGGGCGCCGCCTTCGAACCTGATGGGGAAACCCCTCGACCCCTTATCCCAGAGATTGCGATTCTATGCATAACTTGTTTTTGCAGGATGCATGTGACAAGATGGCCTAATGTGTATGTGATGCATGTTTGTAATATTTTCATGACTGCGTGTCGTGGGTTCTGCAACACTTTGGAGCCATTGTGTTGTCAAAGTATTGTATTAACGGCTGCGTGCCGACTTGTGATGATTCCTTGCATCCATGTATTTTATTACTAGTCTGTTATGAGTAATAGCTTATATTAGTACTCGGAGGACACATCACTTGGAGGATGGCACACATTAACCATGGAGATGGAGATCATCATGGTGGATGATTCTATGGCGATGAAGATCACCATGAGAAAATGGGCCATCTTGAGTCACAACTGTGAATGCTATTCTGTTTGTTTTACTCCTATGCATGTTTGAATGGTAGAAGTATAACGATCCCTCACAAAATGTTAAGTTAAACATATGCCCTCCCAACTAAACTCTGCACCATCCCATGTCTTGTAAATTGATGGTGGGTCTATAAAATTAGGGCACCATCGACTTTCCTTGACTAGATGGGTTTGTATAGGATACCTACATGCATAAGGGTTGGTGAACTTAACAAGGCTATCATAAAGGTTATGGGCCTTGGGGCATAAAGGTTGGGCGCCGGGGCATAGAGATGTCACCCAACAACAAGAGTCATATAGAGATATGATTAGCAAGGTGTTGCTTACCGAATTACCTTGTCTCCTAGCGGTGATGCAAAAGCTCACTAGTAGACATGTTAATTGCGGATCTTGAATCGCTAAGAATCAATAGAGGGATGTTGATTTTAGTGGGAGTACATTCTATTAAATTTGTTTAATACAGTTTACTCTATCATGGTTTTATTTGTCTTAGTATTTTGCATTTCCTATTGTAGATCAATGGCATCTAGCAACCGCGCACACCCTTTTGCTTTGCGATCGATTCTTGAGAAAGAAAAATTAAATGGAACAAACTATTCGGACTGGGTCCGTAACCTGAGAATTGTTCTCAGGGCAGATAAAAAGGAAAACGTTCTGGACACCCCAATCCCAGAAGAGCCTGCTAACACTGCGGCTGCTGCTGTTAAAACTGCCTACAAGAAAGCATGTGATGACTCTCTTGAGGTTAGCTGTCTTATGCTTGCATGCATGGAACCTGACCTTCAAAAGCAGTTTGAGGATCAGGAAGCGTATGATATGATCATGGCGCTTAAGGACATGTTCCAGACACAGGCCAGGACTGAACGATTCAATGTCTCTAAGGCTTTTCTGGAATGCAAGTTAACAGAAGGTGCACCCGTAGGCCCACATGTGATCAAAATGGTTGGTTCTGATCGGACTTTGGATAAACTTGGTTTTCCAATTAGCCAAGAGTTGGCAAGCGATTTCATTTTGGCATCTCTTCCACCTAGCTATGGACATTTCATTTCGAACTACCATATGCATGGGGTGGAAAAGGGCCTTAATGAGCTTTGTGGGATGCTCAAAACAGCAGAGAGTGACATTAAGAAGTGTGCAGGCCCTAGCCATGTGATGGCTGTGCAGAACAAGTCCAGCTTCAAGAAAAAGGGTAGGAAGCCATGGGCAAAGAATAAGGGCAAGGCTAAAGATATGATCTCGAAGCCAACGCCTAAGCCTAATGCTGGACCTGGAGCTGAGACAGTATGCTTCTATTGTAAAGAAACTGGCCACTGGAAGAGAAACTGCAAGAAGTACCTGGATTCCGAGGAATGCAAGAAGAAGGCTGGAAGTAAGACTTCCACCCAAGGTACACTTGTCATAAATGTTTTAGACATTTTTCTCGCTGATTCTCCTATTAACTCTTGGGTATTTGATACCGGATCAGTTGCTCACATTTGCAACTCGATGCAGGGGCTAATAAGAAGTAGAGGAGTCGCAAGAGGTGAAGTTGATTTTCGCGTCGGAAATAAAGCAAGGGTTGCTGCGTTGACCGTCGGCACCATGCAACTTCAGCTTCCTTCAGGATTTATTATGGAATTGAATAATTGTTATTATGTTCCTAGTATGAGTCGAAACATTTTATCCCCCTCATGTTTGATGAGAGATGGTTATTCATTTGCAAGTAAAGACAATGGTTGTTTGATCTCTAAAAATGAAATGTTTATGGCTTTTGCGCCCATTGTGAATGGGTTATTTATTTTAAATCTTGATGATGCGCCCATCTTTAACATAAATGCTAAAAGACTTCGGCCTAATGATTTGAATCCCACCTATGTTTGGCATTGTCGTTTGGGTCACATAAGTGAAAAGCGCATGAAGAAGCTCCATGATGATGGTCTTCTAACCGTTTGATTTGAATCATACGAGACATGTGAAGCTTGTTTGCTTGGTAAGATGACCAAGTCACCTTTCAAAGGTTCTTTTGAGAGGCGTCGGACTTGTTGGAAATCATACATCTTGATGTATGTGGACCAATGAGCACGACTGCTAGAGGTGGATTTCATTACTTCATAACTTTCACTGATGATTTTAGTAGATATGGCTATGTCTACTTAATGAAGCATAAGTCTGAAACTTTTGAAAAGTTCAAAGAGTTCGTAATGAAGTTGAAAATCAACGTGCCAAGAAAATTAAGGCTCTGCGATCGATCGTGGTGGCGAGTATTTGAGTCATGAATTTAGCAATCATCCGAAGAGTTGCGGAATTGTTCCTGACTAACACCGCCGGAACGCCTCAAAGAAGCGGGGTATCCGAGTGGGCGTGTCGGACCTTGTTGGACATGGTTCGATCGATGATGAGCCATCGGATCTACCATTATCATTTTGGGGTTCACGCTCTAGAAAGCGGCGGCTTTCACACTTAATAGGGTACCGTCTAAATCCGTAGTTAAGACACCATATGAGATATGGGTGGGAAGAGTCACGGTTTGTCTTTTCTAAAGATTTGGGGATGTGAGGCGTTTGTCAAGCGACTAAAGTCGGACAAGCTCACACCCAAGTCGGATAAATGCATTTTAAGTGGGATATCCGAAGAAACCTTTGGATATTACTTCTACAACCGACTAGAGGGCAAAGTGTTTGTCGCTCAAGTGGTGTTTTCCTAGAGAAAGAGTTTCTCAACAGGAGACAAGTGGAAGAAGCAGTGCGGCTTGAAGAGGTTCAAGATGAACCAATCGGGAAGACTTCGACGAATGATGCCCACGTGGCGAACAAGTTGAGAACCCATGGCAAAGGAAGCACCACCACCACGAAGGTCGGAAGGCTCCGCATACGCGAGATATGTTATTGTTAGACAATGATGAGCCTACGACCTATCGGAAGCAATGATGGACCAGACTCGAGAAATGGCATATTGCCATGAGATCCGAGATAGCATCCATGGGAGACAATCAAGTTTGGAACTTGGTTGACCTACCGATAGTGTTAAAACCATAGAGTGCAAATGGATCTATAAAAAGAAGATTGATATGGATGGAAATGTTCATATCCATAAAGCTCGACTTATCGCAAAAGGTTTTCGGCAAGTTCAAGGAGTTGACTACGATGAGACCTTCTACTTTGAAGCGATGCTTAAATCTATAAGGATCATTCTAGCTATTGCATATTTCGACTATGAGATATGGCGATGGATGTCAAAACGGCTTTCCTTAATGGAAATTTAACCGAGGACGTGTATATGATACAATTTCGAGGGTTTTGTCGATCCAAACAATGCTAGAAAAGTATGCAAACTTCAAAAATCCATTTATGGATTGAAGCAAGCATCTCGGAGTTGGAACATTCGTTTTGATGAAGTGGTCAAAGGGTTTGGCTTCATCAAAAGCGAAGAAGAATCTTGTGTTTACAAGAAGGCAAGTGGGAGCTCGTTTCGTATTTCTAATCTTATATGTAGATGACATATTACCGATTGGAAATGATATTCCTATGCTCGAGTCCGTTAAGACCTCACCGAAAAATAGTTTTTCAATGAAGGACTTAGGGAAGCGGCATATATTTTGGGTATTAAGATCTATAGAGATAGATCAAAAAGGCTAATAGGATTAAGCGAGTACTTACATTGACAAAGTGTTGAAACGGTTCAACATGGGGAGGCAAAGAAAGGTTTCTTGCCCATGTCTCATGGCATAAATCTTGGCAAGACTCGGTGTCCTTCGACAAGCGATGGCGAGATCGCATGAGTAAGATTCCATATGCTTGACCATTGGATCTATCATGTATGCTATGATATGTACTCGCCAGATGTTTCCTATGCTCTAAGTGTTCTGGCGCAGATACCAAGTCGATCCGGTGAGAGTCATCGGGCGGTTAAAACATCCTCAAGTATTTGAGAAGAACTAAGGATGTGTTCCTTGTCTACGGAGGTGAGGAAGAGCTCGTTGTAAATGGTTACACGATGCAAGCTTCCAAATCGACAAAGACGATTACAAATCGCAATCGGGTTTTGTGTTCATTTTGAGCGGTGGTGCGGTCGATTGGAAGAGTTCAAGCGAGATTCTTGACTCTACAACAGGAAGTTTAGTACATTGCGGCTTCACAAGCGGAAAGGAAGGTGTTTGGATAAGGAAGTTCATAAGCGAACTAGGTGTGGTTCCTAGTGCGTGCGATCCTCTGGATCTTTTTGTGATAACGGTGGGGCCATTCGCAAGCCAAGGAGCCGAGGAATCACCAAAAGAACAAACACATCTTGGGCGGTTTCATCTCATTCGAGAGATCCTCAATCGAGGAGATTTAAAGATATGCAAAATACACACAGTTTGAATATTTCAGATCCTTTGCCAAGCCTCTCCCACGCCTAAGCATGAGGCACACACAAGAGCTATGGGTATTAGATATCTTCTAGATTGACTCTAGTGCAAGTGGGAGATCATGGAAATATGCCTAGAGGCAATCATAGAGATGATGATATTTCGTTGTATCCATGATTTAATAAATGTTCCTTGAATATTGCCTTTGTGTTGATTAACAAGTATGTGACTTGTTTGTGAAACTCTTCACTTGTATGGTTATTCTAAAGATTGTCCCTAGTCGAGTTCATGTGAGGACACATGTGAATGATGGATTAGCACATGTATCGGTTGATGACCATGTTTCACAGTCATAGACATGGAGATGTCAAACCAATAATGTGGACACATGTTTAGAACATGGGGTTGGACCGACCCAACATGAGACATAACAATTATACTTATGGGTCTCTCTACACAATGTGTACGCCTTGTCCTTAGACACAGAGATTGTCGCATGTACTTGAGATGTGAATCGACCTACTTAGGGGCTATCAAACGCTACTCCATAACAGGGGTAGTTATAAAGGTAGTTTTGGGTTTGTCATGAAGCATCTTTGCGAGGCATGGTCGGTCGAGATGGGATTTGCCCTCTCTACGAGAGAGATATCTCTGGCCCTCGGTGATCGGATCCGTAAATGCATGGCCATGCTACTTAAGGTTAAGAGTTAACCTAGTAAGGATTCCAATCACGAGGATCGAGAAAGAGTGGTCGACTTGGAGCTCAATAGAATATCGTGAGGCAAAGGGATTGGCATGTACATAACGTTGTGATGGTTCGTCCGATATGATCTTTGTATGCGTTTAGGAGTTGGCACGTCTTGCTAGAGACCGCTACCAACTATTGACCAAGTATGTATACTCGCGTCATGTCTAAACATACGTGAACCTATAGGGTCACACACTTAAGGTCAAGCCTATTCGGATTGGATCCGACTAGATAGGGCATTGAGTCCTAATGGGCCTCTATTAGTAGAAGCCCATTATAAGGACGTCTATAAAAGGAGGGCAAAGGCGCCTGAGTTTGATGATTAGTTTTTCGTGACACCATCAAACCACGGCCGCCACCCTCCCACGCCTCTAGTCGCTTCGCGGATCTAGTAGTCCGCGGCGGCGCCTTCCTCCGCACGTGTGGATACCTTTGAGGCGCAGATCATAGCGTTTGGACGAACCAAGAGAAGCATCAGTGGGGACGCCGCGACGAGGACGAGGAAGTAGTACGACTACTCTACCCGACGTCTTTGCATCAACTTAGTACGACTACTCTGCCCCGACGTGCTGCATCAATTCCGCACCTGCGCGTCTAGTGGTAAGACCGTGATCTATAACTACAATGATCTTGGTTTACGGGTAGAATTTTTATTAATTTGCGCTAGTGTAGCCTACCCGTGGCCCTTCACACTGTGATCATGTTTGATCCCATTATTTTAAATTAGTTAAATTCTTATTTTAAATTATTATTGCATGCGTACTTTTATTCAAAGTAATTTAAATTCATGTCTTTAAATTGTAGCTAAATCCCAAACACTTGTATAGCCAATTATTGTTAGGATAGGTAGCACGGAGAATCATTCCGAGTGTGGTATATTTTGTAGTTAAAAATTGAAAAGATTGGATAATACTATCGTGAATGGATGGAAACAAAGGTATATGTGTGGATATATATTGATTGTGAAGAATTATAGGAATACATTAATGTTCGATATTGCATTATAGGAATACATTGATGTTAGATACTGGATTTTAGGAATACATTGATGTTGGATACTGGATTTTAGGAATACATTGACGTTGGATACTGGATTTTAGGACTACATTGATGTTGTATGTTGGAATGTAGGAATACATTATTGTTGGATATTGGATTATAGGAATATATATTACTGTTTGAGATTGGATTATAGGTTTACATTACTTTTGAATTAAATAAAGAAGGACATCTTGGTGGATTTAAATAGATTTAGTAATTGTTAGAGAATTAGTATTGAGAAATTGATCCAGCAAAGGTGGTGATTGAAATACGAAAATGATGGATTTTTATAACAATTAATGGTGTTTATTTGGTGGATTGGTTGAATCAAGAAGTATGTGTAATCTTTGTGGAATTAATTGGGTATTTTGGTTATATTGGATTTATTGGATCTGTTTGAATAGAGAAATTGAATTTAGAAGAAATCTTAGTAGAAACAAATGTATTATTAGTGATTGTTGGAAATTTAGTTTTGACAAGATGATCAGGTATAGGTGATGAATAAAGAATGAAGTTGGATTATTATAGTTAGTTATGAATGGAATTCAGGTGCATTGGTTGGATTATAGAGAATTGATGAAATTGGTGGAGTTATTTGAGTAGTAGTGTTTGGTTGATCTGTAGTTGTTGGTGGACTAATGTAAAAAATGAAGTAGTGGATCAACAGGCATAATAGATTGATTTGGAGATTATGATTCTAATATTGAAGGGTTGACTTATTGCTCTTGGAGTTGGCAATTCTTAGACATCAAACCCTCATAAATGTCGCCCTAGATAAAACTCTAGTTGATATAATAGTATTGAAAATATGCTTTTGTGGAAAGATGTGCTTAGTCATGCTTAGACCAAAAATGTTTTAATTTGGGAATTGAGCCAAATATTCAACTCACTTTGAAATTAATGCTATGGCATTGGTTTGCCATGGAGAATTTTACAAATGACTTCAAAAGCGAAATAAAAACTGGTTTAAACTTGGGCAAAATAGATGTTTGGATGGTGCAAGTTGATCTACGGGATCAATTCATTTCCATGATCGAGACTAGGGTTTTATTGGTAGTCGCCCAAGTAGGTTAAGGACCAGTCTTCAAACCGCAACTTGCTAGGCTCCACTGTACTACCACAAGTCTAGAATGGGACAGACTAGGCTAAATAATTTATAATGTAGACTGTTAGTTGTGTCATATTGATGTGCCAGTGTCGGCTTAGACTTTATTCCCACTTGGCGCAAGAGAGGGCTTCCGGCAGATGGTTTAATACAAAGAAAGTGAAACCTTAGCGGGCATGACTACTTTAGGATGGCGCATTATAAAGGCCTTGTAATAATCACTTAGTCGCACACCTACGAAAGTGTGTGAGACGAACATTGTAAGATGATTATCTCTTGTGGGTAAATTTGTACAACCTCCGTAGAGTGTGAAACTATTTAAATAGCCATGTCCATGGTCATGGACATGCTGAGCAAAGCCACTCAAAGTTAGAATTTGGTTTTATTTTTAAAGTGGATTTAGCAAATGATTTAGGATGGTTAATCCTTGTGGAGAAATTGGGCGCTTAGCCATGTGACAGGAGGGTATACTTCACCATTCTTTTATGGAGGTTATCCACTAAAAAATTATCATTTAAAACTTGATTTTAGATATAGAATAAACTGCTTTGGTAATTAATAAGAATATTTAAATAGAAAATGTCGCTTTATGCAAAATTGAGCCCTATAAGTCCCACTTGTTTCCACATGCATGCATTAAAATTATGTTATTGGGTGTAAATTGCGGAGTACATTTATTTGTACTCACCCTTGCTTAATAAATTGTTGCTCAGGGGAAGTATTCTACGAGGAGGGTGAGGACCTGGACAAATAGGCTACGTTCCTAGATGATTGCCTGTGGCAAATCATGTGGCCTACCTTATTATTTATGCTTTCCGTTGTATCTTTTTATTTGGCCTTATGCCCAAATGTAACAAACTCTGATTATTATTCAATAAATGCGTGATATGAATTTGCTATCATTTTTGTTTGACTGTTTACACTAGCTATTCCTGGACTAGTGTATAAAACATAGAGAATCCAGGATCCTTCGTTCCTGGGTTCGACAAAGATGAAATGATGTCCGCACAACGTAAGGCGAAATGAATAATAAGGACTGAAGTTGAGCATGACCTACCTCCTCGATCTGCAGGGCAGATGACCTACGGGGAGCACTTGGATAGCCACCGGTCTGACTAGGCTATGTGGACTTTGAGTACAGCAGTGAGGCATTCCGACTGACATGCTACTAGAAGATGGCCATTCGAACTGCGGTACAACCTCATAAAGATTGAACTGCCATATTACGCACAGTGGCGCATAAGGCTCCACCTTACGAGAAAAACCAAGGTGGCAAGTCGTTGCCCATAACCCAGCGTCCTATGTGCATTGCACGGATAGTCCATGCGGTGCTACTGTATTCACGAACAGTGCCCTCCACGGATACTATATGATGTTGTCATTGTTCAACGTCTCAAACTCGTTCTAGAACACGGGGTAGCACCTCGCCGGTATATCTCTGGCCCAGCGTAACTAGGCAGTAGTCCACCGAGTGCCCATAGTGGGCCTGTCTACCAGGTCATGGAACTCGACATATTGGTGCATTGCAATCCTAAAGGTGGGTTGTCCAACAGGAAAGTGATCCTAAGTCCACAACTGTAGTAGCACGTAGCAGACGGCAAGGACCAATTTAACACTAGTGCCACACTGCGAAACGTCACAACCCCATGTACGTTGCACAAAAGACGGTGGGTCCGAAGCTATAATTGGGCATCTCCCTATGGTCGGCGTCAACCAAAGACTTGGCGATGTGGATGTAGCTAGGGTACACCCAATCACCCCATGTAGTGGGAAACAAGGCCCAACGAAAAAGAAACAACAGGTACGTGACGAAGTGAGGCCAAACAACCTCGTCTGGTGCATTCACCAAGCATCGACTAAAATGCCTAAGCCATGTCCGAGGGACACCACGGGCCTTTCTAAGACAGCTAGACCGAACCAATGCGCCAAGCGGGTCTTCCAATCCGCCAGTGGATAAGGTGGAACAAGTGTGTCTCCCGTGATCGACACATCCTGGAGATTGATCGTCTTCTCTCTCTACTGAAAGTGGAAGGTGTGCGTCTTGGCTCTCCATCTGTCAATAAGTGCCGACATGAGACTCCTGTCTAGGGTGATGTAGCAGTTGACGTGAAGCATCCTCACAAAGGGCAACAAGCCGTGTCCCGATGGAGTGGGATGTAGCGAGGGTCAAGCGAGCACTAGTAATGCTTCTCTAACCTAAGGATGAGGGATGGAGAACCATCCCCATCTCCAGTGATCCACAACTTGCTAGAGTCATGTTTATGGTAGAATGGTTCAAGTAGCTCCGGTAATGGTATGGCTCACAAGAGATTAAATGTCGAGTTAGTTCAGAACAAGTAGGATGCCAAAATACCTAGAAACGAAGCATTAAAACGAAATGAAGTATAGAAAGACGCAAATATTACAACACTACCCATTAACATAAAATGATAGCTAAACAATTAGGGCTAATTAATTATGTCTAAATAATTACGACTAATGAATTTGGACAAATTAATTACAACTAAAATAAGCACGGCTAATTAACTACGACTTACTAACTACGATTAATTAAATATGACAAATTAATTATGACTAAATTAATTACAACGAAATTAAATAAGACTCATTAATTATGATTAATTAATTATGACTAATTTAATTTTGACTAAATTAATTATGACTAAATAGTTACGATTAATTAATTATGACTAATTTAATTATGACTAAATAAAATATGACTAATTAATTATGAATAATTAATTACAAAAATATTAGCTCTTCTTAATGATCTTGCCTTGATGTTGATTTGTTTCTAGTAATGCAACTGCTAAACACCACTCTAAACACTCTCGAATCAAAAAAGCAAAACAAAAAACTTCGGTTGCCCTTCACTCCCTCCTCCCTGTCTCTCTGCTTGCGAGTGTTTGAAATGAGAGCAACGGCCCAGGCTTTTATAGCCACGGGATGAAGCTTTTCGGACAGCTACTTATCTCATTAATAGACTGCCTACTCGAGTCATTGATAATGCCACTTCCTTGGAACATCTATTCGGGTTTAAACAAACTACTCCAGATGTTTGTCTCACTCAAGTTGCCATTCTTGATTTGATTAATCTGGTCGGAGAAGATAACATCACCTAGTCGAAGCATTTTTTTTCTGCACGTGGTCCTACAAACTAGAAGGAACTTCCTAGTGTCGACTCGTTCCTACACTTTCGACCAGTGCATGATAATCGTGATCGAAAAACTACAAGTTAGATAACCTCTCTCTTTGTTTTTAAGGAAACCCTTTTCACACTATTTACTTAGTTTTTCTAAATAAACTAAGCAAATAATTGGGGGCTAGGATAAAGTTATTAATACGACTTCAATTCTTAGCCTTAATTTCTTTTTCCATTCATTACCTTATGAGTTACTAACTACTCGACAAGATGATTTGCAAGAAGAAGAAAGGATTATATATATCAACAACAAAAACTTGTCTTTACAAGTTTCTAGTACAAACTACTCTAACAAGGGAGACCCTATTTACATCTCCTCTGTGACTTCCTTGCTGATCGACTGCAAATCTTTCATCAATCGCTCCGCTTCTGCTTCAGAGCAGTCGAAGTCGGCTTTGATTGGTTGTAGATTAAGACTGGGGTCATGAACTTTAAGATTTTCCAGAACAAAACTTATTCCCTCTTCGACCGCTTCTTTTATCGAATCAGCTTGGTTGGTTTTCAGAGTGGTCACCAACACTTACACTTACAAAGTTTTAACATGTTCACTAATGTTTCTCGTGTGAGCAATCATCGTGTCTTCACGAGGAGTGATCCCCTCAGCTTGTAGACCACCGAGTACATTGTTCAGGAGAGAAATATTGTCTTGATTGTTGACCTTCATCGACTTCATCTCCTCCTGATTATGAGTCGAAGCCTCACGTAGTTGTTTATTTCGACTGCTTGCTCTGCAAAGAGTAAGACTAGTCAGATAAAATAACCCCAAAAGGAAAAAAAACTGGTTGCAAGTAAAGAGTTGCTTACCTGCTAGTCGAGAATCTAACTTCTTGACTTCATCATCATGGGAGGTAATGCTTTTTGCATATCGCTCCTCCCACGACTGGGTCTCCTTGTCTTTTTCTTTGGCGATACGGGAAATCTCGTGAACAACCATGGTCTTTTTTTGACCTTGGTTTTGAGCTTCCCCATTCTACCTCTCTTTCTAAAAAGGAATAAGATTTAAAAAACAAAAGACGGTCAAAAGCGGTTTTAAATTCAGCACTTACCGTTTATTCGTCCCAACAACTCTTAAATTGCAGAGTTTGCCTCCGGAAGCTTCTTCAGAAGGGCTTCTTTCTCCTCCTTAACTTTTTCATCTAGACTTTCTCGTCGTCGAGCGAATCAACCAAGGTCTTCTCATCGCTCTTGAACCTACAGAGGAAAAGAGTAAACATGAGCATAGAACAAGCAGTCGTAAGTTTTTCTACGACAATCCTCTGGTCGTAAGTTCTCCTACGGCCAGTACCAAGTCGTAAGCTTTTCTACAACAATACCCTGGTAATAAGTTCTCCTACGACCAGTACTTAGTCGTAAGTTTTTCTACGACAATCCTCTAGTCGTAAGTTCTCCTACAACCAGTACCTAGTCATAAGTTTTTCTACGACAATTCCCTAGTCGTAAGTTATTCTACAACCAGTACCTAGTCGTAAGTTCTTCTACAACAATCCACATAAACATTGTGCAACTGGTCGAAACAAAAACAACTATGAGTAATAGTGACTTACCATCTCTCAACCTGCTTGCAGAGTTTCTGCTTTCTTCTGTCGTAGCTACACAAGTTGTCGATTGTACTCTACAATAGTGATAATTTGCTCTAGAGCTCTCTGCATAAAGAAAGGTAGTGAGAAGCGAGAAAAGTTACATATATAAATGTTGGGCGACAAGTACTTACGTTAATGCTTGTTCGAGCAAACATGGAGAGTACGCTTGTAGGGTTCTTCTATTCGTTGATCTCTTCAACCCAATTCCACCACACCTTTTTGAAATGCTCGTCGTCAAAAATATTCCCTCAGTTTGGAATATCTTTGGGGTGGGGAACTCGGTTATGAGATATAAAAGCAGAAGCTCCCATAATGGAAGCCAGGCCAAAGAACTCAGAAAAGGAGTTGACATATTCTTCTTATTCTGATTCAGTGACAACGACAACTTCTTGGGGATCGGGAGGAACATCTACGGCGATGTAACACCCTGGCTATTCGGAAGCCAAGATGCCACCTAAATAATCTAACATACAACCATAATACGGAAGAATTTGAATACTATCTCATCTAATGACATAAAGAGATCAATATTCAATAGAACCATGGCATGAATATAGTCTGAACCAAGCAATTATATCGAAGGAATGATCAAAGATCACAAGTAATACTTAATCAACCATAACATAGCACTAGGTATCATTCACCATCTAAATTTATTTATTACAGTTCATCAATAACAAATGAAAGATAGAAACTAAATCGTAAGGTTGAACTTGAATATAGTGAAGTGAATGAGTAGTGCGTGTCTACTCCCTCCCAATTGAGCCAACATTAATGATTACCTAAAATAAACAAACAAAGCAAGAATGAGTCCGAGACTCAGCAAGTACAATGAATAATTGGACATACAACAATCATGATCATGACAACATCATTGAAGAATATGAATATAACACAGAATGAATATTTGAATGAATGGAATGAATGAAATGAAGGGACTGCACACATGCATATACCGGTATAGCTAGTGACACACCCGTCGGTGCTCACCTAAGCCCGTATTTAACAAAATACGGGGATCCAAGTCCCGTATGAAGAACGTTTCATACGGGTGTCCCAATCTGCCCACATTGGAATGGTGGGTCTTACGTGCCCATCTGGAATTGATGGGTCTTTATAATCCACTCCGTGGATGAAACATGAATAATGGATGCATGGAATGAAATATGAATAATGAAAGACATCCAACTGTAATCATGGAATACTCGAATACGAAAGGAACATAACCATTGAATTTTATCATACGTCATAGAAAAACACAGTGCGAACAACAAGCAATTAGCATTCATTAGCTTTAAGAATATTAAAGTACTTGCCCATGTTGGAATAATGGGACTTCACTACCCAGTTCAGTGGTGAACACGAAAGAAAGAACGAATGTATATGTTGAACGTAAACATATTATCGAAGAATCAGGGTATGTCAACCATGAAGGAAAACAAGGAGTACCAAAATTACCCATTTCACATTCATCAATCAAGTGGAACAAACAACAAACAAGACAGATCAATTGTACTTGCCTCAACCGTGATACGGAAGTCAATGATAGAAAGCTCTAGCCCCAGGGTTCAATACCACCTGGCAGCCGTAAAACAATATACTAAGTACACCAACCAAAAGTGTACAGCAAAGCAATGAAACAAAAAGAGAACAAGCGTCCTTAATCGCAATCCCAACTTTTAATCAAAACACTCTCAAATTCCCAAATCTGTCCAAATGAACAACTGTTAAGGAAAAATTCATAACTTTTGAGTAAAAACTCCAAAATCCATGAATCCAATTTTCCTAGAACCTAAACAAGCCTAGCTACAACTTTTCAGGTGACTGAAAGATCAAACTAGTTCATCTAAACCTTTGTTTGTAATCCCGAAGACCGATCTGCTATCTTTGGTACTATTAACTTGTGAATTTCATAACTTTTGTTTAGTTCAACCAAACACATTGTTCTAATACTCTCTGGAAAATACAGGAAACCAACTATCTCAATAAAATTATCTCAAATATTTCCATTGTGCAACAAATGTTGCAAATAGTCAAGTAAAACTCTTTTGTCCACAACAGAGAGGCAGATTACAGCCTGAGCTTCTAAAATTCATAACTTTTGATCTAAAAATCCCAAAATTATGAAATTTAACTTTCTGGAATCACAATGAAAATACCTACAACTATCAAGGTTACCAACTGACCCAATTCGGCCATCTCCCTTATCAAATTTACAGATCTATGTTCGCTGCATAAATCCTGAGACTGATTTAGCATCCTATCTTGCGAAATTCATAACTAATTAACCGTTTATCCAAAAATTATGAATTAGCACTTTTTGGAAAGATAATGAAAATTCCCATCTATCTCCAGGAGATACTAATCCCTAAATCTGCTCGGATCTAACCAAAAACCGCGCATCAACAAAAAGACAGATTCAACCGATCTACTACAGAAATCTCAGAACAGCTAATGAATACGAATCACATACGAATTATCTATCAAAACTAATTGGGATCACGAATTTACCCACAAGAATGACACGATATGCCGCTGAAACCTTCGTGAAGCCCTCGCGAAGATCACCCCCACCTTCTTCTTCTTCCTCTCCTCTCTTCTTCCCTCTCCTTCCTCTTCCTTATGGCCGGCAACAATGGAGAAGCACCGGAGGGGAGGGGTGTGCTACAGTAGCACCGTGCTACAGTGATGACGGCGCTACAGTATCCGTACTACAGTACTTAGTTGCTAGGGTTTAGTTCCCCCCACATGGGCCCAAAGAGCTATGGGCCAAAGGCCCGAGTTCTAAAACTCCTTGAAAATTCTGAATTTTCCCTTTCTAATTATATTTAATTCTAATACTAGTCACTTATATGTTTTATATTTGAATGGGATATTACAGGCGACTTCCTTCCCAGCGCGATGGCCCAACAATTCATCGCCTTGGCCTAATGCATCCGCTGCATCATGCACCGTTTTCACCTTGGCCTCTACAACCACTTTTGTGGTCGCAGTTGCTTCGGTAGCAACGACTTATTCCACCACTCGGACGGTGAACGACCCTTCGACCACCGTCATTGCATCGCCATTGTCATTTCTCCGACTGCAGGAGAAATAGTAGTGGATTCTTCGATAGGAACTGTAACACCCCAGCTCAACATTGAGCTTGGAATGCTACTAAAATAAAATTAAACAAAACTAAACTAAGAGCATTTACCAAATTTTTTAGCAGAACCTCCTTTGTAAATATACCGAGGTTTCAACAGTTAAAGATATCATTATCAATAATCCAGTATCCAAATTCATTCAACATGCAAGATAGTCTATTCTGTTAAAGCAATGATAAGCATAATCCCAAATCGCTAATCTCATTATTACAAATAAGCCAAAGCATTCAACAAAACTATAAGTGAAGCTCAACAGTTTGCTTATTTAAAGAATATAAACTAAATGATGTTCTTTCTTTAGGATGAATGGAAGTGAGTGCAACTCAACCAAAACTACTCCCTCCCATGCATGCCGATCTTGCCTGTGATACCTAAAAACACAACAAAGCAAGAGTGAGCCCAAAGACTCAGCAAGTATCACCAAGAAAAACTAAAATCACAGTATAGCATCAACAATCCAAAAGAAGCATTACACTAAAGATAATTCTCATGCTTATGTAATGCGATCATGCAATGCACCTTTCAATCTTTATCTCTTTTAGCATTTTACGTAAGAACGAGGTATACAACCGTCGATGTATACCCATGCTCGTGCCCTCCGCACAGGGACCAAGACCTATACTCCATGAGTATAGGGACCAATGCCCATCATCTTCATGATGGGGACCTCTACTCAATGCCCACGTTCCACGAACGTGGGGACCACATGCCCGTCATTTGCATGACGGAGACCTCAACTGTATGTACTTGGTCACCACATGACCAAGTCTCAGATATGCTTTCAACATGCGTATGTACTATGATCCTATCTTCCATAAGTACATACCACAACTACAGATCCCAAATAACATGTAAGGCATAATCAACATAGATAGGAAAACTTTAACCATAACATGCATTCACCATGTTCTATTCGAATTCATCACACTATCATCCGTGTATGACTATTACTATTCAAATGCAAACAATCCTAACAATCAATCATCATTATGCTACGATCAAGATACTTGCCTTAACCGTGCGGAAACGACAGACGCGAAGAGGGCGCTGCCCCTGGGTCCAATCCCTCACCTGAACATAATTATGAATCAAGCTAAGATAACCATGCTGGACCCAAGACATATATAATAGCTCAAACGAAAAAGCCAAACTCTCAAGCGCCTTCCTAACGTCCCACATCTAATGACCGATCTGTTCCCCCTGTGGACAGTCCACTCCCAAAATTCATAACTTTCACTACAGGGGTCCAAATAAGGTGTTATAGGACTTTCTGGAAATATAATTAAATTTCCCAACTAAACCTAGTTGAGTGGCCCTTCTAAATCGGCCATCTAATACCCCTATCAAGCCAAATTAAAATACATCAATTTTCACGTCGGGTTCTCTGGACAGTACACTAAAACCACCATAACCTTTGCTACAAAAGTCCCAATAATACGTTCTTTAGCTTTCTGGAAAGGTATGGAGATTACCCACATTTTTAGTTATATCAAGATCCTCTAATTTTGTCTTTAAATAATGGCTTAACCCAGGTTTCTATAATCTGTCTGGATGTTGATAGTTTATTAGGACAGCGACACTAAACAATTCATATCTCCCTGACCGTTAATCGGATTTGGGCGTTCTTGGCGGCCACGTATAGCTAAGGACATGACCCAGATATCTCTAAGAGAGTGGATCCCCAGATTCTGCTTCTAAATACAAGAAAACTGCCGTTCAAAGTTCTTGACAGAATGGGATCTAAGCAACCGATCTACTAACGAATTCAAACACGCCTTAAATTCGAAACATACAACGAGGGAGGATCTTCGTTACCCTTGAAGAACCGCTGTAGATCACGACGAAGCCCGTGAACCTTTCCCTTCCCTCTCTTCTTCTTCCCTTCCCTTCTCCTCTCTTCTTCTCCCTTCTTCTTCCTCTCCTTTCTTTCTCTTCTTCTTCCTTCTCTTGGTAGAGCAGCAGGGAGGGGCGGCTGCTACAGTACCGCGTGCTACAGTGTGCGCGGTACTGTAGCAAAGGCTAGGGTTTTGGGAAAAGGCACCCCCCTCTTAATTCCACTAAAAAGGCCAGCCCATATGGCTAGGACGCCTTGGGCCGAAAGCCTAAGGTCCTATCCTCCCTCAATAGATTCTGAATTTTTTGAGTAATTTTCATCTCCAATTTAATGTTGTTCTCTCTAAACTTTATTGCATTCACTTGAATATTCGAGATATTACAAAAACCCCCTCTAATCCTCTGTTAAACTCTTTTCTATTTGGTCCTTCTCCCCAATTTAAATATTCTCTCGCGAATACTCTTTCGAACCCATCTGGGGTATTACAGGAACATCCTTGAGGGCTGGAGGAGTTGCGCTAAGGTCACAAAAAGGTAAACACGTCAAAGGGTAAGAAGCAAAAGGTAAATGTTGTTCTTACACTTTTGTCTTTTTACATACCTTCGTGTCCCAGATTTGATCTTGAATTCAGAAGAAACCTTCCCCAAAAAAGATTTCTTTGACTTCTTCTCTTTGACCACGTCTAGTCGAAACTCGAGTTGAGGAATGGGATCATCCATGACCACGTTTGGCCGTGGGTCTTGAGTGAACACTACCGCTCCTTGAGCCTCCTAGCTCTTTGGATGGCCGAGACCTTTCTCGACCACCTCAAGGGCAGCACTGCCCTCTACCACAGGCACTGCTAGTGTAGTAGTTTCCTTCACAGAGGACATAAAACTCTTCCAATTCGCCTTTCCTTGTTGCTTGACAAAGCCACGAGAAGTAGAAACCGCGAAAGTCTTATTGTCTTGTAGAAGGGTACCTTGATCTTCGGGGCTTTGCATTTGAGTGCTTCAGCCGCCTTTGCCTTCTCTGCAGCAGCCATGTCTGCAGTGAATTTTGCAAAGGGCTCAGTCGGAGCAGCAGAGCTTAAACTTGTGCCTCCCTTGATGGAGACTTTCACGAGCCGATGCTTCTTGGCCGGAGGAGCCCCGACTTGCTCCACCACCACGCCGACAACCATCAATTCGACCTCTTCGTCGTCTTGATGGTCTTCCATGCCTACTTTCCACAGAAGTCAGAAAAAGAAATTTTACTAAGTAGTTGTAAGTTTTTCTATGACAATTCCCTAGTCGTAAGTCTTTCTATGACCAGTATCATGTTGTAAGTTTTTCTACGACGATCCTGTGGTCGTAAGTTCTTCTACGACCAATACCCAGTCGTATGTTTTTATATAACTACAATATCCCAAAGATGAAATCAATTCTTGTCCTCTATGGATAGGACTGCCTGAATTTGAGGCGCCACCGCGTTGGGTTGCGGGGGATTCCTCACAAATGAGCTTGACTCGGGCATCAATTTCCTCTTGTGAGAGATTTGCAGGAGTTAGTAAACTTTCAATAGCCAAGTCCGAAATCAACAGAAAGAAGGCTAAGATTGGAAATTTACTTACCCTTCTCGTAATCTCTGGTCGGGTCTTGTGGCCCTGAGTACCTCCACATGGGATGAGCCCTCTTCTTCAGAGGGCTAATACTGCGCGTGATGAAATCCTTCACCACGTGCCATCCAGTGAGCCCCTCTTCCTTCAAGTATTTGATGGCTTGAATGAAAGGGACGATCCGGCTGAGATCCTTGGGAGTCGAATATCAAGAAGGAATCTTCTCGGGTGGATTTTCAGTGAAGGAGAGGCTATCTTCACTGGTCGTCTCCCAGTAGAACCACCTCTTCTTCCATCTCGGTCATGACGACCAGGTGAACATCTGAATGTACTCCTTCGACTTCCCATCGTGGAGCTTCAGACTACAGCTACCGGTGATTCCCACTAGCCTGGTCATCCCGTAGAAGTACTGGAACAACTTCAAGTCAGCCGGAATCCCTAGGTAGGCCTTGCACAAGTAAACGAACACACCCAACATCGTGATGAAATTAGGAACGAGGTTCACCAACTCCACCCGAAGTGTTTGTGATAAGGATCCACTTAGTTGATTAGATGAATCCTGATTGTTGGCCCAATCTTTCACGGTACACTCGAAGATGTTGGAAATATGCCCTAGAGGCAATCATAGAGATGATTATATTTCATTATGTTCACAATATTTGATAATATGTTATCTTGTTCCATGAATGAATCATCAGTCATGAAGATTAACGAGTATGTGACTTGTTGGTGAAACTCTTTTTAACTTATGATGATGTCGTTCTAAAATATCTCTGGTCGAAAGTCCTTTGGGCGGAACACTAGTGACTCTCATCAAAGACATGTGTTGATTGATGACCACGTTTCACGGTCATGGATATAGGGATATCAAATCAATAATGTGGACACGTGTTAGAGAACATGGTGTTAGATAAGACCCACCTTGAGACACTATTGAGATTGTTATGATTCTAAGTGTCGTTAGTTGGTCTCAAGCAATGATGATGTATAATCCTTAGACACGAGATCGGCATGGTTTCCTACATGTGTAATAGCACTCTTAGGGGTTGCCAAACCTTTCAGAATCGGGTGGTTATAAAGGTAGCTTTGGGTATGCTATGAAACATGCAGAGGGATGTATTTGGTCGGATATGGGATTTTCCTCCTAACATAACAGAGAGATATCTCTGGGCCCTCGAAGTGGTCGGATAAAGAAAGTGCATGGCCATGCCACTGGTGGTCGAAGTGTTCGACCACATAAGGTTATCCGATACTCGATCGAGAAAACATTGAATAGTCCATGGATGACACAACATCTCACAGAGTTCAACCAGATATCGTGAGGCAAAGGGAGAATACATGAGTAGGTAAGCTTAGTTCGACCGACTCACGGATTTGGTCGTATGGAGATACAAGCAAGTCGAGGCGATCGAGCGTAATCACAGAGTGGTGAAACCAAGTCGTAAGGAGTTACGAGTTGGTCGTGATCAAATCTGAACTAGTCGTATAGAGATAGGACACGGTCGTAAGTGATGAGGACACTGGTCGTAGATCATATTGCATTAAGGTTCGTCCGATATAATTTGTGTGTATTAGGAATCGTTATGTCTGCTAGGAACCGCTCGACTCGTGGCGGAAAGGGTTTTCAGTCACAACCGAACTACACATGAACCTAACGAGTCACACACTTAACAGGTTGGAACAAACCAAGATCGAATACGATTCAGAAGAGTGTTTGGATAGGATCCGTCACGGGCCTATATAAGGAGATGCATGAGGCTGTTGGGAGGTGTGAGTTGACGCAAGTTGCCCTACCGAAACCCTAGCCGCCATCTTCTTGAGTGCCTCCCCGTGCGATTTGGTGCTAGCACACCGGCGTACTGTTGTTCCTTCCCTGGACGTGTGGATACCATAGAGGCGCTTCTCGTTGTTGCGCTTTAGGACGATCCGCGATCTTCGCAAGGAACTGCAGAGGTCTTTGGAGAGCGATCAACTCACGAGGACGCCGGACGATCGACTCGACGATACATCGACGCGCTCTTCGTCGGACCAGGCTGCTTCGACACTTCTTCCGCTACTCTGCGCGTCTAGTGGTAACGATCTGTGATCATCTTCTTGCTTGGCTTCCTGGTTTGCGTGGTAGAAATTTTGAATTGTTGCTATTGTAGCCTACCCGTATCCCAACAGTGGTATCAGAGCCATCCTGCGTAGTTTTTGATCTGGATCGGTTGCATATACTTGATATGTGGTAGTAGTAGATTGGATCTATTGCTGGTCGTATCTAGAAACCTAGGCCCTGGTCGATTAGATCGATCAGTTTTCAGTGGTAGTAGATGGGTATACGAGGAGGTACAAGTTAAGAGCACCAGATGATTCACTCGACTTGTTTTTCGACTACCTTGCATAATACTCCTACCGGTCGGAATTCCGCCATCGGAGTATGTCGCATTATGTGGTCATATCAAGGCAGTAATCAGATTGGCTCGGAATAGGGTTAATATGATTAATATGATGATTTCCAAAGCGGGACCGCCGTGCTGGCTAATCGTACCGCGCGTTATAGGTAATATGTGTTCATGTCGTCCAATAGAATTGGATTCTATGCGTAACTTGTTTTGCAGGGATTGATGTGAATAGTATGGCCCATTGTGTATGTGATGCATGTATGGATTTTCATGACCTACGTGTCATGTTGTGACATAGCCATCGAGCTACATATTATTGTATAACGGTCTGCGTACCGACATGTGATGCTTGATATTATCCTATGTAATTCATTACTAGCTCTTAGGAGTAATTGCTTAGTAGATGAATGCGAGTGGAGACTTCAAGCATGGTGGTCGGAGGACAGGAAGCATCTTGATGGAGATCGTCATGTTAAGGGCCATACTATTTCACAAATGATATGATTATCTGTGAATGTTTGTGTTTATTCTGTCATGATATTAAGTCATGTTTTTCATTAGATGCTTTTAACATGATAAAATTAAAATTCCCTCACATAATGTTAAGTTAAAATTGATGCCTCCAATAAGTTGCACCATCAAAAGTCTTGTATTTTAATGGTAGGTCTTGCTAAGCGGAATGCCATTAACTTTCCTTGACTAGATGGGTTTGTGTCGGACACTTACACGCATTGCATTGGTTTAACTTGACAAGGTCATCATAACGATGATGGACCTTGGGGCATAGGGTTGGGTGCGAAGCATAGAGATCTTGCCCAACAACAAGAGTCATATAGAGATATGATTAGCAAAGGGTTGCTTACGAATGCACTAATCTTCTAGCGATGATGCCAAAGCTCACTAGTAGATTGCCCGATTGTGGATCTTGAATCACTAAATGTCATAAGAGGGATATGGTATTTAGTGGGAGTATCTTTATTAAATTGTTTAATAGAAGTTACTTTTTGAACATATGTCTTAGTTTTGCGTATTTTATGTTGTAGATCATGGCACCAATCGCTGTACCAACATCCAGTTTTGCTTTACGTTCGATACTTGAAAAGGAAAAACTGAATGGAACAAATTTTGCGGATTGGTCCCGCAACCTAAGAATTGTTCTTAGGCAAGATAAAAAGGAACATGTTCTAGAGGAACCTATTCCAGATGTGCCTGCTGATAATGCTGCTGCTACTCTTAAATCCGCCTATAAAAAGGCATGTGATGAATCCCTTGATGTTAGCTGTCTCATGCTTGCTGCGATGAACTCAGACCTTCAGAAACAGTTTGAGAACATTGAGGCCTACGATATGATCGTGGCGCTCAAAGGCATGTTTGAGACACAAGCAAGAACTGAGAGATTTGAGATCTCAAAGAACTTGTTTGCGTGTAAGCTAGCTGAGGGTAGTCCGGTGAGCCCACATGTGATCAAAATGGTTGGTTACACACAGAGCTTGGAAAAACTTGGTTTTCCTTGAGTCAAGAGTTGGCTCTGATTTGATTCTTGCTTCGCTTCACGCAAGCTATGGTCGATTCATTACGAACTTCCATATGAATGGCTTAGACAAGAATCTCACCGAACTACATATGATGCTTAAGACTGCAGAGGACAACATTAAGAAAAGCAACGATCATGTGATGATGGTGCAAAGAGTACAAGCTTCAAGAAGAAGGCTAAGACTTGGGTCAAGAAAAGGGCAAGGCTAAAGTTTGGATGAGATCCAAACCAACAAACCTAAACCCAAGACTAAGTCTGGCCCGACTCAAGAGAATGAATGCTTTTACTACAAAGAGCTAGGCCATTGGAAGAGGAACTGCAAGAAATACCTGGCTGATCTGAAAAAGAATGGTGGGACTAAACCTTCCACTTCAGGTATTAATGTTATAGATGTCTTACTTGCTGATTCTTCTGTTAACTCATGGGTATTTGATACCGGGTCGGTTGCTCATATTTGCAAATCGATGCAGAGTCTAACAAAGAATAGGAGAGTTGCAAGAGGCGAGATGGATCTTCGCATCGGGAATAAAGCAAAGGTTGCTGCATTAGCCGTCGGGACTTTACCATTGGTTTTGCCTTCAGGATTTATTATGGAATTAAATAATTGTTATTACGTTCCAGCCATGAGTAGAAACATTATCTCGGCCTCATGTTTGATGGCAGAGGGTTATAAATTCATTATTGAGGACAATGGTTGTTCTATATTTTTGAATGATATGTTTTATGGCTATGCTCCTGTTTTGAACGGGTTGTTTATTTTAAATCTTGATGATACACCCATCTTTAATATTAATGCAAAGAGGCTTCGGCCTAATAATATGAATTCCACTTTTATCTGGCATTGTCGTTTGGGTCACATAAGTGAGAAACGCATGAAGAAGCTCCATGATGATGGAATTCTAAACTCATTTGATTTGGAATCATTTGAAACATGCGTGAGTCTTGCCTACTCGGAAAATGACCAAGACACCTTTCTTTGGTCGGAATGAGAGGGCGTCCGACTTGTTGGCACTCATACATCTTGATGTGTGTGGACCAATGAGCACGACGACTAGAGGTGGTTTCGATTACTTCATTACTTTCACCGATGACTATAGTAGATATGGATATATCTATTTAATGAGGCACAAGTCGGAATCCTTTGAAAAGTTCAAAGAGTTCTAGAATGAGGTCTGAGAATCAACTTGGCAAGACAATCAAATCTTTGCGATCGATCGTGGAGGTGAATTTTGAGCCAGAATTTGGCAATCATTTGAAACAATGTGGAATTGTTCCATACTTACGCCACCGGTACTCCACAATGGAATGGGGTGTCCGAGCGGTATAATAGGACCTTGCTGGACATGGTTCGATCGATGATGAGCCAATCTGATCTGCCATTGTATTTTTGGGGTTACGCTCTAGAAACAGCCGCTTTCACTTTAAATAGGGTACCATCTAAATCAATAGATAAGACACCATATGAGATATAGACTGGGAAGAGTCCTAGCTTGTCATTTCTAAAGATTTGGGGATGTGATGTCTATGTTAAACGTCTGACGTCTGATAAACTCACACCTAAGTCGGAAAAATGCTTCTTTATAGGATATCCTAAGGAAACCAAAGGATATTATTTCTACAACCTAGAGGAGTGCAAAGTGTTTGTTGCCCGAAATGGTGTCTTTTTGGAAAAAGAGTTTCTTTCCAAAATAGTCAGTGGGAGAAAGGTGCAACTCGAAGAAATTCGGGAAACATCTGAAAGTGTTTTAACTCCCATTGAACCTCTACAGGATGAACAAAACATTGTTGAACCTGTAGATGAGGCATCAGCCCCACGTAGATCTAAAAGGCCACGTCAGATGCCTATAAGGTATGGGCATGACGTATTATTATTGAATAATGATGAGCCTAACACTTATAAGGAAGCGATGATGGACCCAAACTTTGAGAAATGGCTTGGAGCCATGAAATCCGAGATAGACTCTATGAGAGACAACCAAGTTTGGAACCTGGTCGATCCACTTGATGGCGTTAAAACCATTGAATGCAAATGGATCTATAAGAAAAAGATTGATATGGATGGAAATGTTCACATTCATAAAGCTCGACTAGTCGCAAAAGGTTTTCGACAAGTTCAATGAGTTGACTACGATGAGACCTTCTCACCGGTAGCGATGCTTAAATCTATACGGATCATTCTAGCTATTGCTGCATATTTCGACTATGAGATATGGCAAATGGACGTCAAAACGGCTTTCCTTAATGGAAACCTAAGTGAGGATGTGTACATGACACAACCTGAAGGTTTTGTTGATCCAAATAATGCTAGTAAAGTGTGCAAACTTTAGAAGTCCATTTATGGATTGAAGCAAGCATCTCGGAGTTGGAATATACGTTTTGATGAGGAGATCAAAAGGTTTGGTTTCGTCAAAAACAAAGAAGAACCTTGTGTTTACATGAAGGTTAGTGAGAGTGCACTTGTAATTCTAATCTTATATGTGGATGACATATTATTGATTGGGAATGATGTTCCTATGCTGGAATCTGTTAAGGCATCATTGAAAAATAGTTTCTCTATGAAGGACCTAGGAGAGGCAGCATATATCTTGGGAATAAAGATCTATAGAGATAGATCGAGAAGGCTAAATGGATTAAGCCAAAGTACTTATATTGACAAGGTGTTGATTCGGTTCAACATGCAAAATGCCAAGAAAGGGTTCTTGCCTATGTCACATGGCATAAGTCTTAGCAAGAGTCGGTGTCCTTCGACTCTCGATGAGCGAGACCGCATGAATGGTATTCTATATGCTTGACTATTGGATCTATCATGTACGCCATGATTTGTACTCGACGGATGTATCATATGCTCTAAGTGTTACTGAGTAGATACCAAGTCGATCTGGTGAATGTCCTTTGGACATTTGTGAAAAACATTCTTAAATACTTGAGAAGGACTAAGGATCGTTCCTAATTTATGGCGGTGATGAAGAGCTGGTTGTAAATGGTTACACCGATGCAAGCTTTCAAACCGACAAAGATGATTATCGTTCATAATCTGGTTTTGTATTCATTTTGAATGGAGGTGCGGTGAGTGGAAAAGTTCCAAGCAAGAGGCGGTGGTGATTCTACAACAGAGGCCGAGTACATTGCGCTTCGGAAGTCGCAAAGGAAGGTGTTTGGATAAGGAATTTTATTGTTGAGTTGGGTGTGGTTCAGTGCCTCTAGCCCAATGGATCTCTATTGTGACAATAATGGAGCCATTCTTGTGAGCTAAGGAGCCTAGATCCCATCGTAACTCCAAGCACATACTCAAAGCGTTATCATCTCATTCGCGAATTGGTGGATAGAGGAGATGTTAAGATATGCAAAATTCATACGGATTTAAATGTTGTTGATCCGTTGACAAAGCCTCTCCACACCAAAGCATGAGGCGCACACAAGAGCTATCGGTATTAGATACTTAAATGATTGACTCTAGTGCAAGTGGGAGACTGTTGGAAATATGCCCTAGAGGCAATCATAGAGATGATTATATTTCATTATGTTCACAATATTTGATAATATGTTATCTTGTTCCTTGAATGAATCATCAGTCATGAAGATTAACGAGTATGTGACTTGTTGGTGAAACTCTTTTTAACTTATGATGATGTCGTTCTAAAAATATCTCTGGTCGAAAGTCACTGGATGGAACACTAGTGACTCTACGACCAGCACATGTGTTGATTGATGACCACGTTTCACCAATCATGGATATAGGGATATCAAATCAATAATGTGGACACGTGTTAGAGAACATGGTGTTAGATAAGACCCACCTTGAGACACTATTGAGATTGTTATGATTCTAAGTGTCGTTAGTTGGTCTCAAGCAATGATGATGTATAATCCTTAGACCTGAGATCAGCATGGTTTCCTACATGTGTAATAGCACTCTTAGGGGTTGCCAAACGCCGCCAGAATCGGGTGGTTATAAAGGTAGCTTTGGGTATGCTATGAAACATGCGAGAGGGATGTGACTGGTCGGATATGGGATTTTCCTCCTAACATAATAGGAGAGATATCTCGCCCTCAAGTGGTCGGATAAAGAAAGTGCATAGCCATGCCCTTTGGTGGTCAAGAGTTCGACCACATAAGGTTATCCGATACTCGATCGAGAAAACATTGAGCAGTCCATGGATGACACAACATCTCACCAGGGTTCAACCGGATATCGTGAGGCAAAGGGAGAATACATGAGAGGTGCTTAGTTCGACTAGCTACGGACTAGTCGTATGGAGATACAAGCAAGTCGTAGACTGATCGAACGTAATCACAGAGTGGTCGAAACCAAGTCGTAAGGAGTTACGAGTTGGTCGTGATCAAATCTTAACCGGTCAGTATAGAGATAGGACCTGGTCGTAAGTGATGAGGACCTGGTCGTAGATCATATTGCATTAAGGTTCGTCCGATATAATTTGTGTGTATTCGGGAATCGTTATGTCCTGCTAGGAACCGCTACGACTCGTGGCCGGAAAGGGTTTCCGAGTCACAACCGAACTACACATGAACCTAACGGGTCACACACTTAACGGGTTGGAACAAACCAGTACGAATACGATTCGTAAAGAGTGTTTGGATAGGATCCGTCACGGGCCTATATAAGGAGATGCATGAGGCTGTTGGGAGGGGTGAGTTGACGCAAGTTGCCCTACCGAAACCCTAGCCGCCATCTTCTTGAGTGCCTCCCCGTGCGATTTGGTGCTAGCACACCGACGTACGGTTGTTCCTTCCCTGGACGTGTGGATACCATAGAGGCGCTTCTACGTTGTTGCGCTTAAGGACGATCCGCGATCTTCGCAAGGAACTGCAGAGGTGCTGGAGGAGACGATCAACTCACGAGGACGCTGGACGATCGACTACGACCAGTACATCGATGCGCTCTTCGTCGGACCAGCCGCCGACACTTCTTCCGCTGCTCTACGCGTCTAGTGGTAACGATCTGTGATCATCTTCTTGCTTGGCTTCTTGGTTTGCGTGGTAGAAATTTTGAATTGTTGCTATTGTAGCCTACCCGTATCCCAACAGAAGATCAGTAGCAATCTCACAAACCAATTCGGTGAATTGAATTGTAAGAAAATCAATACACTCACAAACCAATCTAATAGATTGAATTGCAAGTAGTAACCTTCGGTGAATAGTACTCCGAAGCAAGAGATATATATCTTGATCTCGCTCTCAATCTTTCTCCCTCAATCTCTCCAACTCATATCACGACTCAAGAACACACAATATGCGCCAAAACGGCTTTTCTAATTTTTATTATCTAAATCATAACTTGTCCACCTATATGGTGCGGCCACAGGGGGTTTATATAGCCTCCCACGCGAGCACTCAACTCGGATGAACAGTAACCGAGCTGCTACAGTAATCCTAGTCTGATTACTATTTACGTGAACAGTAAACCGAACCAAAAAATACTTTCTTTAATTAGAATTTAAACTACTCTAGTTTTGGAATAAAAATATTAATCACCAATTGGTCATTCGAATTGGATCCAAACTGAACCAACCCACATGCCATGTTCTGGCGTCCTCTCCATGCATGGCCAAGTCTCCTCTTGGTTTCCCTTGTGTTGTGGGCTTTCCTTCTTTTAGCTTCTTGAACTTGTTCCATGCACTTGATGCTTCTTTTGACGCGTAATGCAACCCTTGCTGCCATACCACCACATGTCTTTCTCTTGATCGCACGACAGCGCTTAGGGTTTTATCCCGAGAGAACGTTCCTCTCGTTGGCAAGATCCCCATCCACCCTATTGGCCTTCACAACGTTTTGTTTTACCTTTTGCAAATATCATAGATGGTTCTACTTTAGAACCGCTCGTGATATATGATGTATCACAGATAGTTCCAATCAACAACCGTCGGTGATATATGATGTATCATAGACGGTTCCAATCAACAACCATCTGTGATATGATATATCACAGACGGTTTTTACCACGAAACCGTCTGTGATATATAATCATAGTCGGTTTGTAGATGAAGCCATTTGTGATATATAAACATAGTCGGTTTGTACATGAAGCCGTCTGTGATATTATTTTGTATTGGTTAATCCAGTTCTGTTTATTGGCTAGCCTCAGGGAATGCTAGCCATGCCCTCTGAAACAAGCAGAAAACACAACAAGTACATGTATATACATCCAATTCACATTCATTTCAGAAACAAGCACATCCATTTCACAGTACAAATCAATTAACTCAAATGCACTAAAATTAACCATTCATCAGAACATACATATACACACATTGTTCAATTAATCTTTAAAAATTAGCCCTTCATGATGATTGACACGTATGTAGCTATTTTCATCACGTTCTTCTTCCTCGACCCTTATGTCGTTTCCGAAAGGAGGCAACTCGTCAAATTGATTGTATTCTTCCTCGTCCACTACATTGTCAACTCTAACAATCCTCCTTTTTCCATGAAGAACTACGTGGCGCTTCTTATTTGCCTGGTCGGTTACATAGAAGACTTGAACAACTTGGTTAGCGAGTATGAATGGTTCGTCTTTGTATCCGACACGTTCGAGGTCCACGGTAGTGACACCGTACTTGTCGACCTTCACCTGTGGAAGATGGACCCAATGGCACCGAAATAGGGGGATCTTGAAAAGCATGTAGTCGAGCTCCCATATCTCCTCTATTTGCCCATAGTAGGAGCTCATCAGCCCATCGGTACTGAGTGCATCTATGCGGACACTATTGTTCTGGTTAGTGCTCTTTATATCCTGAGCCTGCGTATAGAATGTGTACCCATTTATGTCGTATCCTCTCCATGTTACAACTGTGAATGTCGGCCCTTTTGCCAACCATGTCAGCATATCACTTGACGAGCTCCTAGCGAGTTGCTCCTTCAACCATTGGTTGAACCGTCTATTGTGTTGTCTCATGATCCAAACATCCGGCCACTCCGGATTCTGTTGCCGAAGCACGTCCTTGTGCTGGTCGATATATGGGGACACTTCAGTCATGTGTTGCAAGACCGTGAAATGGGCTTGAGCATACGCATCCATATTTGGAGTGATTGCTTTCCTTTCGATGGTCCTGATACCCTCGAGCCTCCCCTCATGGCGAGATCGAGGCACACCTATCAGTTCGACCTGAGCCATGTAATCGACACAGAACTCAATGACCTCTTCGGTTGCATGACCTTCGACAATGCTGCCATCCGGCCGAGATCGATTATGTACATAGGACTTGAGAATTCCCATGAACCTGTCGAACAGGTACATGCTACGTAGGAACACGGGCCCGCACATCTTTATCTCCCTCACAATGTGAACAATGAGATGGACCATGATATCAAAAAACGATGAGGGAAATACATCTCAAGATCACATAGAGTCGTCACCACCTCATCCTGTAGAGCATCTAGTCCTTCGGGATCAATGACCTTCTGAGCAATTGTGTTAAAGAAATAACATAGCCTCATAATTGTCTCTCGGACCTTGATTTGCAAAATACTTCTAATTGCAACAGGGAGCATTTTGTCATCAGCACATGACAATCATGAGACTTCATGCCAATTAACTTCAAATCTTCTATCGAAACAAGTTTCTTCATGTTGGCGGAGTAACCGGACAGAATTTTCACACCATGTAAGCACTGGCATAGTTCAGTTCTCTTGGCCTTGGACAGAGTGTAACAAGCAGGGGGAAGGTACGTTCGTCCTTTATCAGTCTTTGTTGGTGCTAACTCAGGATTGATGTCCATATCAACCAAGTCAAGCCGTGCGTTGACACCATCCTTTGTTTTGTCACGAATGTTCGTTAAGAGACTAATCAAGCTGTCATATATATTCTTCTCTACGTACATGACGTCAATGTAGTGGTGAACTTCTAGGTGCTCCTAATAAGGTAAGTCCCAAAATATTGATCTCTTCTTCTAGATGTTCTTCTCACGGGTCCTCGATTTATGTCCTTTTTCGAGCACAACATCTAAATCCTTAACCATATCATAGATCTCTTTTCCCCTTAAATGCCTTCGAGTTGAACTGTCCTCCTTCTCTCCGTCAAATTGTTTCTTCATCCACTACAACACAAAAGCCCTGTAGAGTCGCCTATTTTATGGGTTAAAGACATTTTCAATCATCTCTATAGCGTCATAGAGTCGTTTTTGTAAAGCGTCTCTGGAGTGCCTCCCCATGTACCGTGTCAAAGTTCGTAGAGATATATTGTTAAGCGTGTCTACAGTTATATGAGTCGTTTAGATTGCGTCTCTACAAGCTTGAAGACGCTTTCATATTTGCATTTCCATATCATCCCTACTCTCCCTAGTGACGCTTTATTACGTGCCAAGAAACATAGATACGCATTCATAGACGTATTTAGATTGAGCTAGAGACGTCCATTTTTATTTTGTCCTGTAGAAATATTTTATCGCTGGTTAAACTACAATGATTTAGAGGATATAGTATCACATTTTCATAAGAAGTTTCAGATCTTTAGTAAAGCCATTTCACATGTAGAATTACATTGTCGATATATAAAAAAACCAGAAAAAAAAAACATAGACACTTTCGTTGCGGACTGAATCGAGTTAACAACTGAATCTAGCATCCACATACAAAGGTGTAAACACACCGAAAAAATTTCCTACAAATCCTACATCTGCTGACTACCTTCAGCTCCTCGGACCAAGTTAACAGTGCCTTTGTGCTGTGGAGAACAATGATGGAGTCTTTCCAGCTTTGGAGGATGCTATAATTTATAAAGACCTCAATTTTGAATATTAAGTTCCCTTTCTCCACGTCTTCAGTCATTTCAAGGTACTCTACTACACATCTTGCTGCAACAACATTGTGGGGACTGAGGGTGACAACTATTCCATAGCAGAATTTTGCACATATTTCGAACGTTTTTGCTCCCTCGGAAAGCCATCTATGTGGACCTCATCCGTCCCATCCTCAGTGGCCTTAAGAACTAACCTTTGAAGCTTGCTGCTCTTGGATAGAAAGGGAAACTACATGACATGCAAGCGGCAAATAATTAAATAACACTTGTCCTACTTACAGCAGGGGTATTTCCAGAGGCATGTATTTCCTCGAATGATCCTGCAACATTTTCATCCATTCCAGACTTGTGAGAAGCAATGTGATCTTGATCCTCATCATTACGTCTGGGAGAGTGCAAGAAAGGCTTTTCTAGGCGCCCTACGTGATTCTGTATGCATCAACGATTAATACTTAATAGTTAGAAAACAACAGAAGCTAGAAACTTAGAACCATTTAGGAATAAGGTCACCACCAAAAACACAATGAAATTTTCTAGATAAATAATGTTTCGAACTAAAGATAATTTGTAAACCGAGATTCTCTGCAGTTGATATGACAGACCATTCATGATGGTAGTATTCATGAGTTCGACCAAATGATAGGCTGCACTTTGGGTGGGAGTGGCTGAATTTATGGGGAAAAATCTTTCGAGGCGAAATGGGGAAAGTTTGTCCCATATATCGAATATGAAACACCTTTAGTTTCCATATATTGACTATGAAATACATACCATATAAAGATTCACATGTGCATCCACGATGGAGCGACCTTGGCGCCAACCCATTTTCATCAATAATTTCACACCTGCTCAAATGATGTCAAGATATTACTTTCATCTAAAAATGCATATACAATGCACATGGTTTGAAAGATAAAATAACATAGAGCAACAAACCAATTGAAGTTGTGGTGGGGACCACCAATTCATCCGGAATAGGTCCAGGAATTGCTGACGATCTGCATACAGATATGTAAGGATGAATATATATATCAATGTGAAGGCTAATTCAATTCAAGTACACTTAGACAATGATGGCATTTGAGTTTAAAGGCTTAGTTGTAAGAACATAAATAGATAAAGAACAAGTAACACTAGAAAAGTAATGTGTGCATATAGCCAATTAATTTTTTGCACACAAAATATGTGATGTATATATCCAAAAAAAATTGTATCATACTGCTGAGATGTTTCCAAGGCGTTACCACCCATATCCTGTAATGGGTGCCCAAATTGTCAACAGATTGATTCACATTTTCATAAAACAAATTTATGGTGAGAAATTACTTTAATAGGACCACAGCAAAACAAGAAATTTATGGCATTTTTCCTGGTCAAGATCAGTCAAATAAGTCAACATTTAGTCATTTTCAACATTCTAAGAACCATTAAGGACAGTTTACAAGGATAAATATCATTTTCTTCTCTGATACAGTTTACAAGTGCCCTCACAGCATTTGATGTGCCCATTTGGAATACGACCCTGTCCCTTTCTTGTGGGCAAGTCCGGAACACTACATTATCAGTCCCTCTCTCCACAAAATCGGTAGATTCTGGCCAACATTGAACATCATGATTAGCATGAGTGGAACGATACCACACAAATCCACAAAATATGGACAATAGTGGACAACATATGGAACAAATAAATGAAATCCTATAAGTGTTAAAACTTAAAAGGTTCTCCAGCCTCATAGGTAAAATCAAGAAGTTCACTACATAAAGCATCTAATTGTACACTTGTAAAGTTATCCAAACATTTGTTTTCTTCTATCTTCAATACCAACCCTTTACCATCCAATAATCATTTAAGATAAATATTTCGAATCACCTACTTGAAATGCAACATTATTGGAGTAAAGTTATCTGCAATACTATGATATGCAAGATCTTAACAGAAATTTATGAGTATAACATAATTGTTCGTACAGAGGTCAAAGTAGTGAGATCATAATAAAATATTAAATGTCAATTGAACTACAATACCATTTGTAACACGTTCACACTTCAAAAATTTATGACCTATTATTTCTTCTCCGTAAGTAATATCAGCGCTATATTCAGCCAGTAGCCTAGCCTAAACGGCAGAGTGCCCTGCAAAAGTAATTAACAAAATAAGGTAGATAATACATACAACTATGTATTCAGATGTTGAGCAAATCCTCTTAAGAAAATATCTTCAAGCTGTAAAGGATGCTACTATGTATTCAGCAATCCCAGCATAGGAACTCATTGGTATCTATCTATCTCAAAAATAGACAGTAATGCCGCTTAATTTACTAGTAGAAATTATATGCTCAAGGACTTATTTAGAAGCAGAAATACAGGACAACAATATAAAGTTCTATGTTATTAGAATTGATAAAAAGTAGTGCTAACTGCATTCAACAAAGTGATGTTTGGTCCTTACAACATTAAAATAGCTTGTAATATACGGACCATGATTTATTCGTTCCTTCATTAGGCGGTTGCAATATACAGCCAGTAATCTCAGCTTTTCCGAGTCACGGCATGAGAAAAGAAAATTTGATCAATCAAATAAACCAGCAGCCTTGATACCTCAGCTCCTGACGCTATTGCTCTCAAATTATGACATGTCCAGCCATCAATAGCTTCCAGTTGCAATACGAACAGCAACAATGGCATCAATTGGGGGAACATTATACTAATTAGGGTTCTAAATCAAGTGCCACATTATTGATCCAAATAATCAGCAGATCTCACAACTAAGGCTCATAAGAATTAAGAAGCGAAAAATTAGCTCACCGATCGAGCATCAAGCAACTTATTCACTTCTGAAGGACGGCGCAGATGGAAGGGTCGGGGAGCCCGGTTGTGTCGTAGATGAATAGGAGCTTGGGGAGGAGGGTGCGATCGATGGAGAAGGCGAGGAGCATGGCGGCGACGAGAGGGAGGGGTCTCCGGTGAAGGGAGACGTGACGGCGGAGGAAGTGCAGCGCGGGGTTGAAGGTGTCGGGAACGGAGGCCGCGAGGAGGCGCGGGGACTGGACGACGGCAGCGCGGAGGAGCGGGGGCGGGAGTGGCGCGACGGAGGAGAGGAAGCCGAGCGGCTCGTCGGGAGGGAGGTGAGCAGGGACGGGAAGGCCGAGAAGATGTGGGCGGCGTCTCGGGCGGACAGGCCGTGGGATAGGAGGAGGCGGAGGGAGGAATGGAGAAGCGGCAGTGGCACGGAGCGGAGCGCGGGGTGGAGGGCGAGGAGTGGGAATGGGTCAAGGTGGGCTCCATACCTCGCCGCGGCTGCTCCGCCTCTCACATCCCCCCCAGGGAGCACGACGAGATTTGAGTGGAGGGTGAGGCTAACTGCTTAGTTGAGTGGGGTTAGTGTTTGCTAAATGGGTTAGGCTCTAAATGTTGGGATGCATTCTAAACGTGTTGAGAAACTTCTTTATGTGCTACCTGATTCTGGGTATAGAGATGCAATAAAAGCATCTAAATAAAAACGTCCCTAGTAGACTATTTTGTTGTAGTGATCCTGCGATATGGGTGAGCCCTCCGAAGGAACCTACGATGACGCATGTACACGATTTTACGCGAGTGATTCAACCACACACTCTCGGTATCATCTAAGAAGTGAGTACATGCTTTGGCCCTTTTGTACTCTGGCCTGACAGATTAGCAAGGGCAGAATAATCATTTATGGTGCAGAACAACAAGGAATGTAAAGTGAAGTTCTCTTGTTTGTATGCATCCCATACCTGTACCGCTTTAATCCACAGTATTTTTAGATCTTCCATCAATGGTGCTAGGTAGACATCAATATCATTCCCAGGTTGCTTCGGCCCTTGGATAAGTATTGACAGCAAAATATACTTCCGCTTCATACACAACCAAGGAGGAAGGTTGTAGATACAGAGCGTCACGGGCCAAGTACTATGTCGGCTACTCATGTTACCGAAAGGATTCATTCCATCTGTACTCAATCCAAACCTTATATTCCTCAGTTCCGCATCGAAGTCTGCAAACCTCCTATCGATGTTTCTCCACTGGGCGGAATCAGCAGGGTGTCTTAGCTTTTCGTCATTCTTACGCTCCTCTGAGTACCAATGCAGCAATTTTGCATTCTTTGGGTTTGCAAAAAACCGCTTCAAACGGGGAATTACAGGAAGATACCACACCACCTTAACAGGAGGTCCTTTGTTCACCTTAATTCCCTCGTCGTCATCTGATTGATTATTACGCTTGTATCGGGATATGTTGCACACTGGACATACATGCATGTTTGTATACTTGTTACGGTAGAGGATACAATCGTTCGGACATGCATGTATTCTTTCTCTACATTCCCAATGGACAAAGAACCTTCTTGGCTTTGTAGGTGGTTTTGGGCCTTCGTTTCCTCAAAAGCATGTCGCTTAAGAGACCTAATGACCCGTAAAACTCTTGTCGGACCAACCGTTGCTTGCCATCAATTTCAACAGTTCAAGCACGGATGACAACCTTGTGTATTCCGGCTTGCAGCTCGGGAACAAAGGTTTCTCTGAGTCCTCCATCAAGCCCCGGAATTTAACATACTCCCTCTCATCATAGTTCCCTTCTACACCGCAAAGCATCTGATCTAGATTGTTATCGTCCAGCCTATCCGAATCGGAACCACAATCGACATCATCCGGCGGCATATCGTTGACTTCTTGTATAATATGCTCTTCACCGTGACTGGTCCATTGTGTATAACCCTTTTTGAAACCTTTTCAAATCAAGTGTGCTTCGATCTGCACTCGATTCTTAAACATCTTCATATTCTCGCAGTTAATGCATGGACAGTACATATATTCCGCCCCCTTATTCAACATATCCTCCTCGGCAGCTCTTGTAAAAGCAGTCACACCATTAATGTACTCTTCACTCACACGGTTTTCAGCGTACATCCAGCTTCGGTCCATCATACCGTTCGTATTGAAAATCCTGGAAATAAATAAAAGGGTGACTTCGAAAGCGTATTTTTTGAGGCTTAATTATGTTTTCCAATAGAGAAAGTGTATTTTTCTTTGAACTAAAGGTGCCTGTTTTCATTTTTACATTTTTTTGGATTTTATTAACTTACATGTGGGCCCTACTTGTTAGTGACTCATTTTTTATTTCATGATTTTATTTATAAAATCTATGGTGGTCCCACATGTCATAGACTCGTTAGTTTATTAACTAAATGATTAAAAATAGTAGGATTTGAAGCTCAAATTGGGCTTAGGATGACATCGCATTGCTAGTAGTCATGGCTCGGGGCCCTAAGGTCGCCTGAGGCGAACCGACGGTGATGTCCCACGACGGCGCCATGGGCTTTACTAGCGATTTCGGTCTAAACGCCTAAAACTACTCAAATTAAAAGATGCTTATGTTCCAGTAGCTCACCTCAATCACGAGGAAGGTGTCAGTGATGTCGGAGAAGGTCCAAGGCGGCTGGTCATCGGTGAACAGATCAGGCGACGGTGGCAAGCTCCTCAGCGACAATAGCTGAAATGGACCACACGAGTGGGCTCAGTGAGGTGAGGCGATACTCAAACCAGGCACGGAGTGGTGATGGACTCACCGGGCTTGGAGATCTCCCACGGTTACTGTAGCACCAGAGATGGAGATCAAGAAGACTCTATTGGGGAGCTATGTACACTGCACCATCTGTGATGAGTTAATTATCACGGACGGTTTTCAACAAAAACCATCTGTGATATGTAGTAATATCACAGACAGTTCATGTTGAAAACCGTCTGTGAAATATCACAGACGGTTCTCACAAAAAACCGTCTGTGATATTGCCCATTGTGCCGCCGCGCTCCCGCCTCCCCTCGCACCTGGTCCACACGGCAGCCGACCCCTCCAGCCGGTCCTATCGCCTCTGCCGCTGTCTCTAGACATCTCGCGCGGCTTGGTGCTGCTTCTATGCCGCCGCCGCCGCCGGGCTCGGTCCAAGCTGACCCGATGCCTTCCCCCCCCTTGGCCTCCTCGCCGCTCCCCACCTCCAGCGTAGCCCAGCGCTGCCACTGCGCCACCGCGCTCTCGTCTCCCCCGCGTGTTGGTTGCTCGGCTGGTGCTCCTCCCACTTGGCGGAAGGCGGTGCCATCGTCGCCGGTCGGTTGGCCTTGCCGAGTCGCGCTTCGATCCCCTCTTCTGGTTGTCGTGCCAGTGTGATGGGTGCACGCCGCCGACCTTGGCCATTTCTGGATCAGCTTCTTTTTACATCCCTAGTATGTCATCAGCAAGCCACGCAGTTTCTTGCATCAACGACTTTTGTGATCTTAGACCAGAATGCTCTACAACATCACAATGTCCATACAAGATGGTGTATGTCTCTGCAAACACATCATCTTCTGGATTTCTAGTCAAGGATGTGCTTTACCTATCAATAGAGGATGTCCATCCACAAATTCAAAAGGTGCAAATAATGTTTGGGTAATTTTTACTCTGGATCTAATTAGATGAAAATATTATATCTAGTGTTTGGATAAACTTTGCCCTATTTCATGCATCAGTTGTGGACAGGTTCAGACAGGATCATTTCTGGATGGGGCTACTCCAAATGGTCGTTTTGGACTTGGGATATTTATGATATCAGTCCCTAGCATTCTAGCACAAAAAGGTCTAACATCTGATTCCTTCTCAATGTGTTTTGGCCGTGATGGTATTGGGAGAATCAGCTTTGGAGACCAAGGCAGCTCGGACCAAGCGGAGACACCACTTGACGTCAACTAGCAATAGTGGTGGTGAACCCCAGTGCTAGAGCGTTCCGCCATTTGTCTTCTGTCTCACGGTTGAGGCAAGTGCAAGTAGTATTAATGAGTTTTTTATATTTCATACTTGATGAATGCCATAGTTGATTGTTGATGATTGCTGCTTGGTAATGTTGATGAGCATGAATGCCATAGTTTAATGATGATGTTTTTATGATGATGCTTATGTGATGAAGCTTACATGAAAATGTTTACATGACGACGCATGCTAATGTTTATGTGATGACGCTTACATGATGGTGGTTACATGAGGATGCTTACATGGCAATATTTAAATGGTGATATTTACATGGTAATGGTTTCATGAGTGATGTCAATAATGATGGGACAAGGTGAGCAATGAGGCTACCTTGTTAATGATGACAATGATGAATCATGATAATGACATTGGATTTGCGCATTTGCATCATGGCATTGGATCCCTGTGCCTTGAGGGCACAGGCCTTGAGTATGTCTTGGATCCCCGTCATGCATTGGATGGGCTTTGGTCCCCACACTCGTGGAGTGTGGGCTTTGGATCCTGTGCCTAGAGGGCATGGGCCTAGAATATGTATGAGCGGATACACTACTCGGCATTACCGGTAATTGCTAAGAAGTGAAGAGGTGCATTCATGACATGTTCATTGCATTTCTGCATAGGAGATGGATTTGTGGTATATAATGCTGTTGATCATGATGTGATTGTTTATTTCCTTTGACTACTTATGATGCTATCATAAGAGATGGATTGGTGGTATATAATGTTGTTGATCACGATGGGATTGTTTATTCCCTTTGGCTTATTATGATGCTATATTATTTATTGCTATTGCACTTTGTTGAGTCGTGGACTCACACTTGCTGTGTTGTTCTTACTAGGTACCTCTCGAGGCAGCGATATGCATGGGAAGGGGTAGACATGGTGCACGTCACATAAACACAAACCATAATGAATAAACTAGTCCAATTATCCACAATTCATATTCTTGATAATTACTTTAGATTCAGTTTTGTAACCATCCAACGTGGTGGATGTTTTGATTGTGGTCATGGATGGGCCAGTTATGTTCTAAATTCCTCGTTGTTTAAGTTCATTTAATTCCTTTCGATGGAGTAGAGGGTTTGATTTTTTTATTCTATCTTCATTGAATTGCGAATCATTGATGCTCTAGATGTAGCTATTTGATTATTAATTGCTTGAGCATAGTAATGTTGGAATGCTTTTGATTAGTTGATAAAGTGGCACACCATGCAATCTCACAATCTCCCGCACATAAATAGGAGCCAAGTCGCTCGCTGAGTGGGTCGTGCGGATGGGAATAAAGTGCGCCGATTTGTTGAATTGATCTACTATCACCCAAAGCGCATCCTTCCTCGCGCGATCGGGTATGCGCGACTACAAAGTCCATGGAGATATCATCCCAAGGCCATTGAGGACCTTCAGCGGTACGCAATAACCTGCGGGGCGCTATGTTCGCCTTCACTGGCGACAAACACCACAAGAGGCTACATAATTAGCAATGTCTACTTTCATTCTTTTCCACGGAAGTTACGCTTTAAATCCGGTACATCTTCGTCTCACTGGATGAGCAGTATAAGGGTGCGATGTGCCTCCCTTAAGATGTCATCCTTAACCCCATATGCGGCACACAAAGCGACCCTTAAAGCGCAATGCTCCAGACCCATCAAGCTGAAATCCTTCCTTGCCCATATCCGGGCGCTTCGACCCTCTGCAATAGCTGGTCACTCTGTTGTGCTTCCCGCACCCGCTCTGGAATAGCTGACTCTAAGATCAACTGAGTTTCGGCATGAGCCGTGCCTGCATAGCAATAAGATATTCCCATGCGGTCAAAATCAGCAATTAAATAATCCAGAGTAGCAGGCATCGCCTTGCGACTAAAACATCGACCACCACATTGGCCTTGCACGGATGGTCTTGAATTGTGAGATCGTAATCCTTGATCAGCTCCAACCATCTGCGCTGCCTCAGATTCAGATCCTTCTGTGTAAAAATGTACTTAAGGCTTTTGTGATCAGTGAAGACATCACAAGTTCACCATCTGAGATAGTGCCTCCAAAGCTTCAATGCAAACACTCAATGACCAACTCTAAATCATATGTTGGGTAATTACGCTCATGCTTCTTGGTTTGCCTCGATCGTCGCGAACCTTACCATCTTGCATGAGCACACAACCCAAACCAATTCGAGAAGCGTCAGAGTAAACTATGAAACGCTTTTTGGGTTCAGGAACAGTGAGAACAGGAGTGGTCACCAGTTTTTCTTTCAAAGTCTGAAAACTGCGTTCACAATCATCATCCCATCGAAACTTCACATCCTTCTGAGTGAGCCTGGATAACGGCTTCGCAATGATGGAGAAATCCTGCACAAAACGCTGATAATAACCTGCCATACCAAGGAAGCTTCTCACTTCTTTGACATTGGTCAGCCTTCCCCATTCTACCACTGTGGAGATTTTACTTGGATCAACTGATATTCCCTTATCATTGATAACATGCCCCAAGAATCTCACTTCAGACATCCAGAACTCGCACTTCTTTAGCTTTGCATAGAACCTATTCTCTCTTAGCGTCTCCAACACAAGCCTCAGATGACGCCTATGATCTGCTTCAGTCTTTGAGTAAATCAAAATATCATCAATAAAGACGACAACAAAATCATCCAGATACTCATGCAACATCCTGTTCATTGTCTCCATAAAAGCAGCAGGGGCATTCGTTAGTCCAAAAGACATAACTTTAAATTCAAAATGCCCATACCTTGTGGAGAACGCCGTCTTCTCAATATCCTCCTTTTGAATAGGAATTTGATTGTATCCCGACTGGAGATCAATCTTTGAAAATACCTTTGCCCCTCTCAAGCGGGTCAAATAAATCTTCAATGCGTGGCAAAGGATATTTATTATTAATGGTCGGTGGTTGAGAACACGGTAATCAATACACATCGCCAACTACCATCCTTCTTCTTGGTAAATAGCACAGGAGCTCCCCACGGAGACACCTTTGGGACAAATAAGATCTTTAGCCTTTAGATCGTCCAGCTGCTTCTTTAAGTCCTCTGAAAAGGGCGTGCGGATAGTGCGGGGTCATGGAAACGATCGAGGCGGGTACTAAATCAATCTGAACTCCTTTGGGCGAGGTGGAGGCATCCTGGCAGAATCTGCTTTGGACATCGTCTAGAAACTCTGAACCAACTGGAATACTGCGGCAGTCAAAAGCGAACTCGGCTTCTCTTCCAAGGACAAGAAAATCCACTCTTTCTTTGCTCGACTATCGAGAAACAAACTAGCCTTGACACACAAAGAGAGTAAGAAGGGCATTACCTAAAACACTATCTCACCTTGACGGAGCTTGCGAGTTCTTGTCCTCCAAAAGCATGATATGGCAAAGACGATAACTATGCAACCAATCCATACCCAAAATAACGTCAAGCGGTTCCATCTTAGTAACTATCAGATTAGCAATAAATTCTTCCCCATCTAAAGAGATCACTGGCAAGGATGATGTGGAACTAGAAAGAATTCCTCCAGGAGAATTAACTAGAACCGACTGAGCTATAGACTGCATACTCAAATGTGCTCTGCTAGCAAACTCTAGTGATGCAAAAGAGAATGTAGCTCTAGAATCAAATAAAACAAAGGCCTCCACTGAGTCCACAAGGAGCGTACCTATCACCACATCGGGATGACCCACCGACTCAGCAGTCGGCATGGCATAAACAACTGATGCTGGGGCGGTGGAAGCCCCAGCACCCTGGTTTGGTGGTGCGGCGGTATGTGAGGAGTCTTGAAGGTCTTTGCCAGCTGGAAGCAGTGCCGTGGGAGCAGGCGACCAAAAATACCACAGTCTTTGGGATCCCTCCAGTGAGAAGTAAGGACCGAGGCTGCCCCAAGGCGTGTGGGAGTGGGCGCTAGCATCTCTGTGACCCTCATGAAGAAGCGGTGGCACTTGCCTTTGGTCGAGTCGGCTCCCTTAATAACACTAGCTAGATTCCGCCGACAGACCACCGCCTTATGACTCGCCAGACCACAGTGGCGACAAGATCCAGTCCAGGAACACTCGGAAGCACGGTTCTCATTACCGCACTTGAAGCAAATCATACCTTGCCCCAGAACTGGACGAAGCATAGGCGCACTCCCTAACGGCCGTGAAGTGTCGGAAGACTGTGGTTTTGTATACTTGGACTTGAATGAACTCTACGGGCCCTTGAACTTCTTGGAAACGAGCTTCAGAGATGACCCACTTCCTCCTCCAAAGTTCCTCTTTTGACTGCCACCTGCATCAGAAGGAACCACAGCACCACCCATGCCTTGCATATCTTCCCCAAGTTGCATCTCTAACTCCATGCCCCTGGCTTGTTCTACCAGGGAGCTAAAATCGCGCAGCTCCAACGCTCCCAATACCTTACGAAACTCCTGTCTGAGCCCTCTGCGAAACCTCTTAGCCTTCTCGGCCTCATTAGTAGCCACTGCTGGAACAAAGCGGATTATGTTGTTAAAACCCGCTTCATACTCTAACACTGACAACTTACCCTGTTTGTAACTATTCAACGAGACTTCCATCCTCTCCACGAATGAAGCTAGATAAAACCTCCTCCGGAATTGCTCCACAAATAGCTCCCAGGTAACTGGGCCATGGGCAGCGGTCCTAGTTGTCAAGACTGTAATACTACGATTTATTCTAAGCAAGAAAGCGTTCATAACAGAAATTAGACATAAGAAAAAGGGGGTTTCTGCAGTTCTTCGGCAACTTGTGCCTCAGGCCTTGGCCCAGAGGCCCATGAGGGGCCGGCCACCAATAAAAGGAGGGGGAAAACCCTAATCCATACTATAGCTACAGTACCACCGCTGCTACAGTGTGTGGCTACAGTGCATCTCCTCCCCCTCGCTGCCGATGAAGACGATCCTTGTTGCTACCGGCCAAGTGGAGGAAGAAGGAAGGTCACCCGGGTGATTGCCCGGCCAAGAAGAAGAAGAAGAGGAAGGGAAGAAGGAGAAAGGCAAAGGAGGGAGGTCTCCAGCAAGTGTTCGTGATCTTCAGCAACTCGTCGTAGGTAACCATCGTTCCCCATGGATTAGTTGATTAATTGGATGTTTAGCAATGTCGGCTGATTAGATCCCTTTCTGGACAGTCATTTGAACGGCGGTTTTGAGGTCCTTAGATGCAGAATCCGTGGATCCCATCTCTTAGAAAAAGTTGGGTCGTGTCCTTAGCTTTCCGTGGCCGCCAAGAACGCTCAAATCCGATTAACGATTAGCGAGTTAGGAATTTTCTAGTGTCGCTGTCCTGATAATCTGTCAGCATTCTGACAGTCTGTAGAAATTTGAGTTAATCTATTATTTAAACACGAAATTACAGTATCTCGATCTAATGAAAAAGATGGGTAATTTCCTCACCTTTCCAGAAAGCTAAAGAACGTAAGAATTGGACTTTCGTAGAAAAAGTTATGATAATTTTAGTGTACTGTCCAGAGAACCCGATGTGATAATTGATGTTCTGTAGATTGGTTTGGTAGGGGCAGTAGATGGCAGAATCAGAAGGGCTCCCCAACTATGTTTATTTAGGAAATTTAATTACCTTTCCATAAAGTCTAAGAAAACCTGAATTGGACTTCTGTAGAAATAGTTATGAATTTTGAAGTCGACTGTCCACGAGGGGACAGATCGGCGTGTAGGCTTGGGGTTGGGATCGAGTTAGGCGCTCTTCAAGTTAGCGATTGTTGTTGTATGCTTTGGTTTGTTCCGCTACTGCTATCTTAGTATCGCTATATTAATTACTCAGGTGGTGGGCGGGTCGGGGCGGCACCTTGGCGCATCCTTCACTCTCTCGCGGTTAAGGCAAGTATAATAGCGGTTATAATAGATATTGCTGAATGGCAATGTTTAATATGTATAATGGGTATTTGTGTGTTCATGATCGTGATGATGGCATGTTTGATAATGTTCATGGTTGCTAGTGTTATGATTTACGTGTTAATCATGGATATCGATAATTGTGAGTTCTATGTTTATGAGCTTTATGAATAGGATATTCATATGAAATATTGATGTGGATGCATGTTGTGATAATTTTGAGAGTTCTTACATATGCATCATGCTGAATTATTGAAGTCTTGGTTACGTGATGACCAATCATCTCTTGAGGTCCCGTCATGTTGATGACGGGCTAAAATCCCCATGCTTGAAGAGCATGGGCTTAAATCTATCTGGCGTGGTGTATGGGCAATGAATCCTATGCCGGATAGTACGAGCATGGAGTGTGCATCGACGGATCGCACTTTGCATTACGGTAAAATGCAAAGGAAAGAAGGAAGAGAATTGTCTTTTGAGCATATTGCGTACATGCAAGTGTAAGATAGTTGATATGTGGAATTGAGAGGTTTAATTGCTGATTTACATGGTTGTTCATTGTTGATGCCTTTTATTATACTTCTTTGAGTCTTTGGGCTCACCTCTTGTTTTCTTTGTGTTTTAGGTACTTCTTGCAAGAACGGCATACATGGGAGGGAGTAGGATTTGCTAAGGATGCACTCACTACCACACATTCTTTTAGAGATGATCATCATTAGTTCATACCTTAACAAAAGCAAAGCGCTTAGGAATAATTTTGGTTATGCTTGAATGCATTGAACTATTTGTAATAACGAGGGTGGTAAATCTTGATTATGCTTACTTATGCTTTAGCTGAATAGATTCACTATGGTTGCTTGATGGATTTTAGATATTGAGATATTGATAATAAATTATGCATCGCGGAACCTCGGTATATTTAGTTATACAAAGGAGGTTACTTGAATTTTAATATGAAGTTTTAGTTTGTATATGTTTTAAATTAATTATTTTAGTAGCATTCTAGGCCTTTATTGGGCTGGGGTTGTTCTGATTAGTATCGAGCGGTTGTAGGTCCGTGGTGAATGGAACTAATTAAAATTTGCTAGTGTCTATTCAATTTAAAATTTGACACACTAGTGCTGATAGAATGGGAATGGGCAAAGCATTGCATTTACGTTTCCGCTATATCGTATTGTTGATTCTTGATATGAATTGAGTATTATTGCTCATTAATTGATTATATGATTATTATGTGTGGGGATAACCCATGTTGAGAGATTGAGGTCGTGGTTGTGGTACAGGCTTTGCGAGTTACACCACCGTTAAGTGAATGTAGGAATAGTGAAGTGTCTGGGCGGATATCATAATCTGCGTTGATAATGAGTATCTTTAGAAGAGTGGTTCTCTTCTTGGAATTGGCATTTGGTCAACCCTTGTCCAATAGTGATTGGTGAATTTCTTTTGGGTTATTATTTCTTTGCGGCTGATGGGTTGCTTTGAGAAAGCTTGGTGTGTTTCCTTGGCTAAATTAGTCTCGTAAAGCAATCATTGTTTTCCCAACCGATGAGTTATTCTTGCGGTTTGGTGAACTTGGTTGATTGACAAGTTTGACCTTTGTATTGGAGTTTTGTCCTTTCCATTGGAAAACATGAACCATTTATTCGCTTGATGTTTTTAGTTAATGAAAGTTTCCTTTTGCAAGTCCTTTATTACGTGGAGGCTTTGACTCAATATATCTCTTTTGGGTATTTTGAGTGTTGAAGATTTATGGTTCTCTTTTACTAAAGAAGATGTTAAACCCTTTAGCGATGTTTTGTCGTGGTTATGTGAGAGGGTATAATCAAAGCAATTAATGGATATGATATGGATTATCGGGTTGGATTCTGCGATTATGTGCTTGATCGATTTTAACTAGGATCCTTGAAAGGAAAGTTGAATAAGATGAGGTTGTCCTCTAGTAGTTCTCGATGAGTTTGTGACTATGAGTATGACTATATTTAGTCGGAATCAATAGAGTTATTAAGAAGTGTGGAGCGTTGATGAAATGGTTGATCAATAGAATTGTTTAGTTTGCTAAACTTATTAGATTATTCGGTCTCAATAGATTAATCTAATTGTGTAGGAAGAGGAATGTAAGGATGAGTTCGACTGATGTCTTAGTAGATAATAACATGGAGTTTTCTTTAATTGGCTATTCGATGATCTTAATTTCGCTCGTGGAAAAAAAAAACAAATAGAGAAAGGACCAACAATTTTGTCCATGATTGAATTATCATCAATGGTTTATGAAGGATTTAATATGTAACTTTGTGGTTGCATGATGGTGAAATTATCGGATAATAGTATGCCTTTGATGAAAGGGTTTTAGAATAACCATTTAAATTGTGTAGTAGGTTCCTCAAAAATTAAGTGGTTGTTGTAATGATATTGTAAAATTTGGTATACTCTCAATTGAGGATGAGATGATAAAGTGGTATGTAATACTTTGGTAAGCCGTTGGGGGCTTTATAAAGGAAGAGTTGACGATAACAAATCTTGTTAAGAGTAGATTATTCTTGATGTTAGCAAGATTGTCCACAAGGATTCGACTCGTTGTAGTGGTGATGATTCTTCTAGAGAAAGGAAATTAATTGCCTTGCGTAATATAAGTTAAAGAAATGTTTGGAGTTTGCATTAAGTGGTCTTTTGGGAGTTCATGATTTACATAGTAGATGGAATTAATTGAGCAATGTGGCGTATGGGAAGGTTCCGTTTGGTACCTAAGTGATTAATGTTATTTGGTTTTATAGGCATTTCTTGTTTGGATTGGCAAGTAATGTTATAATCAAAAAAATTGCTTTCTTTGTTAACGGAAGATGTGTACCATAAGCATTTGAGGTTGGAGTTAAAATTGTAATCTACAACTTTTCGTTATTCTGACTTAAGAGTTTCTTGAGTTTCAATAGCAATGTTTTATCTTGATTTATGGAGGTTTGATATTCCTTCTTGTGGACATGTGCTCTCAAGCTGTGGACTCGTATTTTACTTTCGAGATCATTGCTATTTGATTGTTCTTCTTGGTCTCGTGCTCACTCAGAAACAACGTTTTCTTGTGCGTTGGAACCTGTTTTTGGTTTGTTTCTTCCTTTTGAGAAAGGATTAACAAACTTATGTTGCCAAGTCTTATAAAGTGTAATATAGCGACTGGTTGTTGATGGATAAGTATTTGGTTGTGGTGAGATTTTGGGAACCAACCTATTTGAAGTACATAAGACAGTGAATTGGTTTTGACCTATAACACCTGGAGGGAGTTCTATTTAAAAGGAATGTTTGTCGATGAAATAAAATTGATTAGTGTTACAACTAGTGGAACCTATGGCGAATTATGATCCAATAACCTTTGCCCATGTTAGGATTATCGAAAGTATGGACTCTTGATAAATGCATTAGAGTATCACAATTGGATACTAAGTAATAGTGTGTAGAAGAGTTATGATGGTGAAGTTTAATGAGAGTAGCGGTGTGGAGAAACCTAAGCGTTGTGCTAATTAATGGGATAGCAAGGAATTGTTGAGATATTGTCAAGTATGATTCGGCCTCATTGGGTACCCTATGGGGGTTAGATTATCTCTAAGGATAACTTGGTCAAGAATTTATTTATTTATCGATGTTAGTGATTGAGTATGTTTGAATCTTGGTCAACGGTTAGAGTATTGCGAATGGGTATACTTTGGTTGTGTACTGAATTGGATTGGTGTGGATTAGAGGAGATCTAAGATTGGTGAAATAAATCGCCTTGGGGCGATTACTTGATTAGTGAGGAATGTTGATAATAATAAGCGAGGTTATTATTGAGGCGTGTGAAATTTTAGTAAAGGAATATGAGGTTTTCCTATCAATTATAGCGAAATTAGTGGCGAAGACTTGAAGGTTGAATTTGGGCTTTGCATTATTATGGTGGCACATTGGAGACCCAAATATTATGTGTAGAGGTAGATGAACAGAAGCGAATTTTGAATAGTGTGTTGATCTTGGATAGTATACTTTGGGTAAAGTAAATGAGAATGTGTGCTGAGAATTTGAAGTAGACTATCTTTAACAGAATGAGATGATGTGGTTGTGGGTGAAAAATCTCTATTGAGGTGATGGAAACCATTTGTCAAAATAATTCCTTTAGTATAGGAGTGGACTAGAGAATCCTTTTGTGGATTAGTAGAGTCCCTCTAAATAAGTATGGTTGATCTTTCAGTTTGAGGATCATTTTGGGATTGCCGATTAAGAGGAAGGAGTTAGTGTGATAATTCTGGACACCCATGATTTGGGAAAGGGTTTTATTTCTTAAACGAACATATGAGAAAAGAATGTTTTCTCGAGTAGAGAAGTGCTCTATTGGTTCTTGTTTGAGTTGGATTTTTATGATGGAGATCATGTACAATTTGAGTTGACTTATGTTGACAAGGTGGTTCTATCCGGTTCAGGAAAATAAATGAAGTGTTTGATTTGAGCATTTGAGCGATTTGTTTTTGGATTATGTGGAGTTTATTTGAAAACTACCTTGTTGGAGTCTTGGAAAGGTTTTCATGAGGAATCTTGATTTTGGATTTGAGGGTTTTGGAGGAAAGTTGGTATCGCATTTGGTACTGCATTGTAAATCCTTTGTTTTCAATTGAATCGATTATTAAAATTTGATTAAAATAAGTTGTGTTGCGTCCACCTTAATGTGGGGTTCTCCTTATTATGATGAAGAGGTCGTGAGAGATGGAACAAGAGTTCCATATGTTACGTGCAAGTTATGTGGTTTGGTCGAAGAAAGATAGCCCAAAGTATACATTGGTTGTTTTCGATAGTTGCGGGATTTTGGAAGATGGCGTGTCGCTAGGACCGCCTTAGGGTCCATATCACGATTGTGCGCAATGTACGGTATGTTACGGTGCGAATGAGTACAGGTGATTCGGAGTTTTGAGGTTTCGTTAGAGCCGTTGAACAATGATAAGACCTCACGTCGAGTCTCAAATGCAATGCATTATACTAGAGAGGTCGGAGCGAGCATTGAGGCATAAGACATTGGTATTCGTGAAGGTGCCATGGTCGCATCACTATGAGCAAGAATCGACAAAGGCTGGAGTCTCGCATCTTGTGGCGATATCAGAGTTTGTTCACCGCGATGCGTGTTCTACTATTGTTAGATTCTAATCGCAATTTTCTTTCGCATTGATTAGGGTGAATTCTGTTAAGGGATAGAATGTAATACTACGATTTATTCTAAGCAAGAAAGCGTTCATAACAGAAATTAGACATAAGAAAATGGTATTTCTGCAGTTCTTCGGCAACTTGGGCCTCGGGCCTTGGCCGAGAGGCCCATGAGGGGCGACCACCAATAAAAGGAGAAACCTAATCCATACTATAGCTACAGTACCACCGCTGCTACAGTGCGTGGCTACAGTGCATCTCCTCCCCCTCGCTGCCGATGAAGACGATCCTTGTTGCTACCGACCAAGTGGAGGAAGAAGGAAGGTCACCCGGGTGATTGCCTGGCCAAGAAGAAGAAGAAGAGGAAGGGGAAGAAGGGAGAAAGGCAAAGGAGGGGAGGTCACCAGCAAGTGTTCGTGATCTTCAGCAACTCGTCGTAGGTAACCATCGTTCCCCATGGATTAGTTGATTAATTGGATGTTTAGCAATGTCGGCTGATTAGATCCCTTTCTGGCCATTCATTTGAACGGCGGTTTTGAGGTCCTTAGAGGCAGAATCCGTGGATCCCATCTCTTAGAAAAAGTTGGTTCGTGTCCTTAGCTTTCCGTGGCCGCCAAGAACGCTCACATCCGATTAACGATTAGCGAGTTATGAATTTTCTAGTGTCGCTGTCCTGATAATCTTTCAACATTCTGACAGTCTGTAGAAATTTGAGTTAATCTATTATTTAAACACGAAATTACAGGATCTTGATATAATGAAAAAGATGGGTAATTTTCTCACCTTTCCAGAAAGCTAAAGAACGTAAAATTGGACTTTCGTAGAAAAATTTATGATAATTTTAGTGTACTGTCCAGAGAACCCGACGTGATAATTGATGTTCTGTAGATTGGTTTGGTAGGGGTAGTAGATGGCAGAATCAGAAGGGCTCCCCAACTAAGTTTATTTAGGAAATTTAATTACCTTTCCATAAAGTCTAAGAAAACCTGAATTGGACTTCTGTAGAAATAGTTATGAATTTTTGAAGTCGACTGTCCACGAGGGGACAGATCGGCGTGTAAGCTTAGGGTTGGGATCGAGTTAGGCGCTCTTCAAGTTAGCGATTGTTGTTGTATGCTTTGGTTTGTTCGCTACTGCTATCTTAGTATCGCTATATTAATTACTCAGGTGGTGGGCCGGGTCCGAGGCGGCACCTTGGCGCATCCTTCACTCTCTCGCGGTTAAGGCAAGTATAATAGCGGTTATAATAGATATTGCTGAATGGCAATGTTTAATATGTATAATGGGTATTTGTGTGTTCATGATCGTGATGATGGCATGTTTGATAATGTTCATGGTTGCTAGTGTTATGATTTACGTGTTAATCATGGATATCTAATAATTGTGAGTTCTATGTTTATGAGCTTTATGAATAGGATATTCATATGAAATATTGATGTGGATGCATGTTGTGATAATTTTGAGAGTTCTTACATATGCATCATGCTGAATATTGAAGTCTTGGTTACGTGATGACCAATCATCTCTTGAGGTCCCGTCATGTTGATGACGGGCTAAAAATCCCCATGCTTGAAGAGCATGGGCTTAAATCCCCATCTGGCGTGGTGTATGGGCAATAGTCCCATGCCGGATGGTACAAGCATGGGTGTGCATCGACGGATCGCACTTTGCGTCTGATAAAATGCAAAAGGAAAGAGAAGGAAGAATTATCTTTTGAGCATATTGCGTACATGCATGTGTAAGATAGTTGATATGTGGAATTGAGAGGTTTAATTGCTGATTTACATGGTTGTTCATTGTTGATGCCTTTTATTATACTTGTTGAGTCTTTGGGCTCACCTCTTGTTTTCTTTGTGTTTTGAGGTACTTCTTGCAAGAACGGCATACATGGGAGGAGTAGGATTTGCTAAGGATGCACTCACTACCACACATTCTTTAGAGATGATCATCATTAGTTCATACCTTAACAAAAGCAAAGCGCTTAAGGAATAATTTTGGTTATGCTTGAATGCATTGAACTATTTGTAATAATGAGGGTGGTAAATCTTGATTATGCTTACTTATGCTTTAGTGAATAGATTCACTATAGTTTGCTTGATGGATTTTAGATATTGAGATATTGATAATAAATTATGCATCTGGCGGAACCTCCGGTATATTTAGTTATACAAAGGAGGTTTTGCGAATTTTGTATGAAGTTTTAGTTTGTATATGTTTTAAATTAATTATTTTAGTAGCATTCTAGGCCTTCATTGGGTTGCGGTGTTACAAAGACTCCCTCCCACCAGATATCCACTTTGCCCTTAATTTGGAAGGCCTGGCGTGCCCTCATCTCCGAAGTCATACCCGGCGCTCAAGTGTCTCTCCCATGTCGCATGACCGGTTAGCGACATCAAGCGGCGTGCTTGACCCATCAAAAGTATCGAGGCGTGAGTCGTTCCAATCTTGACCCCATAGCGGCAACCACGGTAATACCATAGAGGAGCCGCCAAAGAGCAATTTGTGGGTGCGGTGGTGGCATCTGTCTCCCTGAACACATGAAAGCAACCTCTTCTTGATCCTCAATACTAGCCTCATCACCTCACGAGCTCGAACTTGGTGGGGGCATTGCCCAACCTCAGGCGGCACCACTATCGACACGACCACAACCTCTACCCTTGCCATCTCTAGACATCACAAACAAGCATAAATTTAAACATTAAACATACATCCAACTATAATAATCATGGAAACATAGATGCAATGCAAACCCAATCCCCCCCATCGTGCTTAGTGTGTCCAAAAATAATGTTTCAATAACCCACAGACCTACTGACCGCTCGACGATACCAATTGTAACACCCAGCTCAACATTGAGTGCGGAATGCTACTAAAATAAAATTAAACAATACTACTAAGACCGTTTACCAAATTTTTCGGTAGAACCTCCTTTGTATACTTAAATATACCGAGGTTTCGATGAGTTAAAGATAACATTAACAACAAGCCAATATCCAAATTCATTCAACATGCAAGATAGTCTATTTCGATAAAGCAATAATAAGCATAATCCCAATTCTCTAATCTCATTATTACAAATAAGCAAAAACATTCAACTAAACTATAAGTGAATCTCAATCGGTTTGCTTATTTAAAGAATATAAACTAAATGATGTTTGTTCTTTAGGATGGATGGTAGTGAGTGCAACTCAACCAAAACTACTCCCTCCCATGCATGCCGTTCTTGCTGTGGTACCTAAAACACAACAAAGCAAGAGTGAGCCCAAAGACTTCAGCAAGTATCAATAAAGAAAATACTAAATTCACAATATAGCATCAACATTCCAAAAGAAGCATTACACTAAAGATAACTCTCATGCTTATGTAATGCGATCATACTACAATACACCTTTTAACCTTTATCTCTTTTACGCATTTTACGGTGTCGAGGTATACAACCGTCGATGTATATCGCTGCCCTTGCACATGCCCTCAGCACAGGGACCAAAACCTATACTCCATGAGTATAGGGACCTTTACCCATCATCTTCATGATGGGGACCTCTACTCAATGCCCACATTCACACGAATGTAGGAACCTAAACCGTCATTTACATGGACGGGGACCTCAACTTATATATACTTGGTCTGCGTGACCAAGTCTCATCTATCTTTCAACATCGCGTATGTACTATGATCCTATCTTTCATACATAAGAATCAACAAGTACATACCACAACTCTGATCCCAAATAACAAGTAAGGCATAATCAACACAGATAGGAAAGCTTTAACCATAAACATGCATTCTCCATGCTCTAATCATATTCATCACACTATCATCCA